>JAODLM010000583.1:0-408986 GCA_036937905.1 Salvia rosmarinus | reverse complement strand
CTCGCGCGTTCAACATGCGCGCTCGTTGGCTCACCTCTCCACCCGGCGCTCACTCCCGAGCGCCCTCTCCAGCGCCATGCACAACCCGAGCCCCCTCGCCAACACGCACATCCGGAACTGGGTGACCCAGTGCCCGTTCCGCCTAGAAATCTCCGTCCAGCGCTGAGGACCCAGCTCCCATTCCAGCGCCGTTTCGCCTCCAAGTCCATCGCGCGCTCAAATTCAGCGCCCAACCCAACGCTTGTCCCTTCCAAACGTGCGCTCAACTCCTGCTCCGAGCCCAACCGGTGCTTCCTCCTCCACATGTTCCCGCTCCTGTTGCCGTTTCGTCCGACGCTCATACCCATCGCCCAACACAGCTCCAAGCCAATCGGCGCCTGACCCCAAACCGGCGCTCGACCATCTCGCCCCCGAGCATGCGTTCGCCATTTTTACTCACGCGTTCAGCTCCAACCGGCGTTCGCTTGCAAGACTGACTCTCTTCCAAACCGGCGTTCACCCTGAGCCGGCGTTCTCTATCAAGGCAGAATGATTTTTGAGCGAGCGCTCATCTTAAGCCGGCGCTCACTCTTTAATTTATATATATCGCGCTTAGGTCAAAAGCTCACGGGCAGTTCTTATTTTTTTGTTTTCAAGCGTGGTCGCCGCGGCTCTCCACCATGGTTCTTCAGGAGCCTTTCAATGACAACTCAGACACAGATAAATCATAGTTTTAACTACTGTTCTTATTTTCATCATTGAATATTTTGTTTATCAATTTATGCTTTGGATTTATTAGTTTTGCTGTAATCAATTTTATAGTTTATCGTTTGATGATTATTATTGGATTCGATTCCATAGTGATAGTGGATTGTTTTCATATTGCTTTGATTTACATTGCTTAATGATTTCCTGCTTTCGATTAATTTATGTTCTTGTTGGATGATTGATGATTATGGTTTATTTGCAATTAGATTTAGATTAGGACTTGACAAACCCTATGAATTGGATTTTATTGCTTTGTTTATTACTTTGATTTATCACCTTTAGTAGTTCAACTAGGGATTGAAAACCCTGGTTTAGATTTATTGCTTTATTAGTTTAGCTGGGATTGACAACCCCCGGCTTAGGATTCTTTGTTTATTTCTCGTATTTCAATTCCGTATGTTTCAAACCCTCGTTGGTATTAGAATGTTTAGGTTTTAATTGCTTTCTGTGTGCGACACGAACAATAGCCCTGTTAAGTTTTCCTTGAGAGACGATTTGGGTTAACTTATCACGCTACAATTACCTCGTACGATTGCGAGTGAATTTGAGTGTGTTTTTAGCTCGATCAATTTTGGCGCCGTTGCCGGGGAAAACTTTAGGCATATTGTTTGTGTTGTTTGTTCTGTATTTTTTCCGTTCTGTTTGGTTATTTTCTACCCCGGTGCGTGTGATCTTGTTTTTGTTGTGGGTGTCATTGTGCGGGGTACAGCGATGCGAATATGGTCAAACAGTGGGGAGGAAAGTTCATCGTATTGGGCAAATTCTTCTTACGAAGAAGGAGCCCAGTTCGACCATGTTGAGGGATATCCACCAATTTATGAGCAACAATATGGTTGGGTTGGAATAACCAGCCCGATTTGGGATATTGGGATCCACGGCGGCACCGCCCGCCTCCACAACCTGACCCGGAATATTGGAACCCACAACCTGATGAGCAACAAGCCTATGATCCCTGCTGGGACCAAACACCTCCACCGCAGTACGAGGATCAAGCCTACAATTCATACTGGGATCAACCACCTCCGCTGCACTATGAGGATCAACCCTACATTCCATCTTGGGATCAACCACCTCCACCTCGGTATTCATACCCACAGGAGCTACCTCACCTCAAATGCCGACTTGGGATGAAAAGTTCGTCAAGCTTGGATGCTTATGACGCCTCACTTCAGCGTTTGGAGGCAAGTGGGATATGTTAATAGCACGGTTAATGGTGGTGCGAATGGAGGAACTACGGACCAATCCAATCGGTCCAGCGGTCACTATTCTAGAAAGTGACCCGATTATTGAGAATGGGTGAAAGAGACATCGGATGAGCATTGCGGCGGAGAAGGTGGAAATTGAGGAAGAATGGGCACGTGAGGATGAGAGCGGTCAAAGTCACGAGGAAGTTGTTACGGGTTGGTGGCGAGGAAGATTGGGTACATGAAATTGATGACATGCAAAACCCACTGGAGGTGAAGAACTACCCAAACACGTGGATGAAGATGAAGAGATATGAAGAAAGAGTGGGAACTTGAAGTTACTAGAATACCAAAACCCACTATGGAAGTGAAAGGACTGCCTCAACAATTGAAGTAATTGTTCCCAGAGGAGGATAAAGTGAGAACAAAGGTTGAGGTAACATCCATAATTTGTCAACATCCTACTTCACCAAAGTATTGTGCTTTGGGAATTGAAATAATCTATTTTTCTTTGGAGAATAGGATGTTTGATTTGAGCTTAAATGATGTATTACTTGTTTTCTTTACTATCCTCTGTTCGTATATGGTTACTACTGACGCTCTAGCTGAGATGGTATTCCTGCAGGTTAAGGACTATGGATAGTCCGTTGTTGACCTGAATACGTCATGCTCACGACGTTAAATTGAGTACTACGTGGGAGTTAACCCACGGATTTTTATTTACTTTTTCTTTCTTTCTTTTTGTTTTGTTTCGTTGTTCTCGTTGATCTGTCTGTTGTCGTTGAGTTTGTTTCGCTCAGAATTGGAACGTTGTAAGCAGTATGGTAAAGCGGTGATTCTCCAGCCCTGTTTTCGCCATCTTTCTTCAGGGAAGTTCTCATCCTCTTATATTTTGTGCTTTCATTGTTTAGAGCACTGAGGACTGTGCTCAAATTAAGTGTGGGGGATGAGTTTGTTGTGTGATGATTGTTGGTGTGTTGTTATATCCATTTGCAAGTATTGTGGCCTTTTTATGGTGATAAAATTTTTGTGATGATGATTTTGGAATCAAGTTTTATTACAGGCTCGTAAGGTTGGGATTTTGATTGTTGCTTTGAACTACGTGGTATTGGTCAAACCGATTTTGAATTTCGAGACTTTTGGTGATTTATGATTTGAGTGTAATGTGAATTGACGAGATTGTGATTGATATAAAATGAATAGGGGGGAATTGATGTGATTTGTCCGACTAATGTTAGGGGTAGTGTTAACATTGTGGCCATCTATATACTTGTTTCTTAAAAAAAAAAAGTATGAAAATGAGGAGAAAAGAAGGAGAATGAAACTCCAATATATTGTTGAGATTGTATGAATGGAGGATGGAATTCGGCCCCTCTTTCTCGTAAATTGAGAAATGGGCATGGGAAACCACGATAGGAGACTCGAGTTTATCGAAATTCACCTTCGAACATTGTTCCAAAATCATAATGCTTTCTATGTTATCAAAGAAACTTGTTGCTAAAGGTGACCACATTAGTTAGTTCACCCCTAACGGAGAGTTGGAGTGCGGCGAGGTTACCCTTTATTTATTGGAAATCAATTGCCGTCTAGATTTATTTCACATTATCTTTGAATTCGTAAACACCAAGTGTGGGGAAAAGCAATAAAGTTTGATTGATTAGACTAAGAGTGAAGTTGCATGAATTATCTTCTATTTCTTATTGGTATAGAGTTTGCTTGAGGACAAACAAATGGATAAGTGTGGGGAGTTGTTTGGTATGAATTTGTGCTTATTCTTGCTCTTTGTTTTACATGTCAATTTTAATGGATTATCCTATTTATGCCGTTGGTTTGATTATTATTTATCGATTCGGACTTATTTAGTTAGTTTTGATATTTTGTAGAAAATGGCATCAAATATGATGAAATGGTTCTGCCAAGGATAAAGTATAATGAAGAGCATCTCGATAGGAGTCCGTTGGCGAAAATGGATCCTAATTCGGGTTTTAGACGAGGGAGAACGGGGCTAATCGTCAAAGTCGCACATGGACACCCGTAGCACGGCCGAGTCCGCGTGCTAGCACCCGGCGCTCGGCCACATCGCACGCCCACCCGTCGCGTGCCTCACCTCTTCCAGCATCGTGCCATGTTGAACCGGCGCTGTTTGTTCGGTGCGCGTTCAGCGAATTTACCTCGCGCGTTCAACATGCGCGCTCGTTGGCTCACCTCTCCACCCGGCGCTCACTCCCGAGCGCCCTCTCCAGCTCCACGCACAACCAGAGCCCCCTCGCCAACACGCACATCCGGCGCTGGGTGACCCAGCGCCCGTTCCGCCTAGCAAGCTCCATCCGGCGCTGAGGACCCAGTACCCATTCCAGCGCCGTTTTGCCTCCAAGTCCAACGCGCACTCAACTTCAGCGCCCAACCCAGCGCTCCAGCGCCGAGCTCAACCGGTGCTTCCTCCTCCATCCGGCGGCAGGCGGCGCCCACACGTTCCCGCTCCTGTTGCCGTTTCGTCCGGCGCTCATACCCATCGCCCAACACAGCACCTAGCCAACCGGCGCCTGACCCCAAACCGGTGCTCGACCATCTGGCCCCCGAGAGTGCGTTCGCCATTTTACTCGTGCGTTCGGCTCAACCGGCGTTATGCGAGGCGACTCTCTTCAAACCGGCGTTCACCCCGAGTCAGGCGTTCTCTATCAAGCGAGAATGATTTTTGAGCGGCGCTCATCTCAAGCCGACGCTCACTCTTTAATTTATATATATCACGCTTATGTCAAAAGCTCACGGGCAGTTCTTATTTTTTTGGTGTTCAAGCGCGGTCTCGGCAGCTCTCCCCCATGGTTCTTCAGGAGCTTTTCAATGACAACTCAAACACAAATAAATCATAGTTTTAATTACTGTTCTCATTTTCATCATTGAATATTTTGTTTATCAATTTATGCTTTAGATTTATTAGTTTTGCTGGAATCAATTTTATAGTTTATCGTTTGAGGATTATTATTGGATTCAATTCCATAGTGACAGTGGATTGTTTTCATATTGCTTTGATTTGCATTGCTTAATAATTTCCTGCTTTCGATTAATTTATGTTCTTGTTGGATGATTGATGATTATGGTTTATTTGCAATTAGATTTAGATTAGGACTTGACAAACCCTATGAATTGGATTTATATTGCTTTGTTTATTGCTTTCGATTTATCCTGCTTTCGTAGTTCAACTAGGGATTGACAACGAAATTTCTTTTAAGGGGTGGAATTAGGGTTTTTCCGTATATTAGGTTTTTTCCGTATATTATTTTAAACCCGTGAATTAGGGTTTTAAACCCGTCTAATTCTGATATTTAAACTTGTGTGAATTAGGGTTTTCAGTATATTATTTTGTAAGACATCGAATATTGATTTCGATTCAATATCTTAATAACGAATTCCTTCTTATATTCACTAAAATTGTGAATTAAGGAATAGAATAATCTGTGATGGTTCGACGATATTATTTTAACGTCGATTGTGTATCGAGCGTTAGTATTTTATGAAATTTTCTAGCGTGAGCTTAGAATTTAATTCTATATTAATGGAATATTATTTATGAAGTAAGTGCAGAACTTACTCGACCATTTTGAGATGAGTAGATTATGAGCGTTTTGAGCGTCGGCGTCTAGAGCGTTTTGAAAATGGGTTTAATGATCCGAAAATTATTATAATTAATTTCCTATTATTATTTTATATAATTACAGTATCAACAAGCATTAAAATCAGTTTTTGAACTATAGAACTCGATAATTCCAATTTGTTAATTTCTAAAACTAGTGTTTTCTCACATAAAATGATACCATTAATTTATCCTATGCTATTATTTATTATCTAAACTATATGTTATGATATATATGAGTATATTTGGCACAAAAATGACTTGAAAATTTATAAGTGGCATGAATTATATTTTTTCCTATTTTCTCGCTATTTTCGTATATTATGTTATGTGGTGTTTTAATTATTTTAATGACATGAATTATATATCTATGATTTATATCTTGTTTAATATATAGTATTAAGGTGTAAGAAAATAAAAATCCCCTTTTTGAACCATGTAGCCGTCGGCTACCACCTCTCCAACAAGCATGAATCATTTTATTTTTATTGCCCAATGCATGAAGAGCCTTTTGACACACCCTAATCATCACTTAAACCACTAACCATTTTGCAGCCATTTTTATTATTATTTGTGTGTGAGAGGCGAGAGAGAGAGGGAGATACATAGGGGAGGGACTCTTCCCCTTCACCCTATTCCTACTCATTATACACATTCAACATTTTGGAACACCAAAAACACTCTTCTCCCTCCCCAAAAACCTGCAAACTGCCGAGCCTCTCTTCCTCCATTTTCAAAATTTTTCTTCTCATTCTTCTTCATCCATTCACACAAAACTTGATACCATACATTGTTCTTGTGGAACCCATTCTATTTTCGAAGGTAAGGAATGGACCTAGCTTCGATTTTCTCTTCCATTTGTTCAAAATAGTCGAACATGTTAATATATATGTATGTATGTCTTTGAATGTTCTTGTGTATGAGATATGAGTTATGTACATGTTCTTGATGAGTTTTATTTTTAAAAGAATATGAGAATATATGTTTAGATGAACATAGGTCATTGCATATGAAATATATGAATGGATCTAGCCTATATATATTATGTTTGAAGCATGAACCTTGTTTATACATTATTTCGAAAATGATAAAAAAATTATAGTAAGGACCGACTATGTTATAAAATATTTTGAGGATGGATTATTGTTCTATGATATGTTTTAAGTTCATAGTAATTTAATTGGAATTTTTGAAAAACCCTAGCCTATTTCTTTGAAAATACCGTGAGCATCTATAACTTTTACCTTGGTGTATAATTTTTATTTTGAATATGCAATGACATATTAATGCTCTAGTACCTTGATTATATGTTCTATGAATTTATTAAATTTTGAGAACCAAATGCTTGATTTTTATAAAGGACGAATGCTTAGATATATATATCTTGGTGTATGATTTTTATTTTGAACATGCAATGGTATATTGTTGATCTAGTACATTGATTATGTGTTACATGATTTTGTTGGAATTTTTGGAAATCAAATGCCATTTTTTATCAAATAAACCGTGAGCTATGAGCTCTTTAAGGTGATGATTTAATTGGTTTTGATGAATGTTATTATGTTATATTGTTATACTATAGTACATAAGCAAAGTGTATAATTGTTAGAATTTTTCGAAACCAAAAACTATGAAACTCAAAAAAATCGAGAGCTTACATGCTCCATATGGTGATGATTTCAAATGGTTTGGTTGATGTTATGTTGTTACATTGTTATAATATAATTTTTGAGCATGATATAATTTTATTAGAATTTCTAAAAATTGTTTGATAAATGTTTGGTATTTATTTCGAAAATACCGTGAGTATTGGGAATTTATTCCTTGATGAATAAATTGTTTATGATAGACTATAGGTTATAAATGTGTTATATATTAATGTTGGGACATTGTACTAAGTGTATAAAAATTTTGGGAATTGTTGGACAATTATTCCATAATTATTGGAATTACCGTGACCTTATAATAATTATAAGGTGAGGACCGAATATCATTTGGATGTTATTAATTCATATTAATGACCATAGTATATAATAATACACTATATGAATTTAGAGAAATTTTTGAAAACCATTTGGTAATTTATTGAAATTACTGAGAGCTTTTTATATATTTATAAGGATTTTTAATTCCTTTTTAATCAAGTTTAATAATAAATTATATGTCTAAATATTATTTTAGACATATTTGGATTCTATAAAATTTTATAAACATAGATTACTATGTTTGAGGCGAAGCGTTATATTTAATAACGTTATTAAACAAAATATATGGTTAAATGATTAAAAGGATTAATATTTGAGAAAATATTAATAAGTCCATCGATTTACGTGATAAATCGAAATTTGGACTTCTGAAATGAAATCGATTAATCGATTTATAAAGTAATTAGTAAGAAATTACCATTTAAAAGTCAAAATTGTTGACTTTGTTGACATTGTTGACTTTGTTGACCTTTAAAGTCAAACATCTGAAAATCGTTCGATAAATATGCTAATACTGGCGTAAGGCGTACTAATTAGGTAAGATACCTCTTTAGTAAGAAAAGATTTCATAAATGAAATCCTTATATCGAAAGCGTATGAATCGTTGAGCGTTTAAGCAGGAAGGTTAAAGCGATATAATTGAGCGTATCTCGAAGAGCGAGAACAATTGATTGAAATATGTAATTGAAAGCGTATTGAATTCATTAAAGAATTCAGCTTACATCGATATAGAATATCGAAGTTTATCTTAGACTTTAAGAGTCTCGAGAAGCGTGAGCGACGTCTAAAATATCGCTTTTACGTAAAGGTGTGGGCCTTGAGCGAGGCAATTTGGACATTGACAGACAATCAAACCTAGGACTCTTTTAAGATGAACCATAGTCCGGTGGGGCTTCTTATCCAAAATAAAATCTGAGCTTTCTCATTTAAATTATTTCGAATGAATTTACTAACAATGCTTATTATTTGTTGATAAAATGTTTACAATATTACCTACGAAAATATTTACATTTTGTGTATGGATCTGTTCGGAATGAATGATGTGAAATGTTGTGAAATGATATGATGATATGAAATGTTATGAATTTTGTTGGGTGGCTACCAACCCGTTATGAAATCGATATCGGATCTGTCTTGGGAAGGCGATGCAGGGTAGGATTAGCGTGTACACTGAGCGTGTTGTGTCTTTGTAAGGACAATTCACGGCGGTCGCGGCGTCGTGAGGAGGCCTCCTCTCGGCGTTTGAACTGATGTTATGATGAGATGAGGATATGGGATCAGAATCATACACACGAAGAAAATGCTCGGCGGCGACTTTTAAAGCTGAAATGTTTTAGTAAGCCTGAGGCATTTCCACTAAAACCCTTGTAATTTACCATGATATTGGCAGTGTAATTCAATTATGAAAATGTTTTCGGCATGAGTCCACTGAGTGCGTTTCTTGTACTCAGCCCTGCATGTTTGTTTTTAAATGTGCAGGTTGAGCTCTGATGATGGTGATGGAGGAGTGTTGAGGAGTCCAGTGTCCTTGACTGTTTTGTTAAGAAATGGGTTTTACCTTGAATGCATATCGTCATATATGTGTTCACACACTTTCCGCTGCAAGCTCTGAACTTATTATTGTTATGTTTACTGTTATGAATTGTTGAAGCCTTTCAGATCATTAATATCTTTTGGATCTGTTGGAGAATAATGTGACATATATTATTGAGGTCCGTCGGATCATTGTTAGTCTTTAGGTGCGATGGTCTATCTTACGGTTTGATATATTAGCATCTTATGTTGTGTTCGAGCATCTAGTTTACTTTTGAAATGCATCTTTATATTAGCCTTTGTAACCTAAAATACTATTCCTAGTATTAGTCACCCTCCAGTCCGGGTTATCCGGGCGGGGGCTTAGCAGTTTAGTTTTAATTGCTTTACGTATGCGACACGAACAATAGCCACATTAAGTTTTTCTTGAGAGGCGACTTGGGTTAACTTATCACGCCACAATTACCGTGCGATTGCGAGTGAATTTGAGTGTGTTTTTAGCTCGATCACATATCCCAAACGTGTTTTGCTTTACCGATAGACCACGTACTCTACAAGATTCTCCAAGTGGTAAAATTCTACGGCTATCGTCAAGTCATCTTTCGTCTTAAATGTCAAATCAAAACATAATTAACCGGTATGGGCTCCAGAAGGTTCAACCTAATCTAATGGAGCACCTTGTCACAATCAGTAGTGGAATAACTTGATTCTTGTGACTTATCATTGTATGTCATCCTCTACGGCTCATGAAGTTGTAGTACGAGCTTCACCATCATCTTGATGTTCGGAAGTGAAGTTGCGGTGTCCAATAACCTTATCAAGATGTCCTAGTTACCGAATCCAAGCACAAAATTCAGTAGTCAATGAATCAAATATGTCTCTACGTCAGTTCGTGTCTTCATCCTCATCTGAATACACCAGCTCGTCTTTCTCCTCATTTGAAGACAACGACTCGTCTTCATGTACAACTGAACTAGTATATCTTGCACTAAACTCAGACAAGACTGTAGATCGTTTTGAACCATATAATACTGGTGTCTTTATATGTACCGTGTCTGCAAATTGCTTGTCTTTTTCGATCATATATACAATTGAATCATCCTTTTGTTCCACAATCAATCGAAACAAATTAGTTATAGCGCCCCATTCTTATATGAGAGACATTACTAAAATCTTCATATCTTTAACAATTATAGAATAATAATAATGATATTAATTATTTATATATATATATATATATATATATATAAGCAGCGGATGTTATAAGAATTCGACGAACGGACGACATATACCCTGTAAATACATATATGCCAACCTGAAACAAAAACATCAACCACAACAACGCAACATAGCAATAGCAACTAGGGGCACAGCCCTCATCAAATATAATATATATATATATATATATATCCATTAAACAACACTTCGATTCAAACATAGTTTTTAACCAAAAAAAAGTTAAGTTTGTTCGTAAACACACTTGAGCAATAGCATAGTTTCTACATATTCACATAAAACATAATTATGAGAGAATGTGTATGTGGGGCTCATTCCCGTCAGCATCAATCGTCAACTCCCTCAATCTGCAAAACATATATCAAAATAGGGAATGTGAGTATACGGACATACTCAGTGGGAATACACTGCAAGCAGTTATAACCAATTGCATAATGCACACAACATAATGAACTACTTCATTAGTAGTTACCCTTGCGGGTACTCATTATTTAACTTATTGGGTAGCCCCTTGTGGGCCTCCTCGAGTGTACTTCTTTAACATTGAGACTCTTGTGGGCCTCCTCGAGGGTATTTGATTAACATTAAGCCCCTTGTGGGCCTCCTCGAGGGTAATTCTTTACGGCACACAGCCTCGACCCCTTGTGTGTCACATAATCAGTCACATGCACGCACAAAACACAACAATGATTATAACCATAAAACGTACTTGTAGATAGAGTAAACCCCACCTCGTGTAGATGTTTAAAAAATAAAGCTCTTGCTTGGTTGTCCGTCGTCGAGCTTCGGATGTCGCGCCACCTAGTGTAGGGAAATCTGATTTTAACCCTCTCCCAAAGATCTATCTTGGATGTTTAATTCACCATACATTGATTATATTCCTAGCATGCACCTATATAACTAATTGCAACACGTTGGTGTTTTCTCGTGTTTACGTGCGAATTTGTCGGGCAAGAATTGGATCAAGACTCGTGCCTTGATCTTCTGAACTATGTCCCGATTGCCTAAACTCTAATGTCGAATGAGGATAATCTATGTATGGTGAATTAAACATTCAAGATAGATCATCGAGAGAGGGTTAAAATCAATTTCTACAATTGGTATCGAGCACAGGATCGATATCTTTGCTCTGTTGGATTAATTCACATTTGATTATTACGTGCGCAATTAATTAATTGTGGATACATGCGTTCATCGTGGCGCGTTTTATTTTTGTCGGTTCGTTTTCACCACGAGAAAATCCGTGGTTAGATTAAATTTTTTCTTGTAAATCTAATACGTAAAGAGAGCGAAGATGAAGAACACGAAGCGAGATAGCGAAGTCCGATCGCGCCAGCGTGGCGGGAGGCTGGTCAAAAATCGGACGCCGCGGCATGAGGTGTCTGAGGCGACGACGGCGGCGTGCTCGGCGCTCGCGACGCCGCTGGCACCATCGTGTGTTTCGGTGGCATCGGCGAGCGGCCTCGGCGGATGGCTTGGGCAGCATCGGACGGCATCGGCAGTGGGTCTCGGTGACCGGGCATGTGGGGCGTACGATTCTCGCGCAGACGTCTCTGCACGCCTCGGCGCTGAGTGCATGAGTCTTGGTAGTTGGGCAAGCGAGACGTGCGGTTTCTGCACGGACGCCTCGGCACGCCACGGCGGGTCGCGCGCAGCGAAGGCCTCGGCGGTGCTCGGCGAAAACCTCGGCGGCACTGGTAGACGCGGGGCGCGTGATTCTCGCACGGAAGCATCGACAGTGCTCGACGGCAACCTCGGTGGCACTGGGCGACGAGGGGCACGTGATTCTCTCACGGAAGCCTCGGCAGCGCTCGACGATGCTCCTCGGCAGCACCTGGGCGGCATCACGCCGACGCTTCGGTGGGGCTAGGCGAGATAGCGTGTGATGGGGCGCGCTCATTGTATGCAGACCCATGCGCCGTCTCGGCGATCCATCACAGGCGGTGGGCGGCAGCGGACGAGTCCCGGCAGCTCTAAGTAGGGGCGGCTGGGCGTGCGGTTTTCTCGGCCAGGCAAGGGCGATGGTGCGCAAGGTAGGGCGGCAAGTGTCTTTGGCGTGCACATAGGTTGTGCCCTAGCCTCCCAGCCCGTCTTGGGCGGAACCGGCCCGTTCCGGCCAAACCGATTTTTCGGACCGGACCCAATTTTTAACTGGTTCCAGTTTTTGACCGACCCGATCCATTTTTCGACCCGTTTTCAATTTTATTGAAATCGGTTTGGCGAATCCGGTTCGTGCCCGTGCATCGAGGCCGTTTCGAGATTTTGAAGATCATACTTTGCAAATATATGTAATAAATTAGGCGAAATGCAGGATCCATGAGTGGGCGCGATGAGCAATTTATTTTATTTTATCGTTGAAAGCTTGTCGTAGATGTTTAAATTATCTGAAGCATGCTATGTATGTTTAATTACGTTGATAAACATATTATATGTTTTCGTGATTGGATGAGCATAGTAAGCATGCTAGGTTTATCAGCGTTTTTTCAAGCATATTTTAGAATTCTACGAGCATGTTTTGCATGTTAAGTTCTATAGAAAGCATGCTAGGCTTACGTGATCTGCATGGACAAACCCTTTGAAACAAAGACTAAGCAAGAAATCCGACATATTAATTTCTAAAATTAAGATGTCAAGACCTCACTTTTAATCTCTAAACAAAGTGATACTCATTGTGATGGCGTCCACAGCGTGGCTTGCTTGCCTTTGTTTATCATAAGTTTGTTAGATGAGATTTCTAAATAAAACATTTTAATCTATTGAGAAGTGGGAGTTTCATGTGTGGCGTCCACAGCGTGGCTTGTATATGTGATTTTCATAAGTTCTCTAGAGATAGATTTAAAATGAGAAGACAAAAAATTTGGATTGGGCGGCATGGTCAGAGTGAGTATGCGATTCTAAAATTCATTTTACGCTATTAAAATTGTGGTCATTGCTTAGACATAACCTCAGTACAACTTCCGTGAAGTCCCTTCTTGCGATAGTGATGTGGTCTAGTAAGGTCCAATCATTAATTTCATTTGTCATCGGGATAAGTTGACATGGATTGAAATTAAGCGACTAAAGGTATATTTTAGTACGGTGGGGGTTCATGTGTACCGTCCACACGTGGCTTGCATGTGGGATTCCTTGGGCGATTGGAGGTTTCAATTAATATTATTTTATCAAAGGTTACAATATTATTATTACGAATTATGTGCGATCGTATGCTTATGAGTTTACATTGCTTTTCGGACATGTCTCTTACACGATTATCAATATGCTAGCATAAAATCCTATATCCGGTCCAAATTTTATCGAGTGGAAGCGAAACATGGAATATGTTCTTATCATTTGAAGAACACATGTTTGTTCTCACTACTCCCAAACCCGATGCCCTTCGGCGCATCGAAGAATGAGCGCGAGTCGGCGGACTTTGGCATAAGTCAAATAATATGGCTAAGTGTTATATGATGACTACTATTTCCAAAGGCTTGCGGTGCGACATCGATTGATGGTAAGCCTTGTGAAATATGGTCAAGTCTCAAGAGTAAGCTTGGGTAGTCGGATCGGACGGTCCGCTTCCACAAAATGAGAGAAATCTTGGTGTGTAGGATGGAAGAAGGAAGTTCGATTCATGAACATGTCTCACACATGACTCATCTCATGGATAGTCTTGATCAATTGGGAGGAGGTATTGACGGTGAAGCGAGCTCGATGTCATCATTATACCTGCCCAAGTCTTTTGAGAACTTTCGGCGTGAGCGATCATGATCAGGCGAGTATACACTTAGTCGGTTGCTAAATGATCTCGTGGCGTGAGAAGGTGTCATGGAAAAAGGGCGCATGCCCTTGCTAGCACGTCTAAGGGCCCAAATTTTCCGTTAAAAATGGAAGAAGAAAAGGGTACCAAAGGTGGTAGAGCAAAGAAACCGGTGGGAGCAAGAACACGGCTGCCACGGAGGCTTGAAAAAGCGAAGGAGAGGCAAGTGCTTCAAGTGTGGCGAGGCGGGCATTGGAGGCCAGTGCCCTATGCTCGAGGCTCAGGTATGCCATTTGCTTTAATGCGAAACATGTTTAGCGACTTGTTCTACTCATTCATGGGTAGTAGATACGGGTGCGACTAATCATGTTTGTTACATGATGGCGAGATAACAATCTCCATAGACAGCGGGAAAGTCGAGGCATTTGCGGTCGGAGATGTTACTTTATGCTTTGATAAGGCAGTTTAGTATTAAAGGCGTTTTATATGTGCGGAGTTTCAACGGAACCTTATTTCGGTTTCGAAACTATTGATACATGGATATTCGAGTTGTTTTGATAGTGGTGTTTCTATCATAAGAAATAACGAGTTATACGTGGATGCGCTTTATATAATTAAGCTTTATACTATTTACATGACATAATACCTTTAATTATGTTGCATCTACATCAAACCTTAAGAAGAGGAAGTTTTCTTAGCAAGATGACACCACATTTCTCTGGCATCCTAGATTAGGCCACATTAATCTAAATAGGATCAAAAGATTGGCTAAGAATGGGCGTTGGTTGATATTACGGTTACTCGTTCCCAATCTGCGAATCACATATAGAAGGAAAGATGTCGACTAGACCGCTTCAAAGCGAAGGGTTATAGAGCGAAAGAAGTGTTGGAGCTGGTCCATTCGACCTATGTGGACCAATGTCCACACAAGCTCGTGGAGAATGCAGTATTTTTCACTTTCATTGTGATTACTCGAGGTGCGGATACATATACTGTTTCACGCAAGTGCAGAATGCTTTGAGAAATTCAAAGAATTTAAAGGCGGAAGTGGAGGCGAAGCTAGGTAAAAGTATCAAGTCCTTTGCGGTTTGATCGCGGTGGCGAATACCTCGATGTGAGTTCATGGACTATGTCACGCCCAATTCGAGGAAAGGCACGGATGCGGGGTGTGATTAGGGGTGAGGGTTAGAAGCGGGAAGAAGGGGAATACATATAACATATCTGATAAGAAGATGTGACCATGAAATCGGGCGAATCTCTTCTATAACTAGAACATATCCTGAAGGGGAGGGGTGCGCAAACAATCTACCAACAGAATAATATCGATACCATAACCTCAATGAAACATGATCTTGGTTTATAATAAGTAATGCAAGAAAGCAAAATAGCATTACACCCTGTTGACTAGACCGGTTAACCACATAGCATGCTCATATCGAGACTCACAGCATAATAACATAATAGCAAATCTTGTTCACAATCAGAAAGCAAAATAAGGGACAAGAATACATCAACATCAGAGTACTTATATAACACAACATCGCGGAAGCATAGCATGAAGAACCCGCAGCTCCACCCCTCAGCGTCGCCCGTCCAGCCCTCCTCCATCTGTGAAAAGATTTGAAAAAGAGTTTGGGGTGAGTACTAGCGCTCTCGGTTGGGTTTTATCGCCGTCGAAAGAATCATGATGCCGTGTTGAGCACTTACCTTAAAGGTTTTAAGCGTAAATCCACTTCTAAGTAAGCAAAATAGATTTTTCGTTTTCGATACGATCCGTTATTCTTGTTGTTCTCATCATAGAACCACGGCTCGGGCGTATCCCGCCAGCCCATCACATCTCATTCATTCGGCCCGGAACATATCTAGCTTGACCCGATATCTCGGCGGAACATATCCGATCGACCCATGCGGGCGTATCCGGTAGGCTAACTCGGTGTGGACTTGGTCAAATCCCCATCGAACCATAACCACCTCATTACCATTTCGTGTGGACTTAGGGGTCTATCGCGAACCATAACCACGTGTTGGGGTCTATCCCCTTCGATCAATACTCGAGATGGTGATCGACCCACGAATAGAGATCCGTGCACAACCACAATAGAACCACATCTCGGATCGGAGAGCGATGTAACTTCACCAAAATATTTTACTGGCGCACATGTTTTATTTTGAAATATCGAGTAAATAACTCAAAATAAGCATATATAACAACACTGAGCAGACGAAAACGTCGGCCGGAGATATCTACGGATCGATGACTTCACCGATCGCCTTTGGTAGGTGCACGGTAACAAGGCGGAACAACTTTTGGGGTCATATCCTAAAGCAAAGCAGCGTCGTGATCAAGCGAAGATCAAAGCAAAACTAGGGTTTCGACTTTCTAAACCCATTTGGCACTCTCGGGGTTTCAAATCAACTTGATGCGAGAAGGAAATATATTCGGGCATCGAAGACCTATAATAAGTACTTTCAAAATATGCATGCATGCAAGTTGACTCAAATCTTAGCGTGAAGAAGCTTCAAAATCGATGCCTATCCTCGGATCTAGGATAAACTATCCAAAATCGATGCATGAAAATGGAAACATAAGCAATATGCATAACGGCGAACATGGAATGACAAACTATGTTGAAAATGGATAACTTGGGCATTTACTTCCTTTAGAAAACTCGAGCAACGGAAAACATCGACATGCGAAGCGAAAAAGCAGAAAAAGGGAATCGGTACTTTAGTGGAATGCATAGCCGAACTCAAAACCTAAAGGACCCGTGCGCAGGTGGCGTTGACCTGTCCAATGACGAGAGAGGCGGCAGCGGCGTCGGTGGTGTGGCCAATCGGCCGACCTCCGGCCATTTTCTCGCCTCGTCCTTTAGGATCCAGGGTTCTATGCTATGATATCTACTAAATGGAGGAATCAAAACAAGTAAAGGAAAAAAAAGCGAGCAGGGCTCTGGGAGGGCGTCGGCGGTGGTGGCGGCGGCGGCACAATCGTGCCGCCACCGAGCCTCCCGGCTCGATCCCCACTCCTCCGGTAACTTCCGCGTGCACAGGAGCTGCTCGGCTCGTCCGTAAACCCGGAGAGGCGAAGGAAATGAGCGTTGAAAATGAGGCCTAGCCTCCTATATATAGGAAAAGCGGTGCTTGTTCTTTTACACATCTGACCGCTTTTCAAAGCATAGCGGCAAACTTTTACAAACGGACTCCAAATTTAGCAAACTTACTATCCATGGACTCGAAATAAAATACGGACACAACGACTATAAACAAGATATGCTTTTAAAGACCCATGAAAAGTCGGTTTTCGATAACTTCCGGTGCGAAACCTTCGGTGGGTGGTCAAAACACTGCATACTTAGTGTCTATGAATTCGTCATAAGACACTCTTCATAACTTGCGAGGTTTCGTGATGGTGGCATCACTTTGAAACTAAAGTCAACCTTTGACCTTTCTCGAAAAACATGCCGTACAAACACGGTGCTTAGAAAGGCGGGTATTACATCCTCCTCCTTAGAAAAATTTCATCCCGAAATTTCAAACACGTGGAGGAAACAACTCGAGTCTTGAGCCACGAACTTGTCTTCCAATTCCACGTAACTTCCTTCGCCATGGTGATTCCACAACACTTTCACCAAAGGAATCACTTGTTCCTCAATTCCTTTACTTCCGGTTCTAAGATAGCCAGCTGGTCTCTCTTCGTAACTCGGATCTGAACAAGAACCACTTGGTCATGCTTGATCACGTGTTTTGGGTCGAACACGTGCGTTCTCGGCGAGAAGCGTGAAACACGTCGTGCACATCTCCGATGCTGGGGAAAGCTAACCTATGAGCAGGGGGCTATTCTCTCAGAACTTGAAGGTCCAGCGAACCTCGGTGCAACACCTCGCTTCCCAAAATGAGCGACTCCTCGTCGGGAAACCTTAAGGAAAACACGATATCCGATCATGGGCGAAGATCCGTACGATGCACATGCGCATAAGACTTCTACATCACGAGCTTCCTTGATCCTTCGCAGTCGATCGATAACCTCGACCGTATGTTGAACCATCTCGGTCCTAACATCTTTCTCTAGCCCGCCGTCCCGATAAAGTGACGATCGACACTTCCTTCCGTACAATGCTTCATAGGGGCCATTCCTATGATGGCACGATAACTGTTGTTATAGGCAAACTCTACCAAAGGTAGTATCTCTTCCCAATTTCCTCCTCTATCGTACATTTGCTCATGACATATCTTCCAACACAGATCGTCCTTTCCGGTGACCGTCGATCCCGAGGATGGAAGGTCATCTTGAGATTGACTTGGTCCCCATAGCTTCTGCGGACTCCTCCAAAACCTTGGCGTGAATCTCGGGTCACGATCGGCGTGTCGATACCAAGCACACCATGTAACCGTCGATTTCTCTAGCGTAAAGTGAGCAAGCTTATCTAACCCGTCGTCGTCCGAATCGGTGAAATGAGCTGAATTAGCGGTCTATCGGCGACAACCCATATAGCGGTGTTTCCAGGCGACCTTGGAAAACTCACCACAAAATCCATACCGATATGATCCCATTTCCACTATGGGATTGGTAGCGGTTACAACAAGCATATGACGGACGTTGGTGCACGACTTTCACTTGCGACAAGCCAAAAACGTTCCTAAGCGCTGTACATCCTTTTCATCCCTTCCCACAAAGTTCCTCTTAAGGTCTGCATGCATTTGGTGCTTCCGAGGATGAGTGTATATGGTGCCTCATGAGCTTCACTCATGATCTTATCTCTCAATTCCTATTGAGTGGCACACATAACCTTCCTCGGAATAATAGCGCGTTGTCTTTTGCTTCCGTGAACCCCTTGCTATCTTCTAGCCTTGCTTTCAGACGCATCCTTTCCAAGAAATCGTCTCCTCGCTGCGTGCTCACGATGGCTTCTCTCAGGTCCGGTTCAGCTGTCAAAGCTGCGATGAATCCTTGCACTATTCTGGAGGGTGAATCACTTCCAGGCTGAGCTTCTCAAGATCTCGAATAAGCTCATTCTCTCGCGTAAGAAGATATCCCAACTTGCTCTCGACTTGCGACTAAGGGCATACTGCTACGACATTGGCTTTCCGGGTGATAGGCGATAGAGCAATCATAATCCTTTACTAACTCTAGCCATATCCTTTGCCTCATGTTCAGCTCCTTTTGTTCGAAAAGTACTTGAGGCTCTTACGATCTGTGAAGATCTCACACTTAACTCCATTGAGATAGTGCCTCCAAATCTTCAGCGCATGAGCATTGCTGCTAACTCCGGTGCGTGAGTTGGGTAGCTCAACTCATGCGGTTTCAGGCGGCGAGACAGCGTAAGCTATAACCTTCCGTTACGCATAAGAAAACAACCTAAACCGAGCTTGGATGCATCGGTGTAGACCACAAACCCATCGTTCCCTAAAGTGCGGCTAACCTTTGGGCGGTTGTTAGTTTCTTCTTCAACTCTTGGAAACTTGCTTCCTGAGCTTGGACCGTGAAACTTGATCACTTTCACGGTACATTGCGTCATCGGCCTTGCCAACCGAAAACCCTTGATGAAGCGTCATAATATCTTGCCAAGCTGAAAGCTTGAACCTCATTGGCATTAGTCGGAACCTTCGGTTACTTACTCGCTTCAACCTTCCTTTGGGTCGACTTTGATTCGCCTGCGACACGATATGTCGAGGAACATCACTTCTACGAGCCAAAACTCGCACTTACTATACTTGGCATACAACCTCTGCTCGTAATGTTTCGAGCAGTGCGGTGGTGTTCTCTATGTAACTCTGCATTCTTGGAATAGATGAGAATATCATCGATAAAAAGCGAGCGAAACTATCCGGATCTTGATGGAAAACTTCGATTCATCGACTCCATGGCTTCTTTGGCGTTGGTCATACCAAGCGGCATCACGATGAACTTCGTAGTGCCCATACCTTGTTACGAGCGCGGTCTTACCAGCGTCCTCCTTCACGATCTTGGTGATGGTAGCGACCTTAAATCGATCTTAGAAGACACTCGCTCCTTTGGTGGTCAAAGCAGATCGTCGATCCTTGGAAGAGGATATCTATTCTTGATCGTCGGTTTATTCGGCTCTCTGTAGTCAATGCACATCCGCATTGACCCGTCCTTCTTCTTGACGAGCAGAGCTGGCGCTCCCCACAGCGTGACACGCTAGGTCGGATAAAACCTAGATCAACAGACTCACTGCAGCTGCGCTTTCGGTTCTTACAATTCTTTGGGTGCCGTTCGTATGGTGCCTTTGATCTGGTCTTGCTCACGGTTCCGGATCAATAGTGAATTCCACTTGTCTGTCGGGCGGTAAACTTGCAAGTCTTGGGAAACACGTCAGGATATTCACACACCATGCTCCTCTTGCAAGCCCTTGCGCTCTTGACGTGCCTGTCAAACTCACGAGAAAGTTTGTGACTTCCATCTGATCATCCTCACGCCTTCGGTCTTTGAGATCATTGTACGCAAACACCCATCCTTATGCCGTGAAACAAACTTCCACTCCTCGGTGTTCGAAAAGCAACTTCTCTCGAGACAACGTATAGTTACCACAGTGCTTTTCCAACCAATCCATGCGAAGATGACGTGAAATCTTCCATTCGATGACATGCAAATTGACAAAGACCTTACGCTCCACAGATTTCTACCTCTGGTTGGGCATATCTCCTTTGCCTTTAGCACTTCCCCTGATGGGATGCTAATTTCCAGGGTACTCTGTGAATTCTTGGGTACCAAACCCAACCTCTCACACACGATTTTCAAAACGAAAGAATGTGAGGCTCCTGTATCAAACAAAGCAAAAACAGGTATATCACTCATATGGATTATACCTGCAAGATTTCCGGGAGCTTGAGCTTCTTGCTGCGATTCAGCGTACACCGCACGCTTGCTGCGGTGGCCTTTTGTTTGCTTTGGCGGATAACCTCATAACTTCGTTGTTTGTCCTCGGCGGAGCTTGGTTACGCCTCTGCGGAGGTGGATCTTTGTCTCAGGCGGTACCTTTGCCGGACCTCTAATGGACAATCTCGGCGTAATGTCCAAACCTCCTACAAGCGATAACACAAGGCGTTACCTTGCCTACACTCGCTAAATGATTCCTCGGCATTTACGGCGCCAGGTTTTCCCACCACCGCATGGGTTGGAAATTCCTTCCCCAAGGTTGCATTTCTCTTTCCTGATTACCCAGATTCCTCGGAATCACTAGACCGCTTTGGTTCCTTGGAACACTGATTGCCTTTCCTCGATCTTCCATTTCTCTTACCTCTTCCTCCGTCGGTGGCTGTCAAGGGTGGCATCTTTCTCTCCCGGGGCAACATTGACTCAATGTTTAAAGCCCGATTCAAGGACTACGCATACGTCAGATCTCCCTGACTAAAGAGCGAAATTCCGATCTACGGTGAGTCCTCTCACGAACACATGCGCCTAGCGACCTCGGTCTTAGGCAGTGCGTAGCATAATCGACGAACGATTGAGCGGCGATCGTACTCGGTGACCGTCCTTCTTCCTTGACGAAGATTTCATAATTCGTTTTGCCTTCTCTGCCTATAAACGCCAGGCACATACTTTTCCATGAGTTCTTCCTTGAAATCTTCCCACGTATACCTTCCTGACTGTCCTGGTGTTAGGGTCCTCCTCACGGATTCCCACCAAAAATCAGCCTCATCGGTTAGCTGAAAGATCGTGCAATTCAGCTTTTCTGCTTCTTCGCAGCCGATGTATTCAAAGATCCTTTCGGTGGATCGTATCCAGTTCTCAGCGTCAATCGGTTCGCCGAGACCGTCGAACGTAGGGGGATTCTGCCTGCGAAAACTCTCGATCGTATGCCCTGAACCAAAGGCGGTTCTTGGGCTTCTTCCAAGTTATTATTTCTCTGGTTCCATGTTCTCGGCATTCTGTACCGACGTTTGAAACATTAGAAACACTTTCGCATAGATAACCGGGTATCATCGCATAACATATATCATCACCCATAACCACATATCATCACATATGCCACATATCACGATCACATATAAACATGCAACCTATCAACACATCATCGTTATGCATTTCACATAACATTATCATCACACATCACATAGATCATATATTATCATGGCATAGCTCATATCACATATAAGCACCAAGCATAAACATCCTGTCATAGACAGCGTTAGTATCAGTATTGTCCATGAAGGACTGTCAAAATACAAGATCAAGGTATGTCAGTCAAAAAGGTCAGATATGAGCAAAAGAATATGACTTCGGTCACTGCAAAAGATGCCGCTCTGTCCATGCTTAAAGCGACCACATGTTGTCGCACTGCACTGCCGACTACGGATCTCATCCTCCATATCCGCCCACTACTCTCCACTTGTTTCAATGGTTCCATTCTGCCTTTCCTCATCCTCTCTCTCCCTTCCTATCAGGGCTTGAATTCGGGCTGCCGCTTTGATAAAGTGATCCTGCGTGGAAGCAAGTCTCTCGTGGGTATGATCCCATCAAGCGTGCCACGATCGCTTTGAGTCTCGGTGAATGTTGTTCTGGGTTCCAGGTCTCACGGTGCTTGCCCTTCCTCAACATGCTCGACCTCATCTGAGTCATCCGCTATCTGGATCACTGGGTCCTCTGAGTCCTCCTTTGTCGCCCTCCTCTTCCTCCGGTCTTCCTCCTCCTCCGAATCTCCTTCCGGGAGGCCAACTGATATTGTTTGGTGGTATTATGATTACGATTACGGGCCTCTTTCACGCCCGCGATCGGGTGGATCATTTCTCTCACAGGAGGGTCTCGCCTCAAAATCATTCCTGGTCCGTCTGCGAAAGTGAGGATCGTAGATGGAGGTGTAGTGGTGGTGTATCCTGATGAACTGGCGATCGTCTAAGCGATGGCTGCTCTCCCAAATGTTCTTCGGGAACATCATCCCTGTCATCAATACGGATCGGTCCTCGAGGGTGCCTCGTGATTACATCCTCCTCAGATGGTATACCTCGATGATCGGTCCACTGTCTCCATACTCGAGCAGCGAACTCCGTGAAATCAAAGGTAAGGTGTCTGGTGATAGGATCCCGATGGAACATCACGTGCCCTTGCCTTCTTGCCCATGGTTGCCAACCTGTCGGTAGCCTTTCTATCATCCGATAGTAAGCCTCGTACTCAGATACCTTTCCACTATCTCGAATCTTTCTCCACAACCCAACAAATCTCCCCAGAAACACTCCCAACGGCTCATGGACATTCCTGGTATATTCCATGAACTTACGGATTTGCTCATCCATCCTGTGGGATCTTAACCAGCGTTGTCTGGGCCACTGAATATCCATAAACCTACGTGTTAGTTCATCAAAATCAAAATAACAACAAATATTCATGTTTCCTTTTCTGCCCCAGTCATCTGGGTAATCATGTCTCAAGACATATATTCACTTTCAACACATATCGACATCGATATGGATATTCATAACAATAATCACGTAAGCAAATACAAGATTCACTTACAAGCACTCGTTTATCAAAATAAACAAGATTTTCAATCAATCACATATTTCTATGTAAACACATAGATTCACATCATCCATTCATGATCATATCAATCACATTGTACCACATCAATGGTTCCCATATCACAGCCACACAGGCCCTTTCGTCTCATCGACAATCACTTCCACATCCATATCACCATCCAACCACATCTCATCCACATCACGTTTACATCACGTAAACTCTTACCAGGCCAAAACACATGAAACCAAGATCATATCAAGCATCACGTAACCAAATAAAGCATCAGCAAATAAACACATACCTCATCCCCTTTTTATAGGAGGCGGCCTGACGGTGAGCTGAGGGTAGCTATACCTGATAAACAGTTTAGAAGAACAAGTTCTAAACACTCAATTTCAAGAACGTACAAGATATAAAGCAAACGAACTGCTTTGATATCAAACACTATGAACACGTACCCAAAGCCAAAAAGCGCTCGATACTGGTGGTATCGGATAACAAATAGATGTCGGGGCGAGAACATCGCTACGATACCAAGCCGGTATCGGATAACAAAGATAGATGTCGGGGCCAAGAACACCGCTCGATACCAGGCATCACGCACCAATTCAGGAAGGCACGGATGCCGGGTGTGATTAGGGGTGGGGTTAAGCGAGGAAGAAGGGGAATACATATAACATACACGATAAGAAGATGTGACCATGAAATCGGGCAACATCTCTTCTATAACTAGAACATATCCTGAAGGGGAGGGGTGCGCAAACAATCCACCAATAGAATAATATCGATACCATAACCTCAATGAAACATGATCTTGGTTTATAATAAGTAA
Source organism: Salvia rosmarinus (assembly GCA_036937905.1). NCBI lineage: Eukaryota > Viridiplantae > Streptophyta > Magnoliopsida > Lamiales > Lamiaceae > Salvia > Salvia rosmarinus. Next base: position 384,621 of record JAODLM010000583.1, on the reverse strand, counting down.
TGCAAGAAAGCAAAATAGCATTACACCCTGTTGACTAGACCGGTCAACCACATAGCATGCTCATATCGAGACTCACAGCATAATAACATAATAGCAAATCTTGTTCCCAATCAGAAAGCAAAATAAGGGACAAGAATACATCAAAATCAGTACTATATAACACAACATCGCAAGCATAGCATGAAGAACCCGCGGCTCCACCCCAGCGTCGCTGTCCGAAATTCTCCTCCATCTCGTGAAAAGATTTGAAAAGAGTTTGGGGTGAGTACTAGCGCACTCGGTTGGGGTTTTATCATAAATCAAAAGAATCATGATGCCGTGTTGGAGCACTTACCTTAGAAGGTTTTAAAACGTAATCCACTTCTAAGTAAGCAAAATAGATTTTTCGTTTTTCGATACGATCCGTTATTCTTGTTGTTCTCATCATAGAACCATGGCTCGGAACGTATCCCGCCACCCATCAAATCTCATTCATTCGGTCCAAACATATCCACCCAATTTCACAATATCTCGGCCGGAACATATCCGGTCGCCCATGCCGGAGCGTATCCAAATGGCTAACTCGGTGTGGACTTCAGGGGTCAAATCCCCATCAGAACCATAACCACGTGTTCGGGGTCTATCCCCTTACATCAATACTCAAGATGGTGATCAACCAACCGAATAGAGATCCGTGCACAACCATAATAGAACCACATCTCGGATCAGAGAACAGTAATAACTTCACAAAAATATTTTACGGCGCACATGCTTTATTTTTAAATATCAGAGTAAATAACTCAAAATAAGTATATATAACCCAACCTGAACAGAGGAAAACGTCAACTGGGAGATATCTACGGATCCGATGACTTCACCGATCGCACTGGTAGGTACCTGGTAACAAGACGGAACAACTTTTGGGGTCACATTCCACAAAGCAAAGCAACATCATGATCCAAATGAAGATCGAAGCAAAATTAGGGTTTTCGACTTTCTAAACCTATATTTGGCACTCTCCTGGTTTTCAAATCAACTCGATGCGTAGGAAATATATTCGGGGCATCAAGACCTATAATAGGGTACTTTCAAAATATGCATGCATGCAAGTTGACTCAAATCTTAGCAAATGAAGAAGCTTCAAAATCGATGCTATCCTCAGATCTAGGATAAACCATCCAAAATCGATGCATGAAAATGGAAACATAAGCAATATGCATAACGACGAACATGGAATGACAAACTATGTTGAAAATGGATAACCCGGGCATGTACTTCCTTTAGAAAACTCGAAGCAACGGAAAACATCCCGACATGCAGAAACGCGAAAAACAGAAAAACGGAATCGGTACTTTAGTGGAATGCATAGCCCGGAACTCAAAACCTAAAGGACCCATAGCCAAAAGGTGGCCCGTTGACCACCAATCGGCGGCCAAGAGGGGCGACGGCGACGGCGGTGTGGCCGTCGGCGGCGTCGGCCGTTTTTCTCATCTCGTCCCTTTAGATCCCGAGTTCTATGCTATGCTATCTACTAAAGGGAATCAAAAAGAAAAGGACAAAATAAAAAGGGCTTTCGGGGAGGGCGATCGGTGGTGGCGGCGGCGGCCAAGAATGGCGCCCGGCCGAGCCTCCCGGCTCGATCCCCACTCCTCCAGCTCTTGCAGCAGCACACAGGCTGCCGACTCGTCCGTAAACACGGAGAGACGATGGAAATGAGCGTTGAAAATGAAGGCCCTAGCCTCCTATTTATAAGAAAGAGGGTCACAAGCTTGCATGTCGCGACCCTTTTCGAAAACACAAAAAGGCCGCAACTTTTGCAAACGGACTCAAATTTAGCAAACTTACATCTCCATGGATTCGAAATAAAATACGGACACAACGACTATAAACAAGATATGCTTTATAAGACCCATGAAAAGTCCGATTTTTCGATAACTTCCCCGGAGTGTCTATGAATTCGTCATAAGACACTCTTCACAACGCCTGAGGTTTCGCAACGGTTGCATCACCAAAACAAAAAGTCAACCTTTTGACCTTTCTCAAAACGTGCCATGCAAACACGGTGCTTAGAAAAGACGAGGTATTACAGACTATTTGGTGCGATGTGGGATTACCTCCCACCACTACACCGGCACACATGAGAAAAATGGTGTGTCGAGGCGAAGAATAGGGCCCCTTAGAAATTGTTAGATCAATGATGAGTTATGCAGCGTTGCTGTTTCGCTTACGGGGTATGCCTAGAAACAACGGTATACTTGCTCAATCTAGTACCATCAAGTCATCGAAAAGATCCCTTTCGAGGTTATGGTTTGGTATGACTTCAGTTTAAACCACATAAGGATATGGGCGATCCGGCACATGTCTTTGAACAAGAAAGTTGACAAGTTGGAGGCTAAATCGAAGCAAGGCTGTTTATTGGCTATCTAAAGGAACGAAGGGTGGTTATTTCTATAGTCCTTAGGATCAAAAGGTCGTTATTAGACTAATGCCCGATTTTTGAAGAGGATTATATGAAAATCCATAAATCCAAAGTTGAAATCATTCTTCAAGAATTAGAAGATAATCGTATTCCGCCACCGATTAAACATAAGGTAGGAGATGTCGTGTCTAGTGAGAGGGATCGACACCAAATACTTCAAGAAATTAAAGTTGGTCGAGTTCCACTTGCGATACCGACCGTACAAGTGGCACTATCCAGCAAGTTGTGCAAGATAGAGAACCACAATTTACTACACCCACCGTTGCCATTGTGCCAGTAGCGCCTCGTCATAGTGGGAGGGTTGTTCGTCAACCCGAGCGATTTATGTTCGTGGGTGAATCTTGGATTTAGTCCCGTGAAATGGGCGGTCATGTCGACCCATGGATATCTGGTGAGGCGATATAAGACACAGATGCAAGATCATGGCACACCGCTATGGACTTAGAAATTGAGTCCATAACAGCTATGGATGTATACGAAAACACCTCTACCTTATGGCGAGGAAGCCATAGGTAGTAAGTGGGTATACAAGAAGAGAGATTGAAATGGAGAGGTTTCACTTTTAAAGCCGGGCTTGTGGCGAAAGGGTACACTTTCAGTTGAGGGCATCGATTTCGATGAGACCTTTTACTTTGTAGCAATGCTCAAGTCCATCGAATTCTTACGGCCATAGCACCACTTTGAACCTTGAGGTTTGGCAAATGGATATGAAACCGCTTTTCTAAACGGTTACCTTGAAAAGGTAGAGACATCTATATGCAAAGAACACAAGGTTATGTGGTGAATGGTGAAGAGCATCTAGTATGGAAGCTTAAGAAGTCCATTTATGGACTTAAGCAAGCTTCGATCATGGAACTTACGCTTTGACGAGGTGGTAAAGTCCTATGGATTTACTCAGTTGCCTAGCGAAAGTTGTGTGTATCGTTTAGATGTCAACGATGATATGGTATTTCTTGCACTTTTCGTAGATGACATCCTTCTACTTGGCAACAATGTGAAGTCATTATCGGGGCGTAAAGAGTTGGTTATCCGATCGGTTTCAAATGAAAGACTTAGGAGATGCGCGACATTCTTGGGATCAAGGTTTACCGAGATCGCAAGAGGAAAATATTAAGCTTATCTCAGGCGTCTTACATTGATACTATAATTACTCGTTTTAGTATGCAGATCGCCAAGAAAGGATTGCTACCTTTCAGGCATGGTGTTCCTTTATCTAAGGAGCGATTACCTATATTGGAAAGGAGATAGAGGAAATGAGACAAGTTCCTTACGCTTCCGCCGTAGGAAGTCTCATGTATGCAATGCTATGTACGAGACTTATCGCTCACTTTTCTAACACGAAAAACACACAAGTATAAGGTAAGCATAGTATCGTATCCACAGGGATTGTAATGCGAAAACACAGAATCTATCTCAACAAAAATTCATCATTATCCAAGCACAGATTTGGTTTTAAAGGTTTTAAGGCTTCGGATATTAAATCCAAAGCAAAGGTGACAGCTTGAAAAATAAACAAAAGCAATAAAAACAAAAAGAGATAACTATTAAGAAAGACTAACCCTAGGGATGCATTAATCATATCCACAACGTATGTTTATCCTGCTTATTATTAACCAATTTTGATCCAGACAAGATGGAACATCACACATATAACCAACAACTTCAGTTACGATAATTTTGGCAGTTGATTACTAATTTTCCCTAATACTATTACGTCTCTAGAGGAAAATAAGCAACTCCAAAGGATCTAAAGAATATGCTTCCTACGAATGTTCCTATCTCGATTCGACTCGAGGCTTATCCGTATCATGCATTCAAGATCGATTGATAATTAAAGCGGTTAAGTAATTAATCGGCAACTATGATATGCATCAAGATTGATCAGAAATCAACACATATAATTAAGCACCAAGAATCATGAATCAATGCCTGGAAGGTAAATAACAATAGTAGGAATGACAACATATAGGATAGAATCATGCAAACCCCAGGATTAGAACAGAAATTTAGCTAGACATATTTAACGGTATAAAATACGAATTAACCATAAAAACAAGAATTAAATAGATAAAACCCGTAGGGTGGCATCTGAAGAACAATCGTTGGGTTCAAATCCCAACTTCAACGGAAAACGGGAAAACGATGGAATTCCTTCGGACGAAATCGTTCCAAAGCGTTAACAATGCGTAGAACAAGTGCAGAATGATTGAAAACTAATACTAGAATGAATCTTAAAGTGAAAATAAATGAAAAATAGAGAAAAACTGAACAAAGAGGTCCAAAATCGCGCTGGGGAAGGTTGGGGGCGCGAGGGGGAGATGCCCTATTTATAAAATTAGGGTTGAAACCCTAATTTTGTCTTCTGCTGCCACGCCTCGCGGTCGCAAGGGAACATCCTCGCTCGGTTGCTCTTCGGGTTCTCGGTTGGGTGTGCGCTCGTGGCTTACCTCGCGACTTGGCACGCGGTCGCTAGGTATAGTGGCAAGAAATCGGTCAATAGCTCTTTTTGCACGTTGGGAAGCTCGCGGGCACGTCTCGCGGTCGCTGCTCGTGGCCGCATCGCATGGGATTTCCTCGTGGCCGACCTAGCGGTCGCTAGGGCGATCATGACTTCACTTCGCAGATCTCCACTCGCGCTTGGACTAGCGGCGCGAGGTCGGTCGCTGCCCGATTTTGCCGCCGATCTGCTTCCTCGTTCCATACTTCGATTTTCAACTTATATGCCTACAAAACACCAAAAAGGAACCCAAGAGCAGTATCTTCCAAAAATATGTAAAAACATTGAGATCCAAGACATAAACACACTTTATCGATCTAAAATCATCTTTAAATATCAACAATAAACGTGTAAAATGCGCGTTTATCAAACCCTCCAAACTTAAAGCATTGTTTGTCCTCAAACAAGAACAAAACCAAAAAGAAAGAGAGAACAACAAAAGATCAGCGAAGGCAAAGGTGATTACACAATCAAGCTCAAAAAAATCTCAAAGCTCAAAATCATTAGCGCACACGACGACATTGGTCAACTCAACAATGTACAACCATTGAAAGCAAAAATTTCATTCAATTCCACCCTCACAACGACATGTGCGTAATATATAGAGTACACTCAACTCATAAAGAAATAAAGGATGTGTATACACTCAAAGATCAATGCAATGCAAAATCTTACCATAGGCTTGCCTTTTCTCTAATATCTACACCACATCAAATGCGTTCAAATTAGGATCAAAAAGGACTTTTCATAGGTTGTAATGTTGGCACATTGGTCAAGGTAGGATAATATATGGCTAAGTGACTCAAATATACTCCAAGCACCTCCATTTATATAATCAACTCATATGGACTTTGTCCATTTCCCCTTTTCTTTCCAACATGCTAATTTAATATTTATGCACTCAAGGTACCATATACTATGATAATTGACTTCATTTATGCTCACATTTTTCACAAAACTTTTCTTTTCTTGGCTTTGTAATAGAGCTTATAGGGTCTATTCTTTTTCACACGGGTACCCTTCTTTTCCTTTTACCCCAACTTAGAATAAGCGATCAAATTTTTCTCCCATTTGATTCCCATATCCATTCTCACCTCCTATCATCCGGTTAATCGAAAGAATAAAGTCTAATAAATGCTCCAAGAAGGCGACAAACGGTATATATCCATCCTCACCTCCTATCATCCGGTTAATCGAAAGAATAAAGTCTAATAAAGGCTCAAAGAAGACGACAAACGGTATATATCATTGGGCTTGTGTTTGGGTAAATATGTGGTTAGCAAAGATGGCCTTTTATCCTTTCCATATTCAAAACACATATTGCAGCCTCAACACAGAAAAACGGCAAGTTCTAAAAGATAATTACATGCACGATATCACACAATTAAAAGAAACTATAATAAGATGTATATACAGTGAAGCTCAAGTCTCACGGTTTTAAGCAAATTGTGAAAAACAACAAACTAAGCAATCTCAAGCCATTCATGCTTCGTTTCATAACACATCATGTGCACTATCAACAACATTTTTCAGAAAATTTCTATCATCATTGGCAACATGAATTAACACATTTCACTTAACTCGTTGATCGACAGACACAACAAAACAAAGACACGACAAAAGCCCCAAAGCATAACAACTTTACAAAACAAAGCAAAACATAAAAAAGACTCTCAACTAAATCAAACTCGACCACTCCCCCCCAAACTTATTGTCAAGAGTGTGCAATGGAGGCAGTAGGGTTTGCAGAAGAGAGTGATTGGGAGAGATCTTACCACAAATGTCGCGCTACTCCGGCGGTGGATAGAATCCTCGCCATTGATGATATACCTTAGGACTTAAAAACGAACAAACAAGACACAACAAAACAAAGAAAAATAAGAAAAACAAAACGAAAAAAATATAAAGCATGTAAAATGTTGGGTTACCTCCCAACCAGTGCTAGATTTATCGTCGCTAGCTCGACGGTACCTCTCATCAATCGGGCGATTTGACAACTGTGGTCTTTCCAAACTTTTTCTTGCCCTTGTACTTAGCATTGACAACAGACCACCATTTAGTGTAAGAGTGGTTTTCTCCAAACGTAAATGACTCACTCTGATTTTTGTGCCGAGTCCACCTCTTCTTTGTAGTATGCTCGTCTGATGGTCTATTGTAATTCGAGGTCAAAAATGGGCTGGTTGTGGTCGTGGTGATCCAATAGCAGTCTTCATGTGTTGAGTTATCATCTCTCGTGATGGCATCATAGAGCGAAATGGTTAACTCATCTTTGTTCACATGGAAGGTGAGATTACCCTCTTGCACGTCGATCAGAGCCCTGCCTATGGCTAAGATTGATCTCCCTAGAATGAGAGGCGTGTTCCCATCCTCTGGCATATCGAGGACTACAAAGTCCGCAGGGAAAATAAATCCTTTTACTTTGATCAACACATCTTCCACTATCCCTTTTGGCCTTGTGACTGATGCGTCTGCCATTTGGAGAGTAATCGTAGTAGGCTTTAATTCTCCAATCTCCAATTTGTTAAAAATAGACAATGGCATTAGATTGATGCTTGCCCCTAAATCACACGAGAACCTCGGAAAGGTATGCACTCGATGACACAAGGTATAGAAGTTGCTAGATCTTTACGCTTGATGGCAACTTCTTTTGCAAGACCTGATCGCACTCTTGAGACAGTTGATCGTCTCGAATTTCTTGACTTCTTCTTGTTGGTGGCGGCATCCTTGAGGAATTTCATGTACCCGGCATATCTTTGAGCGCATCTAGTAAGGGAAGATTAATATTCACTTTCTCGAACATTTCCAAAAATCGGGTAAGCCTATCATCATGCTTGGGCTTGGCCAGACGACTCGGAAATGGAATCGGAGGAGTGTACGTCGAAAATTTTGGAACTGGACGTCCCTCGCGGCCATCCTCGCGATCGCGAGGACGGTCTCTAGGGACTTGCGCTACCGGCTGTCTTCTTAGTGGCTGGGCACGCGGTCGCGAGCTCTCCTCTAACGCTCTCTGCACTGTTCTCGTCGGGGCTCGCGGTCGTGAGCTCGGTCGCGAGTGCTCTTCTCTCGCTCCGTTTTCATCTTCCCGCCCGGGTGGTTACAGTGCACTCTTCCACTCTCAAGCTGGATAGCAAAGCACGATTCTTTGGGTTCACTTCCGTATTACTGGAAATTGCCTTGTCTTTGGTCAGTGCATTTTGTTGTGCGACTATCGCCGATTGATTTTCCATCATCTTCATGTGTTTACCCATGGTTGCTCTGATGGATTCAGCCGTGTTATCCTCGCGATAAATCTTGATGAATGAATTCTACTAGGTCGCTTGTTGTTGGTTGCTCACAAACAAGCTGCTGCATCATATCCTCTAGGCCCTACTTCTTGGTTCTTGAATCATACCATTACATACGGTAAAACTCTTGGAGGTTGTTAGGAATTATTGGGGTTGGCATACGACAAATTAAGATGATTCCTGTTATTAGGATGGTATGCCGGATTTCCCCCATGGTTCCTCTGATTGATATGATTGACATCCTACTGCCTCGATCGGCTCTTCAAAAGAGTGAACTTCTTCATAAGATCGTCGTATTTCAGTCGACCTCTCTGACAATCGCTTTGACCCTTCAAGGTCCTATCCATCGGCCATTGATAACTATTGGCCGCCATCTCTTCTATGATGCGGCTGGCCTCCTCTACTCGGTGATTCAACAGGCATCCCCCTGCTGACGCATCTACAATGCTTCCGTATTCAACGTCACCTTGTAGAATTACGTGATCTGCTGCTCTCTGGAGAATCCATGTTGAGGGCACTTTCTCAATAGGCCCCTGAATCTCTCCCATGCCTCGAATAATGACTCGTTTTCTTGTTGGCAGAAATGGGAGATCTCGGCTATTATCTTCTGCGCTTTCGCCGGTGGAAAATATTCAGAAAGAAACTTCTTGCAAAGTTTTCCCCAACTGTCTATCCCGGTACGGTCCAGGCTCTTGAACCAATCTTTCGCCTGGCTGCGCAGAGAGAATCCGAACATGCGCATCCAGATTGTGTCTTGTGGTACCCCATTCTGTTTGATGGTGTCATAAATATCGAGATATGTCTCAAGATACGCATTCGGGTCCTGTGACTCCTCCTCCGAACTGCTCTCCTTGAACCATGCTTGATCGGGGCGGCTTGACTCAAAATTGTTCGCATTAACCACGGGCCCCATCCTCCTCATTGGGCTGTTCGGTGGGAGGTCGGTACATATAGTTCATCGGTCTTGCCTCGGGCGGGGACAAGGAGTCCCGTGTTCGCCATCCGGCCGCATCTCTCAGAACGCTAGCTAGCGTGCGGCACCGCTCGGAAGGTATACCCCCATTGGGAAGAACACCCCCGTTATTCGGATTTGCTGCCATGTCTTGCCTTCTTCTTTCTCGTCTTCTTCTCATTTGACTATTTTCGATTTCGGGGTCTAAAGGTTGTTCAGGTTCTCCCCGAGATCTTGTGATCATATACTACCTGGAGAAGAAGGGAGAACTTAGCTCTGGCAAAAAAAAAATAAAAAATAAAATACAGATTGAATTAATAATTCCAAATCGTCAAGTTATTCCTATATAATCTTAACAATCCCCGGCAACGGCGCCAAAATTTGATCGCTCACTTTTCTAACATGAAAAACGCGCAAGTATAAGGTAAGCAGAGTATCGTATCCACAGGGATTGTAATGCGAAAACACAAAATCTATCTCAACAAAAATTCATCATTATCTAAGCACAGATTTGGTTTTAAAGGTTTTAAGGCTTGGGATATTAAATTCAAAGCAAAGGTAACAGCTTGAAAATAAACAAAAGCAATAAAAACAAAAAGAGATAACTATTAAGAAAGACTAACCACAGGGATGCATTAATCCTATCCACAATGTATGTTTATCCTGCTTATTATTAACCAATTTTAATCCGACAAGATGGAGCATCACACATATAACCAACAACTTGATTCGATAATTTTAGCGATTGATTACTAATTTTCCCTAATCATTATTACGTCTCTAGAGGATAATAAGCAACTCGAAAGGATCACAAAGAATATGCTTCCTACGAATGTTCCTATCTGATTCGACTCAAGACTTATACGTATCATGCATTCGAGATCGATTGATAATTAAAGCGGTTAAGTAATTAGCGGCAACTATGATATGCATCAAGATTGATCGAAATCAACACATATAATTAAGCACCAAGAATCATGAATCGATGCACGGAAGGTAAATAACAATAGTAGGAATGACAACATATAGGATAGAATCATACAAACCCCAGAGATTAGAGCGAAATTTAGCTAGACATATTTAACGGTATAAAATACGAATTAACCATAAAAACAAGAATTAAATAGATAAAACCCGTAGGGTGGTTTCTGAAGAACAATCGTTGGGTTAAAATCCCAACTTCAACGGAAAACGGGAAAACGATGGAATTCCTTCGGACGAAATCGTTCCAAAGCGTTAACAATGCGTAGAACAAGTGCAGAATGATTGAAAACTAATACTAGAATGAATCTTAAAGAGAAAATAAATGAAAAATAGAGAAAAACTGAACAAAGAGGTCCAAAATCACGCTGGGGAAGGTTTGGGGCGCGAGGGGTCGATGCCCTATTTATAAAATTAGGGTTGAAACCCTAATTTTGTCTTCTGTCACCACGCCTCGCGGCCGAGCTCGCCGTCGCGAGCTCGGTCGTGAGGGAACATCCTCGCTTGGTTGCTCTTCGGGTTCTCGGCTGGGTGTGCGCTCGTGGCTTACCTCGTGACCTGGCACGCGGTCGTTAGGTATGGTCGCGAGAAATCGGGTAGTAGCTCTTTCCGCACGTTGGGAAGCTCGCGGGCACGTCTCGCAGTCGTTGCTCGCGGCAGCGTCGCATGGGATTTCCTCGCGGCCGACCTAGCATTCGCTAGGGTGGTCGCTAGGCCGATTTTGCCTTTAAATGCGTCTGCTCGTTCCTCGTTCCATGCTTCGATTTTCAACTTATAAGCCTACAAAACACCAAAAGGAACCCAAGACCAGTATCTTCCAAAAATATGTAAAAGCATTGAGATCGAAGACATAAGCGCACTTTATCGATCTAAAATCATCTTTAATTATCAATAATAAGCGTGTAAAATCTTGCGTTTATCGGAGACTCGATATACGCTATCACGGTGAGCAAAGTAGCTAGATATCGGTCTAACCTGGACAAGCTCGTTGAATTGCGGTAAAGCATATACTCAAGTACCTAAAAGGACTAGAGATTATAGGCTAGTTTACCAAGCGATAGTTTAATTCCTTTGGGTTATTGGACTCGGTTTTCAAGTCGACCGTGATGAGAAAAAGTCACCTCGGGCTATGTGTTTACCTTGGGAGGAGGCCGTATCACGGAGGAGTGCAAAGTAGCGATGCATTGCGGACTCTACCATGGAAGCCGAATATGTAGCCGCCGAGGTCGCTAAAGAGGCCGTATGGTTCAAGAACAACCTCATGGATCTAGATGTGGTACCTGGTTTGCCCAAGAGTATCATAGTATACTATGATAACTCATGTGCAGTGGCAAACTCGAAGGAACCACGGACCCACAAGGCAACCAAACACATTGAGAGAAAGTACCATGTCATACGAGAAATCGTTAGACGAGCAAATGTGCTAATTGAAAAGATTGGTACTGCGGATAACCTAGCTGACCCATTCACGAAGAGCCTGTCGCAAAATGTCTACGAACAGCATATTCGAGGACTTGTTTGTGCAAGATGGCACCTACTTAGAAAGAAAACTTTTGTAGAAGTGGGAGAAGCAAAGTGATAGTGTTGTTTGTAATAGCTAGTAGAGACACATTGTATACTAAAAGTTTGCTTTAGTATAAGTGGGAGATTTTTGGATTTGTATACTGGAAGCAGTTTTGGTTGAGCTTGTATATAATGTTTCTGTTACCACTATTACAATCTCCTATCCGAATTGTTTACTTGATTGCATATGTTTGTCCATTTATCTCATATATAAGCTAGATCATACGATGTGTTGTAGATCACGAGTACGTATGATTGGTCGAACTTTATGAGATATAAAAGAATCACTTCTTGAGACAACTTGAGGACGAGTTGTCGGTATAAGCTCAGGTATAGATAATAAGTGACTTAACTTGGTTGATTGTCTATGTTGATGCGTCTCGGCGTATTGATGGATCACAATGAGATGAGTTCTTCTATCGACCGTCATGAAGAACCTGATCTCGGTGACTTTCGTTGATCTAAACCTCGATAAGGTATTAGGTGAGTATGAGTTCTTGACCATCACTTTGACTTGTTATGGTTGAGGTTACATGAGATAACCCAATTCTCTGCTGACTTAGGTGATGGTAGTGCTCGTATGTCATGCAAGTTACACGTTAAGTCAAGTATCCGTTTAGGATGATGGCGTCCCTTAATGAGCTCAAAGGTTTATTGTACTAAACCCCGCGAGTTGAGTTATCTCAAGTACAATAATAAGGTTGAGTGATACTACTTAAGGAATTAAAGATATTAATTATTTTAAGCGATCGAGCAGCGTAAATAATTAATGGACGTACAATATCTTAAATACGGGGATTCGTTAAGTCTAAGTGCGAGCCCGACTCAACTTCGGAAATAAAGGGGTAAGTCAGCATTTATTCTCTAGTGGCATGAATAAATGTTTATAAATTAATTTATGTTCTGGGCTGAACATAAGATAATTAATTTATTTGAGGCCCATCTTTATTCCTTGCATTTGATCCCTGGGCTTGCCCATCAAGGCCTGGATCTTAGAGAATTTCGAAACCTTCCTTTAGAGTCCCACTGGGACTCTGTTTTTGATCCTCTCTATCTGAAGAGATATTATTATATTTATTAGATATGTAGAAATCCTATCTTGATAGGATTTAGAGTTGCATTATAAATATAAGGTGAGAGAAAATCAAACCTTTATCTAAGAGTGAAATTTTCGAAAATTATACTTCTCAAAAGTTAGGATTTTCGAAAAGTTCAAGAGAAAAAAGAAGGCGAATTTCTGCAGCACTCTCCATAGATTGTCCTAACTCGACATTGGAGTTTAGGCAATCGGGACACCGTCCAGAAGATCAAAGCACGAGTCTTGATACAATTCTTGCCCGACGAATTCGCAGGTAAACACGAGAAAACACCAACGTGTTGCAATTAATTATATAGGTGCATGCTAGGAATATAATCATGTATGGTGAATTAAACATCCAAGATAGATTCTCGGGAGAGGGTTAAAATCATAATTCCCTACATACGTTGCCTCATGTTAAGATCGTTCTGCTCAAAGAAATACTTCAAGCTTTTATGGTCAATATAGATCTCGCATTTAACTCCATAGAGATGGTGTCTCCAAATCTTTAAGGCATGTACGACCGCTGCTAATTCCAGGTCGTGCGTAGGATAGTTCAACTCATGTAGGCGTAATTGCCTTGAAGCATAAGCAATAACTTTGCCTTCTTTCATCAGAACACATCCTAGTCCATTCTTGAGCGTCGTAGATTGTGTACTCCTTATTTGCTTGGTCTGCATGATGCAGTGCCGTTGTTAGCAACTCCTTTAATCTCTGAAACTAGCCTCACACTCGACGGTCCAGTGTACTTGATCCATTTTCTCAACAATTAGGTCATGGGTCGGGCTATCGTTGAAAATCATTCGACAAATATTCGATAGTAGCCGACAAGTCCTAAGAAACTTTAAATTTCATTCGGGTTCTTTGGTGATTCCCATTCTCGAGCAGATCGATCTTGAGGGGTCTACTTTGATTCCCTCGGCGGACACGATGTGACCTAAGAATGTCACCTCGCCTAACCGAAATTCACACTTGCTAAACACAGCAAAGAGTTGCTCTTGCCTCAATGTTTCAACCTGATTCTCAAGTGCTCTTTATGTTCTTGGTTATTCTTGGAGTATATTAGGATATAGTCTATGATTACTAAGACAAATTTGTCTAAGTATGGGTGAAATACCCTATTCATGATATCCATAAATACTGCTGGGGCATTTGTAAGTCTAAAGGGCATAATGATGAATTCGAAATGACCATACCTTGTATGGAAAGTCGTTTTAGGTACATCCTCTGGTCTAATCCTTAGCTGATGGTATCCACACTTTAGATCTATCTTTGAAAAGACTCCTGCTCCCTTAAGCTGATCAAATAGATCGTCAATTCGGGGCAAAGGATCTTTATTCTTAAGAGTTATCTTGTTTAAGTCTCGATAGTCTAAGCACATTCTCAGTGTAACATCCTTTTTCTTCACGAAAAGGACAGGTGCTCCCCATGGAGACACACTGGGTCTAATGAAACCTAACTCTAAGAGTTCTTGCAGCTGGATCTTCAATTCCTCCAGTTCTTTTGGTGTCATCCAGTATGGGGCTTTCAACATAGGGGCGTAACACGGTTCGAGGTCGATCGTGAACTCAATCATCGGTTTGGCGGTAATCCGGTGGTTCATCCGGAAATACATCGGGTCTCCTTCACGATCGAACGACTTCTATCATCCTCTCATTATGTTCTTCCTCACGGAGATAGAAAGGTAGGCGTGGTTCTGCGCCTTGTTCAAAGAACGTCCTTGCTTGTAGTGCGGATATGATTGGGACTCTCCTCCCATACTCGTCCATGAAAGTTTGTAGGTTCCTCTCGGGATGTTGGAAAGAAATTTTCCTTTCATTACAGGATGATCGCATTATGTTCGGTTAACCAATTCATTCCTAGGATTATGTCAACATCCATCATAGGTATGACGTGAAGGTTATCTGTCATGACCTTAAGTGAGTCTAGTCCAAGTTCTAGGTTCGATCATATATGGGTTACCGTTCTTATGCCTCCTACTGGAGAAGATATTCGCATGATTTGTTCAGCGTGTTTAGGATCTAATCCTAAGTTATCTACGCATGCTTCAGCAATAAAAGAATGCGAGGTGGCAGTATCAAACAGTAGGATAACAGGCAATTGGAGGAGTGTTCTCATACCTGTCAAGTTTCCTTGGTTCCTTGGTGGCTTCTGCGGGAATTCCCTTTCTTGGTTGAGGGCGTAGGGCCTGGTTTGCGGTGGCGGTTGCTGTTGTTGATGATGTTGTTGTTGATGCTGCGGTTGCTGCTGCTATTGTTGTTGTTGTTGTTGTCGATCTTTATTCTTTAACTGTCACCATAGTTGTTGTCATTGTCGTAGTGGTTGTCTGATCGTTGAATTGGCTGGAAGTATTGGATCGAGGTTGTTGCTGGAATGGTTGAGCTTGGATAGTCCGGACCGGCTGGACTCGGTTGGGCACATTGGGATGACCATTTCCCCCTTGGCGCATCCCAGGGCAATCCCTGGAGTAGTGACCCTTCTGGCCATAGTTGAAGCATCCGTCATTTGTAAATGCGCATGCCCCCTTGTGACTCCTAATGCACCTGGGGCACACGGGGAGCCTCACAAATTTCTTGTTTCCCCCTCCGGTTACGGGTACCATGGGGCGTCCATTTCATTGCCCGTGCCCAGATGGCACGTTGTTCCCTTGCCATGGCCTCTTGTCGGCTGGCGGCTGTTAACCTCTTGTCGGCTGGCGGTGTTGGATCCTTGACCTTGGTAGGGTCCTTCCCACTTCCACTTTCCCGATCCCTTGGTGATTTGGGATGTCAACAACGATCCTATTTTCGGGCTTGGCAGTCTCGATGTCCAATGCCCGTGAAACCTCACGCTAAGTCAGGTTTTCGTGGCCAGCTAGCGAAACCCTGATTTCAAGACGGAGTCCCGCCCGAAACTTTTCTATCCTCTTCTCGTCGGTGTCGACCAACTAGGGAGCATATCGCGACATCTTCTGAGAATGCACGGTCGTGATGCGTGACCGTTGTCTTTCACGGCGTGGGTTATAGAACTCATGTTCTTTCCTTTTCGGTAGCTCTTAGGAATATACTTACGGTATACTTCCTCATTGAACTCTTCCGGTATACTCTTGAAGTTCTTCTTCTGATAGAGTCTTCCTCTTAGCTTCCCACCAGAAGTCGGCGGCACCACTCATGACAAGCGTTCTTGAGAGGTGCAGTGAAGGAAGTTAAAGATTCGCTCCAGTGCACGAATCCAGAGTACAGCATCCACGGGATTCCCAGTCCCGTTGAAAGTGGGCGGGTTCTGCTGGAGGAATAGTTCCTCAAGCCGCCTCGCCAGTGGTGGGGGTGGTGGTGGGGGTCGAGTGTCTTCTCTCTCATGTGTTACTTCACGATTTCTTCTTCTCGGTGGCATCCTATCTTTCATAAACACACGCAATTAAATATCGTCTTATACTATCCATCAGGATCAATGTATATATATCAGCACGGTATTTATATAATTATGAGCATAAATCTAGCATATAATCGAACACCACATATCACAATATTAAAACAAAAGGCTCTCGGGGAGCTGTCATCATATCACATCAATTGACTCTACGAGGACTTTCATCAGCATTTTGAAGATTTACAAAAGACCAGGTACAGAGTATGATGCCCAAAAACAATTATCAGCATCACTCTGTGTACCTAGTCACGGTGCGTATAAAATTCTAAACGCTACCGTGGACGTCAAAATAGGGTTTCATGTCGGAACAACTCATCGTTTCCGCATGCATCAAAAGATATAAAAGTATATAAACAAAAAGACTATCTAGTCCTAAGAAATAGATCCATGATCGCCCGGGGTGTAGACAGTGCTCCATATGTCGGAGTCAGGACTTGAAGCATGGGAACTATCCACTTCCTCTATCTCATCAGCAGCTGATAGGTCCTCCTCGGGGTCTTCCTCGGGATCTTCCTCGGGATCCTCCTCCGGGTGTTCCTCGGGATCTTTCTCCGGATCTTTCTCTTCAGTGTCGAGTGCGGGAGCCACGGGCTCTTGGACTCTAATGACCCTGGCGTCTTCCATAGCAGCCAGATCTCGCCGGATTTCAGCCATGACCTTCTCAAAATCAGTGGCTGGGAATGGAGCAGTAGCCAGACGAGTACAAGCTCATCTCATTGTGCCTACAGCTAGGCCAAGTGGGTCCTCGATCTCCACAGAATTATGGTACATAGGTGCATGCGGTGGTGGCGGCGGTTAGACTGGGGAAGAGCCGGCAGGTGGAGGTAGGTACGGGCATGGCATGACCGACGACGATGGTCTGGGCGGGCAATGATGAGGATGGAATCCTACTGGTCGTAGTTGTTGGGGACGGGAAGGTCCAGCCTCGAACATGTCCCTGCCACTGCCAGGAAAGAATACGGGTACATCAGCTGCAAAACGGGGCATCTCCGGGTGGAGCCACTCGGGAATCGTATCGCACCAAGTGTATTCCCGCGCGGGAATATACGACCCACGTGGTGAAGCTCCGTACACCTTGAATACATAGCTCAAGTGGCTAACAAGCGAGGCAAGTCCACCTCCAGATCGAAGCTCTCTTGACGCCGATAGATATACTCCGCCGATATCTCACGGGCATACCCCTGCCAGTCGGATGATAGTCTCATGATCAGTCGGAGTACACCATCATAATGCGATGTGCCACGGGCTTGTGCGGTGACGATGGCGTGCGCATGTGTGTGACAAGAACTCGCTAAGGTCGTCTCCTCGGCACATCTGGTAGGTACAATATGAGTGTACGACCTCCTCGGGTGTGGCCCTAGAGGATAGAGGGCGCCTAGTCGTGAATACAGTCCGTGACATCTGAAAAGGAAACTATCCCTATAGGTCAGACACGGTAAATATAACGGTATATCTAGAAGAAGGTATGTACACAATAAACATCCATACAAAGAAGAGTATAGCAATCTACATTATCCTATGACCTACATTCCTAAATCCTTATGGCACTACTTTCATGGTTTGTCTCCGGGAAGAGACGGTATGGTTTCTTAGAGTAGAGCAACAATTGATGTCTAGCCTTCGGGTAAAGGCTAAGTGGTCACCTTATCTTATTGGGTTCTGGATTCCTTATTTCTATTTGCGTCTTAGTATCACATCATATCCATTCTCATTATGTACTTACAATTCCTTACTTATTTTTATACTTCCTTAACGTTATACTTTGATTCTTTTAATTATTGTTACGATAGAGGCAACACACATGGTGTTCGGAATTCCTTCGCATAGAGAGGTTAGGACTCATAACATTGCGAACCTCAAGCTAAGCAATCGCTTCATCATTGCAGACTCATCGCGTTCTCACCTTTGAATCCGTTCGGATTATGATTCTTGGGATTTCTATGTTCTCGTTCTTCCTTAGTATTTCGTTCAATTGGGGATACAATATGTTCTCATACTAAGTTCGGCGCAAAAGGGATCATGTGTCTTAAGAGTCTATGTTCTCATGGGGAAACATACTCATTTACATCCTGCTTCTAGCATGTTTTGCATATAACAGTAAACACAAATCAAAACACATCGTGCGACAATGAAGTATCCTCATTTTACTCATTTACCAAGCCTCTACAGTTTGCAACTTTCTTTCAAACTATTGACCAATCAATTGAAACAACTTTTCAATTTAAAAATAGTTCCCTTTCCAAAATATTTTTCAACTTCCCAACAAGGTAATATTGAAATTCCAATTCACATTTTATATACTTCCATCATTTCAAAACAACTTTTAGTTGAGATAGTTACCTTCTTCCTCGTTGGCGGGGCGACGACGATGGAGTGCGGTGCGATGGCATCAAACACAAACAATTTCTAGACTCAACTTCCAACTTAGGATTCAGGAAAGGCTTTCTAGGGTTCGGGCGAACAAGTGCTCGATACTACTTTAGTGACGACCGACTTCCCAGGAAATACGGATAATCTGGATCGTCAACGGTATAATAATGCCGTGGATATATACATAACTAAACAATGCAATTAACGATAAACTATTCATAAGCATGGACCTGAAAAGGATAAGTCGTTTGAATACCAATTCAAGTTACAGAAGGACTTGCGAAAGGTTATATGTTCAAATATAACCCAATCAGAGTGCGATTCGAGGAATGAGGTACGACCTCAAGTTCAATACGGAACAATTATAATCAAGAAATCTAAATAATATCAGAGTTAGGCAGCAATAACATGTGGACATGTATATGACGATACATGCCCAAGGTTTTAGAAATCCTTTTTAAAGCAACAAAACAACTACCACTCTGCACCACCTCATACCCATCATCAATCCTCGCCACCTTTGTACATCAAAAGAATCTGAGGTTAAGTACAAAAGTACTCAGTGGACTCATTACCAAAACATTTTCTTTGTAAGTTATTGAACTGCCCACAATAGCACATGAGGATTTTAGTTAAAAGACTCTTGCCTATCAAACATTTTATCATTTTCTAAAAGTGTTCAGTCCAACTATTTCATCCAAGTTGTTCCATATCTGATCATTCATTCATTCATTCATTCGCGCACTATGGAGGTGGTCACCTACACATAGTCGCCGTGACCGATCGAGGTAGCTAACCTTAACACACAGTCACACGTGTACACAATCCGAGTTAGTCCTTTACTAAGTCGGATCCGATCGTTACCCCTTTTTAACGTTGGTGGACTAACACATTCACATACCACATTGGATATACCAATCTCAGATAGGATCACAACAAAACATAAACATTTGGCAATCAATAACAGTTTATGTAATAATATTTCATAAAGCTTTTGTAAATCATGCTTTGAGATAGACATGCATGTCATTTTTGTTTCAAGAAAGCCCACCTGCTAATCCGAAGCTAGTAGTTCTAAGTGAGCAGGTATGATTGTCCTTCCTCTTCAACTACGTATGATCAAACCCTTTATAAGAAAATAGCCGCTCTTAGATTCTTTCTATCGATCGAAGGTCGTTTATAAATTACGACTTAAAGTTCCCAATTAGGGTTTCTTTATGTTTTCATGTGATGGTTTTTAAGATAATTTCTATTATCTTACACTCTCAATTTCCAAACTATATTACTTCAGCTTTCATAGATGAACCTCAACTTATAAGTCATATACTCCGAGTCTAGCCTCGACTCTAACCTTAGTGTTCTTCTAAACATTATTATGTTATAGATTGTTAGTATTCAGTTATGATTGGTATATTAGGATGTTCTCAAGCCACTAACTAGACTTAACAATTGTAGTTGCGTCCTAGTAGGTTATGCTTGACGACTTGTCGTATTAACACAACGAATAAAAGGGAATCTTGACTTATGATTCAAGTGATCATATACTATTATGTAAGTAAGTACTTTAGGAATAGGTGAAGTTCTTCAAGAATATTAACTCGACCTTTGGGACATAAGGATCGACATCTTATGTTCGAATTTTGCTTACACATTACGACATTGCTTGTTTCTCTTAACTCGTTGGAGATTATATAAGTTGTAAAATCGCTATTCGTTGTCGAGTTGTCTTAATGCTCAATCTAATATCGTATTAGATTATTGTTGTTGAGTATTAACGTTGTAACTCGGCTTTTGGTTTCTTTAACTTAGGAACTCACGTTTGAGTATCCTATTATTAGTAGAAAACCCTAATTTGTGTCTAACCTCGATCCTCATTAATTCCTTCTTAAGTTATCGGAATTGGTCGATTTCTTTTGGATTCTCGTACATAAAGTATTGTGTTGTTTAAGTTTGGGGTTTTGTTTGTCGGCACAACATAAACATAACCATTCAACACCATACATAACATATAATATACTAAAGCATTAGGAAACCCTAATTTCTAATATAATGCAAAACCATTGTGTATGTATGCATAAGTGTTTCATTCATTCATCACAATCACAACCATTCATTCCAAGCCTATAGTTTAACTATCATAGTATCATTTACCATTAAAATTAAACTCATACTTATCCATTTTGCTATATTTTCAATAATTAACAACAATTAGCATAAGTATCCAATAAATTCCAATATAATCATTTTATGCTACTATTATACTATAGAATTTAATTACCAATTCAATATCAGCATATAAAATTTCAATCCATGGCTTAAAAATACCCAAGTTTTCGGCAATCTTGATTTAATGAGCATTGGTGTTCAATAAATTCCACAAAAAATCATATCATGCTTATATCATATACTAATCATGAAATATCATCTCATATCATACATTAAAATTTAAACACATGCTTTTCACTACATAATTATTTTCGGTAATTATGAAATATATACATATATATTCAATAAATTCCATTCACTTCACAATATATTTATATTATGCAATAAACATGTAATATTAACATTAAACATCAACCAATATTTATAAAATCACATATCATATTATTTTCAACAAATAAAAATCAAATAAATCCTAATATATATATATAAGGTTTCGGTCCATATGAACAAATAGAAGTAGTGTCTCAATAATTTCAAGATTAATATATGATGTTCATATCATATATTAAACACTATACCTCAACTATTGTTCAACAAATAAAATCAAAATAATTTCTAAAAATTATGCATATGTTTCGGTAATTACATGAAAAATAGGAGAAGTGTTCCAAAAATATCAAGATTAATATATGATGTTAATATCATATATTAAACACTATATCTCAACTATTTTCAACAAATAAAATCAAACCGTAGTCTAAAAATAGGTATATATATTCGACCTTTTTGAAGAAAATAGGAGATGTGTTTCAAAAATTTTAAGATTAATATATGATGTTCATATCATATATTAAACATTATATCTCAACTATTTTCAACAACAAAAAATTAAAACCATGGCCTAAAATTTTAATATAGGTCTCGTCCCTCTTGAAAAAATCAATTTTTTTTTTTAAATTATCATATTTATTCTAAATGCTCCTAATACAACAACAAGCAACAATATCAAATAATATTCACAAAAGCATGCTTTATCTCCTATAAAAAGAAATTATAACAAAATAAAAAAAAAACAAACATGCTCCAGAAATTTCCATATTTTAAATAAAATCTTAGAACATATTTCTAAGCATATTTCATTCATGTCTTGAGAGCATTTGTGTAATATCCCGTAGAATTAGATGCCTAATTACGGTTTTGAAACCCAGTAAATTAGGAATTATTGTGATGATTCAATCAAGAAGATAGCGAATAATGGTTTCGATTATTCTGAAGGCAATTCCTATTTTATATTCACCGAGAATTGTGAATTTAGAAATAGAAGTTTGTAAAGCATATCGACAAGATTATTTTAACCGATTACACATCATACGTCAAGATTTTGTGAAATTTTCGAGCGCGAAGATTGGAATTAATTTTCATATTAATTCCTATGTTACTAGAATATTAATTATAAAGTAAGTTCAAACTTATGCGACCATTTTGAGATGAGTCGATTATGATCATTTGAGGCGTTTTGAGCGTTAACGTCTAGAGATGTTTTGAGAGATGAGTTCAATGATCGGAAATTATCCCAATTAATTTCCTATCATTAATTATATAATCAGTAATATTAAATATTAAAATCAATTTTGAGTTATTAAAACTCGATATTTATGAAATGGGTTTGAAAACCTAATTATACAAATTAGGTTTTCCTTGCACAAAATGTGCTATAATTTTATCCTATGCTATTAATTATTATCTAAATCATATATTATGATATATATGATCGAAAATTACATGAGTATCAATAATAGGTGTAATTTATATTTTAATCCTATTTTTCCAATTTAGCTTCGATAATTTGAATTATTGGCTAAGGTATGATTTAATTATTTTATGACTTGTATTTTATACCTATGATCATGTATGATATATATATTGCATTAATGTACAAAAGAAAATAAATCCTACCTATTTGGACCCTAAACCTTAGGCCATCATGAATGGACAAGGCATGCTTGTCACCTCCTTTAACACCCAATGCATGGAAAGTCTTTCTAGCCTACACTAATCATCACCACACTCTACACACTCAACCATGATTCCTATTGTGTGTGTGTGTGTGCCTAAGAGAGAGAGAGATACATGGGAGAAACTCTTCCCATACACTTCATTTCACTCATAATACATTTTCTCCTCTCTCCCCAAAATTTTCAGACCTCTCCTCTCCTTTCCTCTCTTCTTCTTCTCCTACACCATTTCCACCATGGAAGAGAGCTCAAGCTCCATCTCTCTCATTCATCTTCAAATTCGTGACTAAGGTATAACTATCTCCTATGACTCTTAGACATGATTAAATCATACTTGCATGGTTATATTGATGATCTTGGTGGTGATTTGGGGTGATAGATTCACCATTTTCGTGGTTATATGAAATGCATACAAAAGAATAAGCTTAAAACTGAAAACTGGAAGTATGTTACGAAAATAGTAACTTCATAAAATTATTTGACTAAGTTACAGTGGTCCGATGAATGTGAAATTTTACTATGTTTAAATTAAACATGTATATTACGTCTCTGTAAAATTTCAAGTCAATACAACTTGATTTTCAATTTTAATTCTATTTTTCAAAAACACTGCACAAATTTGTAAAATTTCGGTGTTCATCACCCACGGTCCGTAGCTTTCGTTTCGAGTTTGGCTAATGGTAAAACTCTAAAAATTGTTATAAACATAAATTAGCATGTCTAGAAGATCTATGTAAATTTTCAGAATTTTCTAAAAATGTTTACTATTTATTCCAGATTTTTCAAACGAACTGCACAAAACTGTCACTGTAGTGATAGCTTGTAGTAAAATATTTTATCTCCCAATCTATTTTGAATCATTGAGTAAGGCTTTTCTGGATTAAACTAGACTTAAGTGGCTTTTCAATATGATTGGTTGCATTCCTAGATTCCTTATAATGAACTCACGGTGAATTTTTAAAGTTGACGCATTACAGTAAGGTTTTTGGACAAACTGCCTTAGTAAAATTCTATGCTAAATGACTGTCCGTGTACGACTTTTGCGTGAGATATTCGAGCCGTTTGTAATCCGATTTTGACTTTGGTTTCTTCATAAGAAATGTTCCTTACCATGTCTAGTTGTGATCTGGAAAGTTTGATCCCAAACCAAGCCTTATAAGTATACTGTTCACTGACCCAAAGTCACCTACTTGAATGTTGTCCTTTCCAACTAGTCAACTTTGAACTTACGTATTTCTCGATGCATCAAGTATCTTCCAGTACGGTCTTCATGAAACATGTAGTTCTTATTACAAGGTTTCTAAAATGGTATCTTTCAGTCATTTTGGTATTGTGAGTCAAAAGTTACGAGCCTCGCAAAATCCCTCGTTGTTAAGCTAAATCTGGAAATCCTGAAAATTTTTCTAAGTATAGAAGAAGTCAGTTCGAGTTGCCCACTTTGAGAGCCTATATCTCCAGAACCACGACTCTTTTGGGTCGACTTACTTCTTAGAACTTATAGTACATATTTAGAGGTTTCCAGAATGTGTCTTTGTGCGGTCATACGTATTTGTAATCAAGAGTTATGAATCGTCAAAGTATGACACTCTAAATCTGGAAATTCTGAAAAATATTCTAAGTATAGAAGTCAGTTCGAGTTGCCCACTTTGAGACCCTATATCTCCAGAACCACGACTCTTTTGGGTCGACTTCCTTCTTAGAACTTACAGTACATGTTTAGAGGTTTCAGAATGTGTCTTTGTGCGGTCATACGTATTTTTAATCGAGAGTTATAGATCGTCAAAGTATGACACTTGGGTTGTTTTAAGCTGTTTTGCTGAAAATTAAACACTTGAAATTTAACTAAGTGTTGAAACTCCCCTATGTGAAACATGCCTTATGTGACTAACATGCTATTAATTGATGCATTCAGATGATATGTCGCAAGGTACATTAAAGCATTAATAAGATGCACGAATTTAGGATAAAACAACAATATGATATTTTTACGGAAGCACGTCTTAACGTGAAATATTTGACTAGGCGCTACTACATGATCAATTGATTGTATATCATGCCATGATATACACTCAAGTAGAAATATGGGTTCTAAGACCCGATGGATGTTTCAACTCCAAAACCTCAAAGCCGAGAATAGATAGGCTAAGCTTCAGACTCACAATCCAAGAAATCGGTTAGACAATCTACAGTCCGTGGGCTTTTATCTTCAAAATGTGGGCCTTTTCTTACCCCACTAAACGTGACTTTCTTGTTATTTTCAAATGAGTTTATTCTGACACTTATCCTACAAGCTGTTTAACAAATGTTTCTATGCATTACACGCCACAAATATTTCGTTTTGTGTATGGATCCTATCTGTTATGCCCGGTAGGGCTATGGAGATAGTTGGAACTATTATATCAATTGTTGTGGTAGCACCCACCTTTTAAATGTCGGGTCCCGTGCGGATGATAAATGCACAGTTAGGATTGGCGTGAAGGTTGGAACTATACGCTGTGTTAACATATGCTTGCAGAGAGTGACTGTGTGCTGTACGGGATTACGGCCGGTCACGGCGTCGTAGATGGGAGGCCTCCCTCTCGACGTTTATTATTTATTATTATTATGTATTGTGACTATGAGATACGGACCATACACACCAAGAAAATGCTTGGCCAAGCTACTTTTGCGAACTGAAATGATTTTAGTAAGCCTGAGGCCTTTTAACTAAAACCCTCGCGACTTACTCGACATTGGCGGCGTAATTCGAATATTATCAAATGTTTTGGCATGAGTCCACCGAGTGCATTCTTGTACTCGACCGCATGTTTGTTTTTAAATGTGCGGGTTGAGCGGATGATGGATGGGCGGTGTTGAGCAATAGAAATATTGTCATTGAAAAGTTTATACCTTGATAGTACATCGTCATATGTACATATCACATGTTTTCCGCTGCAAGAACTTAAGTTATGTACTAAAGTCCAAGAACATGCTTGTCATATGAATTACGGCTTTTGTTAAGGAGAATTCCCCTGTTTAATTATACCTGTTTAGAGTTACAATCCCTTCTAAATCCTACTTAGGATTGAGGGGATGTGACAATTTGGTAGCTCAAAAGCCACGAAATTGAAATGGTTCGAAATTAGGGTTTCAAACTAAAAAAAATTCCACACCATTAGGATGGAAGAGGATGATGAATACTACCTTTCTATGGACTTAGAAACTTATTTTGAGAGTTGGAATGGGTTGAGAGGGAGGATTGAAACTTAGAACATGGAAGAACAAATGAGAGGATTTTGAATTAGAGAAAGAAAATGGGTTCCAAAGTGAGAGAGGCTAATTGACGAAATGCTGCTGTGTTTGCAGCCTTAAGAGCTGTTGTTAGCTCATTTGGGGAGGTCTTGGTGGTAGTTGGGAGGAGGAATGGTCAGATTACCCGATTTGGCATGTTAATATCGACTCTTTAAGTTTTATCGCGCTTTCGATTGGTTTCTCGAAAACTTAAGGTTTTATTTTATTAAATAGACTTAAAAAGAATTATTTCATAGTTTATAATAATTTTATGAAGTTCGGATGACATCCGGTAAGTCAATTCTGAGTTATCGCGGAAAAACAGCGTCCGGCGATTAAATTTGTGCTCATTCGAAATTATATTGAATTATTGGGCTTTCATTATTAATTTGAGTCTTATAAATCATTTCATATTGATTCAGACCCTTGGTACGAATTTCAGGTCGTTCGGATCGGTTTAGGGTTTTTCCCATATATTCTCGGCATTCGGTTAAGTTCTTCAGAAATTTCGTTCAAAAATTGATTCTTATGAATTCTAAATTCATAATAATATATTACTCCATGATTTTGATTGTTATCATTAATTTCCATGATTAGCACAGACTGGAAGTTGATCCAGCTCGTGAATAGTGCTTTTAAGGATGACCGGGCAAGCATGCCCAAAAATTCTCATTCTTTGGCTTCTCACATGTTTTCGTGAGAGGATTCTAGAAATGAAATCCTTTTGTCGAGATTCATTCTCGATCTTTCATTCTATGTTCAGGCTATTCAGAAAACCCTAATTCAGTAGGACTAGTCATTGGTTTTTGATTTCTCTAGTTTTCGACATTCAAATCGATTCTAATTTGTTTCGTTGGTCACCTTAAACATAATTAAGGTCTAAGCACCACAAATAATTGGTTTAAGCATCACTAATAAAAGTTTTAAATTTTTCGGGTTATTACATACGATCCCCCTTAAAATAAATTTTGTCCCGAAATTTGCTAACCTTGGAAAAGATATGGGTATCTCTCTTTCATAGCTGATTCTAATTCCCAGGTTGCTTCTTCTTTTCCATGGTATCGCCATAGAATTTTTACTAACGGTATCTCTTTGTTCCTTAGCTTTTGGATCGTCGGTCCAAGATTTTCGTGGCGGTTCCACATAGCTCATATTGTCATCGAGGACAATGTGCATGGGTGATAATACATGGTGGGGTCATGTATGTACTTCTGAATCGCAAAACGTGGAACACATTGTGCACGTTCCCAAAGCTTAAGCGGTAATGCCGATCAGTAAGTGCGGCCCTTGTTGGATTGTATCTTGAAAGCGCTTTTGTTGAGCTTGTATACAATGTTTCTGTTACCACTATTACAATCTCCTATCTCAAATGAATACTTGATTGCATATATCCGTGTCCCCTTATCTCATATATAAGTTAGATATTACGATGTGTAGAAGATCACGAAGTCGTATGATTGGTCGAAAGCTTAATGAGATATAAAAGTTTCACACCGAGACAACTTGAGGGCGAGTTGTCGGTATAGGCTGCGGTATAGATAAGAAGTGACTTGACTTGGTTGCTTGTCTCATGCTTGTGCGTCTCGGCGTATTGAAGGATCACGGTGAGATGAGTTCTTCATCGGACCGTCGTGAAGAACCAAGATCTCGGTAACTTACGATGATCTAAACCTCGATAAGGTATTAGATGAGTATGAGTTCTTGACTATCACTTTGACTTGTTATGGGTGAGGGTTATATGTTCTAACCCAATATTCTCCGCATCTTGGGTGGTGGCGGTGCTTGTATGTCATGCTAGTTATACAGTCAGTCACCGTAACCGTTTAGGATGATGGCGTCCCTTAAGCGGATCAAAGGTTTATTGTACTAAACCCCGCAGTTGAGTTAGCTCAAGTACAATAATAAGGTTGAGTGGTACTACTTAAGGAATTAAAGATATTAATTATTTTAAGCGATCGAATGCTATAAATAATTAATGGGCGTTCGATATCTTAAATACGGGATTCGTAATGTCTAAGTGCAAGTCAGACTCAACCGGTAATAAAGGGGTAAGTCGGCATTTATTCTCTAGTGGCATGAATAAATGTTTATAAATTAATTTATGTTACAAATTTGAACATAAGATAATTAATTTATTTGAGGCCCATCTTTATTCCTTGCATTTGATCCTGGGGTGGCCCATCCGGGCCGTAAGCTAGGCAAAATCGCGCCCCTATGCTCTACAAGGCAAGGATTTGATTCTCTTTATCCTATAAGGATATTATTATATTTATGGGATATGCATATATCCTTTCCATATAGGATTATGGTAATAATCATTTCCATAAAGGATTATGGTAATTTCCATATGGGATTATGGTAATTTCCATATGGGATTATGGTAATTTCCATATAGGATTATGGTAATGCATTATAAATATGAGGTAAGAGATAGAATAAAAGTCAATCCTTATTATTGAACATCAAATTTTCGTCCACCCTCTAGTGTTGTGAGGTTCTCGAAAATTGTTCCATAAGTGCATTGGGTGATTTTTCGAAGCATTCTCCATAGATCGTCCTCACTCGGCGTTGGAGATTGGGCAACCGGATCTGTCCGGAAGATCAAAGCACGAGTCTCGATCCGTTCTTCCCGATCCACCTCGGCAGTTTCAAAGGTAAACACGAGAAAACCCCAACGTGTTGCAATTAATTATATAGGTGCATGCTAGGTATATAATCAATGTATGGTGAATTAAACATCCAAGATAGATCCTCGGGAGAGGGCTAAACATAGTTTTTCCCTACAGCCCTATCCTTTGATTCTGATTCTCATGATTCCCTTTGATGGATAAATCTTCAAGAAGACTTTGTCTCCCACTTCAAAATGCAGCTCTGTGCGACGTTTGTCGGCGACGACTTTTGTCGGTCTTGGGCCTCCTTGATCCATTGGCGGTTCTGTCTCACAATTTCGATCATTTCTCCCACAGAGTCAGGTCCTAATACTCTTCTTTCTCCCACTTCATCCCAATAAAGTGGTGATCGACATTTATTTCCATAAAGCGCCTCATACGGGGCCATTCCAATAGTTGCTTGGTAGTTGTTGTTATATGCGAATTCAACAAGTGGTAATACTTGTTCCTAATTTTCTCCTCTATCGAGGACAACAGTCCTCAACATGTCCTCAAGCGTTTGAATGGTTCTCTCGGATTGTCTGTCCGTTTGTGGGTGGAACGCGGTACTGAAATGTATTCGAGTTCCCAATTCCTTTTGTAAACTCGTCCAGAATCTGGATGTAAATTTTGAATCTCTATCAGACGTGATAGTCTTCGAAAATCCATGTAAACATATGATTTCTCGAGCATACAAGCTTGTGCTAGTCAGCGATCCATGTGCTATCGGAATGGGTAGAAAATCGCTCTTGGTCAAACGATCGATGATGACCCAAATAGCGGTATTTCCTCTTTGTGATTTGGGTAGCCCGGTAACAAAATCCATGGCTATGTCATCCTATTTCCATTCCGGTATGTCTAGTGGTTGTAAGGTTCCATACGGCCGTTGGTGTAGTGCTCTCACTTGTTGGCACGTCACACAACGTTCTACGAATGAAGCTACGTCTCGCTTCGTTCCATCCCCCCAAAATTTCTCCTTGAGATCTTGGTACATTTTGGTGCTTACGGGGTGTGCGGTGTAAGAAGTCTCATGGGCTTCTTTCAAGATCTCGCGCTTATGCCCTTCGTCTTCTGGAACACACACTCTCCCATCATACAACAAAACGTTATATGTTGCTTCTTTGAAATTTTTGTGGTTGTTGTCCTTGATCTTGGCTCGTACTTTCTCTAGCTTCTTGCTCTTCCTCTAAGCTTCTAAGATTCGGGTTCTTAAGTCTGGGATTGCAATCAACGTTGCAATACGACCTTCTATCGTCTGAGATGGTCCATAACTTCGATATTCATCTTCTGAAATTCCTTTATAAGTGTCTCTTCATGACTGAGGAGACATCCCAAACTAGGGTGAGATTTGTGACTCAAAGCATCGCCTACCACATTAGCCTTGCCTAGGTGGTAATTGAAACCATAGTCGTAATCTTTCACCATTTTTAACAATCTACGTTGCCTCATGTTAAGATCTTTCTGCTCAATAAATACTTCAGGCTTTTATGGTCAGTATAGATCTCGCATCTAACTCCATAGAGATGGTGTCTCCAAATCTTTAAGGCATGTACGACCGCTGCTAATTCCAGGTTGTGCGTAAGATTGTTCAACTCATGTAGGCGTAATTGCCTTGAAGCATAAGCAATAACTTTATCTTCTTGCATCAGAACACATCCTAGTCCATTCTTCGAAGCGTCAGTGTAGATTGTGTACTCCTTATCTGCTTCGGGTACTTCGAGTACATGTGGTATTGTTAGCAACTCCTTTAATCTCTGGAAACTAGCCTCACACTCGGCGGTCTAAGTGTACTTGATCCATTTTCTCAACAATTGGGTCATGGGACCGGCTATCATTGAAAATCCTTCGATAAATCTTCGATAGTAGCCGGCAAGTCCTAAGAATCTCCGAATTTCACTCGGGTTCTTTGGTGATTCCCATTCTCGAACTGTATCGATCTTCGAGGGGTCTACTTTCATTACCTCGGCGGACACAATGTGACCTAAGAATGTCACCTCGCCTAACAAGAATTCACACTTGCTAAACTTGGCAAAGAGTTGCTCTTGCCTCAATGTTTGCAGTACAGTTCTCAAGTGCTCTTGGTTATTCTTTGAGTATATTAGGATATCGTCTATGACTACTAAGACAAATTTGTCTAAGTATGGGTGAAATACCCTATTCATGATATCCATCAATACTGCTGGGGCTTTTGTAAATCCAAAGGGCATAATGATGAAATCGAAATGACCATACCTTGTACGGAAAGCATTCTATGTACATCCTCTGGTCTAATACTTAGCTGATGGTATCCAGACTTTAGATATATCTTTGAAACGACTCCTGCTCCCTTAAGCTGATCAAACAGATCGTCAATTCAGGACAAATGATACTTATTCTTGAGATTTATCTTGTTTAACTATCAATAGTCTAAGCACATTCTCAGTGTACCATCCCTTTTTCTTCACGAAAAGGATAGGTGCTCCCCATGGAGACACACTGGGTCTAATGAAACCTAACTCTAAAAGTTCTTGCAGCTGGATCTTCAATTCCTCCAGTTCTTTTGGTGCCATCCGGTATGGGGCTTTCGACACAGGAGCAGAATCGGGTTCGAGGTCGATCGTGAACTCAATCTGTCGGTTTTGCTATAATCCCGGTAGTTCGTCTGGAAATACATCGGGGTACTCCTTCACGATCGGAAAGTCTTCTATCCTCCTCTCATTCTGTTCTTCCTCCTGGAGATAGACAAGGTAGGCGTGGTTCTCTGTCTTGTTCAGCAACGTCCTTGCTTGTAGTGCGGATATGATTGGGACACTCCTCCCCATGCTGATCCTATGAAAGTCTGTAGGTTCCTCTCCGGGATATTGGAAAGAAATTTTCCTTTCATTACACAGGATGGTTGCATTATGTTCGGTTAATCAATCCATTCCTAGGATATGGCCACATCAAATCATAGGTATGGCGTGAAGGTTATCTGTCGTGACCTTAAGTGAGCTAGTCCAGTTCTAGGTTCAATCATATGTGGGTTACCGTTCTTATGCCTCCTACTGGAGAAGATATTCTCATGATTTGTTCAGCGCGTTTAGGATCTAATCCTAAGTTATCTACGCATGCTTCAGCAATAAAAGAATGCACTGGACTCGGTTTGGCACATTGGGACAGCCATTTCCCCCTTGGCGCATCCCAGGACAATCACTGGAGTAGTGACCCTTCTGGCCACACTTGAAGCATCCGTCATTTGTAAATCATAAGCCCTTGTGACTCCTATGGCACCGGGGCACACGGGAGCCTCACAAATTTGGTTTCCCCGCAGTGCGGTACCTTGGGTGTCCATTTCCTTGCCGTGCTCAGATGGCATATTGTTCCCTTGCCATAGCCTCCTGTCGGCCTGGCCAGTGTTGGATCCTTGACCTTGGTAGGGTCCTTCCCACTTCCTCTTCCACATCCCTTGGTGATTACGGGGATGTCGATGATAGTCCTATCTTGGTATGGTGGACTCGATGTCGATGCCGTGAGGACCTCACCGTAAGTCGCTTTCAGTGGTCGACTAGCGAAACCACGATTTGATGACGAGTCCCACCCGAATTTTTATATTCTCTTCACGTCAGTATCGACCAGTTGGGGCACATATCGTAACATCTCACAGAATGCATGGTCATAGACTGTGACCGTTGTCTTTCCCTGACGTAGGTTATAGAACTCATGTTCTTTTCTTTTTCGGTAGCTCTTAGGAATATACTTCTCGTATACTTCTTCCTTGAACTCTTCCCAGGTGTACTCTTCAAGTTCTTCTTCGGATTGGGTCTTCCTCTTGGCCTCCCACCAGAAGTCGGCAGCACCAGTCATCTGGAAAGCAACGCATGACAAGCGTTCTTGAGAGGTGCAGTGAAGGATGTTAAAGATTCGCTCCAGTGCATGAATCCCGAGTTCAGCATCCACGGGATTCCCAATCCCGTTGAAAGTTGGTGGGTTACGCACGAGAATAGTTCCTCAATCCGCCTCGCGGTGGTGGTGGTGGTGGTGGGGGTGGGGGTGGAGTGTCTTCTCTCTTAGGTGTTACTTCACGATTTCTTCTTCTCGGCGTCATCATATCCTTCATAAACACACGCAATTAAATATCGTCTTATACTATCCATCAGGATAAATGTATATATATATCATCACGGTATTTATATAATTATGAGCATAAATCTAGCACATCATCGAACACCCAATATCACAATATTAAAACGAAAGGCTCTCGGGGAGTTGTCATCATATCACATCAATTGACTCTACGAGGACTTTCATCAACGTTTTGAAGATTTAGGAAAGACCAAGTACAGAGTATAACGCCCAAAAACAATTATCAGCATCACTCCGTGTACCTAGTCACGGTGCGTACAAAATTCTAAACGCTACCGTGGACGTCAAAATAGGGTTTCATGTCGGAACAACTCATCGTTTCCGCATACATCCAAAGATATACAAAGTATACAGACAAAAAGACTATCTAGTCCTAAGAACTAGATCCATGATTGCCCGGGGTGTAGACAGGGCTCCATGTGTCGGAGTCAGGACTAGAAGCATGGGAACTATCCACTCCCTCCATCTAATCATCAACTGATAGGTCCTCATCGGGGTCTTCCTCCGGGTCTTCCTTAGGATCTTCCTCGGGATCTTCCTTGGGATCCTCCTTCGGGTCTTCCTCGGGATCTTCCTCCGGACTCTAATGACCCTGGCGTCTTCCATAGCAGCCAGATCTCGGCGGATCTCAGCCATGACCTTCTCAAAATCAGTGGCTGGGAATGGAGCAACAGCCAGACGAGTACAAGCTCCTCTCACGGTGCCTACAGCTAGGCCACGTGGGTCCTCGATCTCCATAGAATTATGGTACACTGGTGCATGCGGTGGTGGCGGCGGTTGGACTGGGGGAGAGCCGGCAGGTGGAGGTAGGTACGGGCATGGCATGACCGGCGGCGATGGTCTGGGCGGGCAATGACGAGGATGGAATCCTACTGGTTGTAGGACCGTGAAGGTGAGCTGTTGGGGATGGGAAGGTCCAGCCTCGAACATGTCCACCGCCATGCCGAGCAAGAATCTGGGTCCATCGGTGCCAAACGGGACATCTCCGGGTGGAGCCACTTGGGAATCTCGTCGCGCTAAGTGTATTCCCGCGTGAGAAGATACGGCCCACATGGTGCAGCTCCGTACAACGTGAATACATAGCTCAGTGGCTAACAAAGCGAGGCGGTCTACCTCGGATCGAAGCTCTCTCTACGATAGATATAGTCGCCCGATATCTCACGGCATACCGCGCGATCGGATGGCGCCTCATGATCAGTCGGAGTACACCGTCATAATACGATGTACCACGGGCATGTGCAGCAGCCCAATGACGTGTGAAGTGCGTTAAGAACTAGCCGAGGTCGTCTCCTCGGCACATCTGGTAGGTACGGTATGAGTGTATGACATCCTTAGGTGTGGCCCTAGAGGATAGATGGCGCCTAGTCGGGAAGACAGTCCATGCCATCTGAAAAGGAAAGTATCCCTATAGGTCAGACACGATAAATATAACGGTATATCTAGAAGAAGGAATGTACACAATAAACATCTATATAAAGAAGGTTATAGCAATCTACATTATCCTATGACCTACATTCCTAAATCCTTATGGCACTACCTTCATGGTTTGGTCTCCGGGAAGAGACGATATGGTTTCTTAGAGTAGAGCAACAATCGATGTCTAGCCTTCGGGTAAAGGTTAAGTGGTCACCTTATCTTATTGGGTTCTGGATTCCTCATTTCTATTCGCGTCTTTGTATCACATCATATCCATTCTCATTATGTACTTACAATTCCTTACTTCTTTTTATACTTCCTTAACGTTATACTTTGATTTTTTTCATCATTGTTACGATAGAGGCAACATGCATGGTGTTCGGAATTCCTTCGCATAGATAAGTTGGGACGCATAACAGTGCGAACCTCAAGTTAAGCAATCGCTTCGTGTCGCAGCCCGCCTTCACTATCCCAAATCCCAAGGACAGATTAGGGAGGGCTGGACGATGGGACAGTACTCACGGTCCACGAAAGGCTAATATGAGGGTGCATAACACATATAAACTGTCAAACTTGGAACATAACATACATTAAAACTGGAAATACTAGGTGGGCTAGACCAACAGATCCAAAAGAATACGAATGATCTGCCGGACTTCAACTGTTAACATCATTTCATCATCAAGATAATAAATAATTCAGAGTTGCGTAAAACGTGTGAATACACATATGACGATATGTATGAAGGTTGAAACATGTAAACATCAAAAGCATCCTGACTCCTCAACACCCTCCATCATCATCATCAGCACTCAACTCGCACGTTTAAAAACAAACATGCAGGGCTGAGTACAAGAATGCACTAAGTGGACTCATGCCGAAAACATTTTAACATCCTTGAATTACATCACCACATCATGGTAAGACATAAGGGTTTTATTTGAAATACCTTATGCTTACTAAATCATTTTCATCGGTTCATAAACATTTGCTTGGCGAGCATTTTACTTGCGTGTATGATCCAATCCTTATCCTTTCATCATAACATCATAGTCGAGCGTCGTGAAGGAGGCCTCCCTACGACGTCGTGATCGGCCGTGGTTGTCCTAACGACACACAAATACCTTAGGTGTACCGTTAATCTGGCGGTATAAGCCTTGGGCATAGGATCCGATATCGATTTCATTCATAAGTTGGAAGCTATCCAACACATTCATATCATGTATTCGGGATAGGATACATACACAAAACATAAGCAGTTTTGGCGGTAATCTTGTAAACATTTTCTCAGCAGTTGAAATAAGCATCGTAAATAAATTCATTTGGAAAGTATAGCAAAGTCACGTTTTGTTTAGAAAGAAAGCCCACATTTTATTTGGATAAGAAGCCCACCTGGACTATGGTTCGTCTTAAACTTGTTTACTCGTCGGCGTCCGGTAGTCGGCGTCGGCGTCACGCGCTACGTAAGCGATGTTTAGTACATCGTTCACGTTTCTCGAGACTTTCAAAGTCTAGAATAAACTTCGATATTCTATATCGATATAAATTGATTTCCTTAAAGAATTCATTACGCTGTTCAATTGCGTATTTCAAAAACCGTTCTCGTTCTTCGAGATACGTTCAACTATTTCGTTTTAACCATTCCGGTTTAAACGTTCAACGTATTTATACGTTTCTCGATATAAGGATTTCAATTATTAAATCTTTTCTTACCAATGAGGTTTCTTTACCTAATTAGTACGTTTACGTGTATTAGCGTATTTATCGAACGTATTTCGTACGTTGATTTCAAAAGTCAATAATTTTGACTTTTATTAGTAATCTCCTTACTAATTCATATTCTAAATCGATTTTCAATTGATTTCTTTTCGTAAAGTCTCAATCCTCGATTTGTCACGCAAATCGATAAACTTTATTAATATTTTTCTTTAATATTAATCCATTTATTCATTAAGCATTATATTTCATTTATAACGGTATTAAATATAACGTTTAAATAAATAAACACTGATAATCTATTTTTATAACATTTTATAAAATTCAAATATGCCTAAAATAATGTTTAGACATATAATATATTATTAAACTTAGTTAAAAAGGATTTAAAAATCCTTATTATATCTTAATTGCTCACGGTAATTTTCAAAAATTACCAAATGGGTTCCAAATTTTTTTCTAAATTCATATAGTGTATTATTATACACTATGGTCATTAATATGTATTAATATTAATCATATAAAAATCGAGCATCACCTTATCCATTTAAATAGGTCACGGCATTTTCTTAAAAATTGTTCAACAATTCCCAAAATTTTTATATAAATAGTACAAGGTCCCAACATTGATTTATAACACATTTATAACCTATAGTCCATCATAAACCATTTCTTCATCAAGGATTTAAACCCTTAAGCTCTCGGTATTTTTGAAATAAATACCAAACAATTCATAAAAAATTCCAACAAAATTATATCATGCTCGAATACTATAGTATAATAATATAACATCATAATATTCACCAAAACCATTTGAATCATCACCATTTTGAGCTTGAAGCTCACGGTTTATTTGAATCAAATGAGTAATTGGTTTCCAAAAATTCTAATAATTATACACCATGCTTATATACCAAGATATAACAATATAACTGTCACAACCACACTCAGGGCTAACCCGGAGTGAGCGGACTAATACTAGAAATAGTATTCACGGATACGAAAAGATGTCAAGATAAAGCTTATCACATGAGAATATAGAACTTAGGATTAAACATACACTTATAACATTTCGGATCAAAAAGTTTAGGCAGCAGATCGAAAGGATATTATGATCCGAAGGACTTCATAGTTCACATTATTTTAACATCCAACATAAAAATAAAGCAGATTCGAGTTGCGGCGGAAGTGTGTGAATACATATATGACGATATGTATTGAGGTTGACAATTCTAACAAACATCGAGACGGTGGACTTTCTCAACACTCCTCCATCATCAACATCCGAGCTCAACTGCGCACATTTAAAACAAACATGCGGGGCTAAGTACAAAATTTGTACCCGGTAGACTTATGCGAAAACATTTTATTATCTTTGAATTACTCGCTTGATATAATGGTAAGACAAGAGGTTTTATTTGAAAATGCTTTGCGCTTACTAAAATATTTTCACAAGTTCATAAATTAAAGTTGTTTGGCAAGCATTTTCTTGCGCGTATGATCCATATCCTTTGTCATCATT
Organism: Salvia rosmarinus; assembly: GCA_036937905.1. Classification (NCBI taxonomy): domain Eukaryota; kingdom Viridiplantae; phylum Streptophyta; class Magnoliopsida; order Lamiales; family Lamiaceae; genus Salvia; species Salvia rosmarinus. The sequence continues at coordinate 347,176 of JAODLM010000583.1, read as the reverse complement.
TCATCGTAGCGGTATAGTCGAAAGTCGTGAAGGAGGCCTCCTCTACGACCCCGTGACCGTGGTGAATTGTCCTTACAACCACGATCACCATCGATGTACCGTTAACCCTAGCGGTATAAGCCTTCCCAGGCATAGGATCCGATATCGATTTTCATTCATAAGTTGGGAGTAACCCAACAACGTCACATCATTCATGGATAGGATACGATACACAAAACGTAAATATTTTGGCGGTAATCATTTAAACAATTTTATCAATAGTTGAAAATCTCGTAACCAAAGGCGGTTGAAAAGAAGCGACAAGGTGATTTTGTTTTAGTAATAAAGCCCACCGAAATTATTGATCGTCTTTACGTTAAGCTTACTCGTCAGCGTCCGGTGGTGCGTCGGCGTCACACCTTTATATAAAAGGATGGTTTAGTGCGTCGTTTACGTAATTCGAGACTTACAAAGTCTATAATAAGATTCGATATTTCATATCGATGTGAATTGAATTCTTTAGTGAATTTAATTCGTTTCTCAAACGCGTATCATCTTAACATTTCTCGTTTTTCGATAGAGATGAGATATGTATTGAAAATTACCAATTTACCCCTCTTGGTAAATGGTCCAACGTTTTCTCACGTTTTTCGATTTCACAACTTCAAATGTGAAATTCTTTCATACCAACGTGTTGTTATTAGCAATTGATGCGTCTTACGCGTATTAGCGTATTTATCGAACGTATTTCGTACGTTGATTTCAAAAGTCAACAATTTTGACTTTTCTTAGTAATTTAATTACTAAGTCATACTTTAATATTAAAATCTTTCGAAAATCAATTTCTAATTGATTTCTTTTTATAAACTGTTTTAATATGTTTAAAAATAATTTTTAAACATATAATTCATTATAAATAATGAATTTAAGGATTTAAAATCCTTATTCCAATTTTAAAAATAGCTCACGGCTATTTTGTGTTTTATCAACCAATTATTTTGAAAATTGCCCATAATTTCCAAATATGTCTAAAATAATATTAGACATATAATTTATTAATAAAATTGATTAAAAAGGATTTAAAAATCCTTAGAAATTCTTTAGAATTTCTCGGTAATTATGAAAAATTACCAAACAATGTCCAAATTTTTTCTAATATTATATAGTGTATTAATATACACTATGGTCATTAATATGTCATAATATCAACCAAAAATTTTCGAGCGTCACCTTATTATTTTGATAAGGTCTCGGCATTTTAATAATGCCCAACAATTTCTCTAAAATTCGATAAATTAACACAAGGTCTAAACCTTAGTCCATGATATTTTTATGTCACATAATTCATTATATAACAATGTTATATCATACAATCATCATCATAGCTCTCGGCCTCTTCATCATTTTCATCAAACAATTTTGTGAAATTTTCCAAAAATCATTACATGCTCATAAGCTATAGTGTAACAATGTGACACCATAAAATACATCAAGAACAATTTTTATTCATCACCAAGTTGAGCTCAAAGCTTTCGGTTTATTTGAATAAAAATTGTAATTGATTCTTAAAAATTATAACAAAAACATAGGATGCATAAAACATATCCTAGATCAATAAAACACCATTGCATGTTACAAATCAAAATCATACATCAACATATATATACATATATGCCTCGGTCCTTCTTAAGAAAAATAGATAGATATTTCCAAAAATTCTAATTAAATCATAGGATATAAAGTTCATGCTCTAGAGTAATAAAACATCATTGCATGTTATAAAATAAAATCATACACATATATATACATATATATGGCCCTCGGTCATTTTGAAAATTAGGGTAGGAATTTTCTAAAATTTCAAATAAAACGCTATGTATTCACATAGTATCATAGATTCACTATATGTAATTGCATGTCTTAAATAAAAATCAATCATCATTCAAATATGTATATATATGTTTCGGTCATCATAAAAAAATAGCAAGAGTGTTCTAAAAATTTTCAAATAAATTATATGCATTCTCAATACATCATAAATCCATAATATCACATTGCATGTACAAAAATAAAATCATACACCCACTTAAAATTCTTATGCTCTCGGTTTCAAGAAGGAAAATAGCATGGATCCTTTTTAAATCTTTCAAATACTAACATATGCATATATAACATCATAATTCATAGATTGAAACCATACAACCTTACATAGGTCTCGGTCATTTCATTAATTCTTCATACATATTTGAATGAATTTTATAACATGCTCAAAGCTTCACAACACATTGCTATACATACTTAGCACACACTATAGCCATTGATTCGAAAATTTTTGAAGTAAAAACCCACATGCAATTCATTTCTAAGAACAAGAACACATATCTACATACCTCTTATCATAAATACACATGCATTAACAAGATATCATCAACAAAGATTATCTAACACACATGCAATGAACTAGACATCTTTTCGAAAATTTTAAAAAAAATCGAGAACCATAGATGCTTTGTTTCAATTCCTACCTTGGATATATGGTTTAATGGAACAACTCAAGGTATCTAAGTGTTGTATGGAAGATAGGAGGAAATTTCAAGCTTGGCTATGGAGGGAGAAGCTCTCGGCTATGGCTGTTTTTGGGGAGAGGAAGATGAAGCTTGAGAGAGAGAGAAGAAGAGATTGAGAGAGAATGATGGGTTGAGTGTATAAGTGTTTGAGTGAGTGAGAGGAGTGAATAAAATCTGAATATCTACCCCTATAACCTCACATCTCTCGGCCTCTCGACTTGCACACACAAACTCTTCAATTTTATTATAATTATCCTATGTAGCTAGTGGAAGTTAATCATTGTTACCTTACACACAATCTTCTTGAAAATAGCTACAATACATCATTAGTGGGAGATTTGTTGATATAAAATCTAAATATATATATATATATATATATATATGCATGTAAGAGTGATAGAATAAAATTACACCTTGTTATACACATATGTATATACACGGCTTTTATGCCTTAAACACATTAAATAATTTAATTTCATGCTAGACATACATATATACATCATATAATATAATTTAGATGGTGATTAATATCATAGGTTAATTAGATAGCATAAGAGAAGAAAATAATTCAAACTTAGGCACAAGAAAATGGCTATCGACCATTTGGATAAACCATAGGTTAAAATTTTTATTTCATATCATTCATAGGTATGTGCACCTTGGTATATGATTTAAATGATAATTAATAGCATAGGATAATTAAAAGGCATGAATTTTTCAAGAAACCCTAATTTGAAATATTAGGGTTTTCAAACTAAATTTGAGATTTTTATTAATTCTAATGTTCAAGCATTAATTAAATGCTTATTAGTACTGTAATATCATAAAAATATCATAAGAAATAATTTCCTAAAGTTTCTTGATCATTAAAACCATCGTTCGTTTCACCTCTAAACGTTGACGTTTGAAAACGTCTCAAAACGTTACGTATCGATTCATCTTTAAAATGGTCGTAAGTACTCGTAATCCCATTATTAAAGTATTCCACTAATAATGGAATATAATTCCAAGCTTGATTGCTTAGAGAATATCGTGACATTTCAACAGTCGATATACATTCGACATTAAAAATGTACTGCCGATAGCAGTTAAAACTTTCAAATCTTACATTCACGAGTTTGAGTGAATGTGTAACAGGAAATCATTCCTATGTAAATAATTTAAATCATATACGATTTCATATTTTATTTGATTTCACGGCTAAATTTTATTTTACGGATTTTAAAGACCGTAATTAGGCTTTTAAAACTGCGGGTTATTACATCCTACCCCCCTTAAAAGAAATTTCGTCCCGAAATTTGTATACCTTAAAAGAATAATCTGGGGTACCGTTCCTTCACTGTATCTTCTAGCTCCCACGTAGCTTCTTCTTGTCCGTGGTGATTCCATAGCACTTTGACCAGCGAAATTGATTTGTTTCTCAATTGTTGAACTTTATGGTCTATTATTGCGATAGGCTCCTATTCATAGCTCATGTCCGAGTTGAGAACTACGTCGTCTCGACGGATCACGTGTTTTGGATCGTATACATATTTCCTTAGTCGATACGTGAAAAACATTATGCACATTTCCCAAGTTTGGCGGAAGAGCCAACTTATAGGCTCTCGGGCTTATTCTTTCAAGTATCTCATATGGTCCTATGAAACGGGGTCTTAGTTTTCCTTTCACGCCAAATCTTGTGATTCCTTTCGATGGAGAGACTTTGAGAAATACTTTGTCTCCAATTTCAAATTGCGCTCAATCTGCAGATCAACGTATGATTTCTGCTCATCTTGAGCTTCTTTATCCTTTGCTTAACTGGTTTGGACGATTTCAATCATTTCATTCACCGCTTACGCCCTATTATTTTCCTTTCACCCACTTCATCCCAAAGAAGTGGTGATCTACACTTCTTGCCATACAAAGCTCAGATGGGGCCATATCAATCGTCGCTGATAACTATTATTGTAGGCAAACTCAATAAGAGGTAAAATGTCTTCCCATTTTGCACCTCGATCCAATACTACTGCTTCAAAGATATCTTCTAGATTTTGGATTGTCCTTTCTGACTGCCCATCAGTTTGTGGGTGAAATGTTGTACTGAAGTTTAACTTTGTTCCCAATTCTCTTTGTAGGCTCACCCAAAATTTCGATGTAAACTTGGAGTCTCTATCTGACGTAATGGATTTTGGTACTCCATGTAGCCGTATAACTTCCTTTACATATATTTGGGCTAGTCTATCAGCTCCATATGTATTTTGAATTGGTAGAAAGTGAGCGCACTTGGTGAGTCTATCCACTATTACCCATATGGTAGTGTTTCCTTTTCTAGACTTGGGTAAATCTGTAACGAAATCCATCGTTATTTCATCCCACTTCCATTCAGGTATACCCAATGGTTGTAACTTCCGTAGGGACGCTGGTGTAAAGCTTTTACTTGTTGGCAAACAAGGCGCGTTCTACGAAAGAAGCTATGTCTCGCTTCATGCCTTCCCACCGTAACTTTTCTTTTGTCTTGGTACATCTTCGTACTACCCGGGTGGGCGGTATAAGGTGTATCATGAGCCTCACTCATTATTTCGTTCGAATCTCAAAGATCATCGGAACACATATTCTCCTTCGAACATTAAAGCATTATCTCGATGCTTCTCGAAATTTTCCATTCGCCGCCTCACTCTTCCTCTTATCTTTTCTAACTTTTCCTCCATCCTTTGTTTCCCAATGATCCTTTTCTTAGATCAAGTGTCATGGTGAGTGTAGCGATATAATTCATGATCGCCTCGGTCGTTTAACCAATTCAATTTTAATTTGTGAACTCCTCAACAAGTTTATCTTCTTGTGTAAAGAGACATCCCAAATTAGTTTGATTTTTCGACTCAAGGCGTCGGCTACTACATTCGCTTTACCGGTGATAGTTAATACCACGATCGTAATCTTTTACTAGTTCGAGCCATCTTCTCTCGCCTCATGTTTAGATCTCTCCGCTCAAAGAAGTATTTCAAACTCTTATGATGCAGATAGATTTCACATCTCACTCGTAGAGATGATGTCTCCATATTTTCGTGGCATGAACCACCGCTAATTCTAAATCATGTGTTGGGTAGTTCAGCTCATGTGGTCTAAGTTGCCGTGACGCGTATGCTATTACTTTTCCTTCTTGCATCAAGACGCATCCTAGTCCGTTCTTCGAGGCGTCAGTATAAACCACATATTCCTTACCTGATTCTGGGACAGCTAACACCGGTGCACTTGTTAACTTTTCTTTGAGTTTTTGAAAGCTCGCTTCACATTCTTCATTCCAAGTGTACTTAATGCCCTTTCGGAGTAATCGGTCATTGGTCTTGCTATTTTGGAGAATCCTCAATGAATCTCCTATAATAACCACCAACCCTAGAAAACTCCGGATCACATTCGAGTTCGCGGTGATTTCCACTCTTGCACCGCTCCACTTTGGTCGGATCCACTTTGATTCCATCGCAGACACGATGTGTCCTAGAACATTACTTCCTTCACCAAAATTCGCATTTGTCGAACTTAGCAAATAATCTTTCATTCCTCAACGCTTGTAACACCATTCTTAGATGTTCCTTATGGTCTTCCTCATTTTTCTAATAGATGAGAATATCATCTATGAAAACCAAGACAAACTTGTCTAAGTACGGATGAAACATTCGGTTCATGAGGTCCATAAACACGCTTGGTGCATTAGTTAATCCGAATGGCATAACTACAAATTCATAATGGCCATATCTTATTCGAATGCGGTTTTAGCTATGTCTTCGTGTCGCACTTGAGTTGATGGTATCCCGATTTGAGATCGATTTTGAAAATATGCCCGCTTCCTCTCAATTGATCAAACAAATCGTCGATTCTTGGTAAAGGATATTTGTTCTCGAGCGCCATCTTGTTCAACTCTCGATAGTCTATACACATCCTTAAAGATCCATCCTTCTTCTTGACAAACAATACAGCGCCCCAGGCGAAACACTAGGTCTAATGAAACCTAGGTCCAACAACTCTTGGTTTGGATTTTCGCCTTCCACCCTTTGGGGCCATTCTCGTAGGGTGCCTTTGACACCGGAGCCGATCCTCGGTTCCAAGTCGATGGTAAATTCCAATTGTCTATCGTGAGGTAATCCTGTAGATCCTTAGAAATACATCCGAAATTCCGACAATATCTATGTCTTCTATCTTCGCCCGCTTTTCTTCTCCGCTCAAATAAACGAGAAAGCATGGTATCCTTTCTTATTCATCATTTTCCTCGCCTTCAATGCGGACACAATCGGACTCTCTTCCCATGCTTATTCCATGGAAATGCGTTGCTTCTTGTCCGTGAAAATGAAATGATATTTTTCTTTCCTTGCAAAGAATCGTGGAGTGGTTTGCAACTAACCACCCCATTCTAGGATTATATCTACGCCACCCATGGGTATTATGTTCAAATTATTTGCCGTAACCCTAAGTGATCCTAAGTTCAACTCTAGGTTCGAGCGTAAATGTGTAATACCATAATCCCTCCTATAGGTGAAGAGATTCTCATATCCTGGTTGGCTTTTATAGCACTAAGTCCCAACAGATCTATGCATGATTTTGCTATGAAAGAGTGCGAAGCACCCGTGTCGAACAATGCTATAACAGTCATGTTGAGAAGGATTCCCATACCTACCAGTTTCGGGTCCCGTTCGCTTTGTCGCGGTGCAAAGCATATGCCCTAGCTCGAGGTAGCTGCGGTGACGTGGTGCTTGCCGATCTTTGGGGTCATTGTCGTTGTCCGGGCTTTGTTGCTGTCACCGACGCCGTAGTGGTTGTTGTCTTCGTTGTCGGGTAGTTGCCACCGCTTTGTTGTATTTCTTTGTTGTGGCCGCAGCTTGTTGTGGAGGTTGTTGCCATTGTTGCGTCCGTAGTTGCTGTTGAGGTTGGGGCTGAAATTGGATAGCCCTCAGCGGTTGGACATTTCCGGGTTGGTTCGGCCTTACAACCGTTTCCGAACGTAACCCCGGACAAAAGTTTGCATAATGTCCTTTCATACCACACCTAAAACAATTTCCGCTGCCCGCCATGCACATTCCCGTGTGCATCTTTCGGCACTTTGGGCACGGAAGAGCCCTTTGTTGCTCTTGTGGTCCTCTTGTTGGAGGAATAAATGCTGGCTTCCTCCATCCTTGCCCTTGACTTGCTGAGTTCCCTTGCCACTGTTGTCTGTTATTCTTGTTCTCAAAATTTCCCCTGCTGCTGTTACTAAAACTAGTATCCCACTTTCTCTTTCCCCTATCCATGGTATTCTGTATCTGAGCTGATCCCGACTTATCATCTGGCATTGCTGCCTCAATATCCAAAGCTCGTAAGAGCCTCTCAGATAAGTCATGTCTCCAAGACCAAAGAGAGACATTCTTATTTCGGCCTTAACCCCGATCTAAATTTTTCCGCCATTTTTAAACCGTGTCCACTGATCCAAAGGTATATCTAGACATTTCGCAAAATGTGCGATCGTAATCGCCATCGACATCTTTTCCTCGCTTTAACAAGAAAAATTCATGTTTCTTCTTCTTCTTATAACTTTTTGGTACATATTTATCATACACTTCCCTTTTAAAATCTTCCCATGTGAACTCTTCCATCTGCTCTGCGGTGAAAGTTTTCTTTCTCGCCTCCCACCGTAAATCAAGAGCCCATTTAACCGAAGGCTACACATGATAATCTCTCTTGTCTTGTGCACCTTAAAATGTGAAAATTCTCTCGATAGTTCTCATCCACCTGCTCAAGATCTTCTGACTACCTTTCCCATTGAAAGTAGGAGGATTTTGTCTTAAGAATAATTCCTCTATCCTGCGGTCAGGTTGAGGTGGAGGTGGTTGAGGTATAGCCTGTTCTTCTTGTTCAGGAGTTCTACCTCTTCTCCTAGGTCTGCCTCTGCCCCTTACTCCTCGTTCAGGGTCTTGTCTAGGAGGCATTCTGTTGTGTAAAATATATCATTAGCATTATGCATCATTTTTTTTTATTTTTTTTATTTTTTTATAACTTGAATATGTACAATTTCATTTTTGTCTTTTCAGAAACAATAACTTAAATAAAACATTTCATTCTTGTCATACATAAATTTGTTGCAAAAGCCCCCCCCTCGGGTCATATATACATATAATTGCAAAAGCACCATAGATAAAGTACTTTGCAAACAAAAGTCATTACATCAAGGATTACTTACATGCTTGCTTCTAAAACATTTCAATAGAAAAGAGCCATACACATATCGGCTTTAAGGCTTTACAAAAATTAAGAGTCATGCACAGTGGCTTTATAGCCTTACAAAAATCCAGTTCCCTTGTTGTTCAAGTTCTTCAAAAACACAAATAAAACATACATAAAATAGATAACATAATCCTTCAATTTTTTTACATCAACATCAATATCAACATCAACTCCTCGAATCTTCCTCATCCTCCTCAAGATCCTCTTCCTCCTCGTCCGAGTCATCGCCCTGGCCATATACTCTAGAGGGTCCAGCTCCATTACTCTCTACCATAGGGATGTCCCGCAGTGGACCATAATCCACACGAATTGGATCAGTAGCTGCCATGGATGGGGTTATACCCATCAAGAGTACTGTCACACTAATCCGTCTTTGTCGATAAAACTCTCGATTGGCGGTAGGGTGCCGCCATAGGTGGTAGGCGGGAGTGGTGAACGCACCGGTGTCCAAAATTAGAGGTGGAAAACAGGGGCTCCCAAAGCTCTAGGTCCAGGCTGCCAAATCGCTTAAACGAGTCTCGCTCGTCAATCCGATATCGAGGCACCACTGGGTCAACTATCCGGGAACCTCGTGTACTGACCACTCGGTGACTCATCACGCCATGTATACTCCCGTGGAGGGAGATAAGGTCCTCTCGGTGCTGCGCCATAGATGCTATATACATACGTCAGGTGGCTGATGAACCTGGGTAGATCGCCTATCAAATCATATCCTCCAGTCGCACGGTAAATGTAATCTCCAGAAACTTCACGAGCATAATCTTCCCAATCACATGGAAGTATAGTAAGAAGACGTTTGATACCATCGTAGTCCGTTACGCCATATACTCTAGCATTCCTCCACAGTCTAAAATAGTACATCAAAAACTCTCCTAAATCCTCGCCGGCACACATCCAGCTTTCCCGGTAGATACGGATAGTCTCCTCGGGAGTCGGGTCAGGTCCTATGCTCCTCCTCCCAATGTAGCGCATTTCCTCCATCTGTCACGATCAAAACTAACCGTTAGACACTACTAATATCCGATAGCAGATAGGGTAGCTTAGTACTTCGATTAATCAACTAGGATGAACTATTCAACCTATAACCAGACATTCTTAATCCACCTAGTAAACAAAACTCCTATTGCTATGTTAAGCTACACGAGATATTATAGGTTTCTTTGCTCTATCTAAAACTCGAGCTAAACTTTAACAAGACTCTACTGTATTTGGGAGATGGAAAAAGAGATTATGTCCTTCATAACAAATGAAGTTCAGAATGTTAGGAATACGCAGGCGAAAACCATGCGTAAAATGGAGTCCTATCGAAGGAGTATGATTAAAAACAAATTTACTGCGCAGTGCAGGAAATTTCCGCGATTGTAGCAACGTTTCGAGAAGATGCCGATGACGAAATTATGCACGCTATGGCTGCTGCCGACGTAGTATAACCATTACGTCCACGTCTTCAAATTGATGCTTATCATTCTGAAATCCCGGTCAACGGTCACGCAAGTTGAAATTGTGATTATGGTTGCTTGCATTAAAATTGTGATACGATATCCACCTTCTTCATTCTTCATGGTCAACGTTGTTCTCGATCATCTTTACGTTCCATTCTCGTCGTTCAAAACCAGAAATTAAAAACACATTCATGCTTCCTATCATTCTTTTGTTTTCTTTCATTATGTGAACATACTTCCTATATCGCTCACGCTCTTCTCAAGAGAATAACATACTTTGTTATCAACATAGATTTCATAATTCATAAACATAACGTCCAAACAACATCATAGTTCATTCATACATATTTGTACATATCATCTTGCTTTCATCGCTCGCCTTTAATTATCATAATTCGTTTCAAACATACATTTCAACTTAACCACTTCATATCACTACTATTCAATTTCAAAATTAAAATTTTGAAAATCTTTACTCATAACTCTTCATTTCAATCATCATCACATTATAACTTTCCTTTTCTTTTCTTCAAAATTGTTTCAAACTTGATCTTCACATAAAATTTTTCACTTCATAAGCTTAAAAGAAACTAGTTACCTTTTCCCGCTGAGCTCGATGTGATGGAGTGTTGAGGATAGCCAAGAGATTTTCTAGAAGTCCAAATGACTCAATCTAGACTTAGTTTTAGAAGGAATTGGAGTTTCAAAGAGCAACCGCCTCGATACCACTGTCACAACCACACTCGTGGCTAACCCGAGTGAGCGGACTAATACTAGGAATAGTATTCACGGATACGAAAAGATGTCACGATAAAGCTTATCACATGAGAATATAGAACTTAGGATTAAACATACACTTATAACATTTCGGATCAAAAGGTTTAGGCCAATAGATCCAAAGGATATTATGATCCGAAGGACTTCATAGTTCACATTATTTTAACATCCAACATAAAAATAAAACAGTTCAGAGTTGCAGCGAAAGTGTGTGAATACATATATGACGATATGTATTCAAGGTTGACAATTCCTAACAAACATCAAGGACAGTGGACTTTCTCAACACTCCTCCATCATCAGCATCCGAGCTCAACCTGCACATTTAAAAACAAACATGCAGGGCTAAGTACAAAATTTGTACCCAGTAGACTTATGCCGAAAACATTTTATTATCTTTGAATTACTCTGCCAATATAATGGTAAGACACAAGGGTTTTATTTGAAAATGCCTCATGCTTACTAAAATATTTTCAAAAGTTCATAAAAGTTGCTTGCCAAGCATTTTCTTGGTGCGATGATCCATATCCTTGTCATCATTTCATCGTAATCGGTATAGTCGAAAGTCGTGAAGGAGGCCTCCTCTACGACCCGTGACCAGCCGTGAATTGTCCTTACAAAGACACAATCACCATCGGTGTACACGCTAACCCTAGCCGGTATAAGCCTTCCCAAGATAGATCCGATATCGATTTTCATTCATAAGTTGGGAGAACCCAACAACATCACATCATTCATGGATAGGATACGATACACAAAACGTAAACATTTTGGCAGGTAATCATTTAAACAATTTTATCAATAGTTGAAAAGTACTTTAACCAAAGGCAGTTGAAAAGAGCAGCAAGGTGATTTTGTTTTAGTAATAAAGCCCACCTGGAAATTATTGATCGTCTTTACGTTCGCTTACTCACAACGCCCAAATTGTGCGTCGTCGTTCACACCTTTATATAAAAAGGATGCTTTAGTACGTCGTTTACGTAATTCGAGACTTACAAAGTCTATAATAAGATTCGATATTTCATATCGATGTGAATTGAATTCTTTAGTGAATTTAATTCGTTTCTCAAACGCGTATCATCTTAACATTTCTCGTTTTTCGATAGAGACGAGATATGTATTGAAAATTACAAATTTACCCCTCTTGGTAAATGGTCCAAAGTTTTCTCACGTTTTTCGATTTCACAACTTCAAATGTGAAATTCTTTCATACCAACGTGTTGTTATTAGCAATTGATGCGTCTTACGCGTATTAGCGTATTTATCGAACGTATTTCGTACGTTGATTTCAAAAGTCAACAATTTTGACTTTTCTTAGTAATTTAATTACTAAGTCATACTTTAATATTAAAATCTTTCAAAATAAATTTCTAATTGATTTCTTTTATAAACTGTTTTAATATGTTTAAAATAATTTTAAACATATAATTCATTATAAGTAATGAATTTAAGGATTTAAAATCCTTATTCGAATTTAAAAATAGCTCACGGCTATTTTGTGTTTTATCAACCAATTATTTTTGAAAACCGCCCATAATTTCCAAATATGTCTAAAATAATATTAGAGATATAATTTATTAATAAATTGATTAAAAGGATTTAAAATCCTTAGAAATTCTTTAGAATTTCTCGGTAATTATGAAAAATTACCAAACAATGTCCAAATTTTTTTCTAATATTATATAGTGTATTAATATACACTATGGTCATTAATATGTCATAATATCAACCAAACAATTTTCGAACGTCACCTTATTATTTTTATAAGGTCTCGGCATTTTTAATAAAATGCCCAACAATTTCTCTAAAATTCCAATAAATTAACACAAGGTCTAAACCTTAGTCCATGACATTTTTATGTCACATAATTCATTATATAACAATGTTATATCATACAATCATCATCATAGCTCTCGGCCTCTTCATCATTTTCATCAAACAATTTTGTGAAATTTTCCAAAAATCATTACATGCTCATAAGCTATAGTGTAACAATGTGACACCATAAAATACATCAAGAACAATTTTTATTCATCACCAAGTTGAGCTCAAAGCTTTCGGTTTATTTGAATAAAAATTGTAATTGATTCTTAATAATTCTAACAAAAACATAGGATGCATAAAACATATCCTAGATCAATAAAACACCATTGCATGTTACAAATAAAAATCATACATCAACATATATATACATATATGCCTCGGTCCTTTTTAACAAAAATAGATAGATATTTCCAAAAATTCTAATTAAATCATAGGGTATAAAGTTCATGCTCTAGAGTAATAAAACATCATTGCATGTTATAAAATAAAATCATACACATATATATACATATATATGGCCTCGGTCATTTTTGAAAATTAGGGTAGGAATTTTCTAAAATTTCAAATAAAAGGCTATGTATTCACATAATATCATAGATTCACTATATGTAATTGCATGTCTTAAATAAAAATCAATCATCATTCAAATATGTATATATATGTTTCGGTCATCATAAAAAAATAGCAAGAGTGTTCTAAAAATTTTCAAATAAATTATATGCATTCTCAATGCATCATAAATCCATAATATCACATCAGATGTACAAAAATAAAATCATACACCCACTTAAAATTTTATGCTCTCGGTTTCAAGAAGGAAAATAGCATGGATCCTTTTTAAATCTTTCAAATACTAACATATGCATATATAACATCATAATTCATAGATTCAAAACCATACAACCTTGCATAGGTCTCGGTCATTTCATTAATTCTTCATACATATTTGAATGAATTTTTATAACATGCTCAAAGCTTCACAACACATTGCTATACATACTTAGCACACACTATAGCCATTGATTCGAAAATTTTTGAAGTAAAAACCCACATGCAATTCATTTCTAAGAACAAGAACACATATCTACATACCTCTTATCATAAATACACATGCATTAACAAGATATCATCAACAAAGATTATCTAACACACATGCAATGAACTAGACATCTTTTCGAAAATTTTAAAAAAAATCGAGAACCATAGATGCTTTGTTTCAATTCCTACCTTGGATATATGGTTTAATGGAACAACTCAAGGTATCTAAGTGTTGTATGGAAGATAGGAAGAAATTTCAAGCTTGGCTATGGAGGAGAAGCTCTCGCTATGGCTGTTTTGGGAGAGGAAGATGAAGCTCGAGAGAGAAGAAGAAGAGATTGAGAGAGAGAATGATGGGTTGAGTGTATAAGTGTTTGAGTGAGTGAGAGGAGTGAATAAAATCTGAATATCTACCCCTATAACCTCACATCTCTCGCCCTCTCTCACTTGCACACAAAACTCTTCAATTTTATTATAATTATCCTATGTAGCTAGTGGAAGTTAATCATTGTTACCTTACACACAATCTTCTTGAAAATAGCTACAATACATCATTAGTGGGAGATTTGTTGATATAAAATCTGAATAAATATATATATATATATATGCATGTAAGAGTGATAGAATAAAATTACACCTTGTTATACACATATGTATATACACGGCTTTTATGCCTTAAACATATTAAATAATTTAATTCCATGCTAGACATACATATATACATCATATAATATAATTTAGATGGTGATTAATATCATAGGTTAATTAGATAGCATAAGAGAAGAAAATAATTCAAACTTGTGCACAAGAAAATGGCTATCGGCCATTTGGATAAACCATAGGTTAAAATTTTATTTCATATCATTCATAGGTATGTGCACCTTGGTATATGATTTAAATGATAATTAATAGCATAGGATAATTAAAAGGCATGAATTTTTCAAGAAACCCTAATTTCAAATATTAGGTTTTCAAACTAAATTTGAGATTTTATTAATTCTAATGTTCAAGCATTAATTAAATGCTTATTAGTACTGTAATATCATAAAACATCATAAGAAATAATTTCCTAAAGTTTCTTGATCATTAAAACCATCGCTCGTTTATCTCTAAACGCCGACGCTTGAAAACGCCTCAAAACGTTACGTGTCGATTCATCTTTAAAATGGTCGTAGTACTGTAATCCCATTATTAAAGTATTCCACTAATAATGGAATATAATTCCAAGCTTGATTGCTTAGAGAATATCGTGACATTTCAACGATCGATATACATTCGACATTAAAATGTCTTCGATAGCGATTAAAACTTTCAAATCTTACATTCACGAGTTTGAGTGAATGTGTAACAGGAAATCATTCCTATGTAAATAATTGAAATCATATACGATTTCATATTTGATTTGATTTCACGGTGAAATTTTATTTTACGGATTTTAAAGACCGTAATTAGGCTTTTAAAACTGCGGGTTATTACAATAACGTCATAATATTCATCAAAAACAATTAAATCCTCGTGATATATGGTTTGGAAAACCCACGGCTTTTTGAAGAAAAATAGAGCAAATGATTTCCAAAAATTCTAGTAAATTCATGTAACACATAATCAAGGTCCTAGATCATCAATATACCATTGCATGTCTAAAATAAAAATCATACATCAAGATATAATTTTTCAAAAGCATTCGGTATTTTCGAAAAAATAGGCATAGGATTTTCTAAAAATTTCAAATAAATTACTATGAATTCTTATCATATCATAGATCAATAATCCAACCTCAAAATAATTTTTAAAACATTCGATCATCAACAAAACTTTTATAACATTTTTGAATAAATTTCTAAACAAGATCTAAGCTTCAAACTTAACATGCTTTGGCTAGATCCTTACAAATAATACACATACAATAACATAGGTCAATCCTAACATGCATTATCTTATTTTTATAAACAAAGATCATCAAGAACATATACATAAACAATATCCTATAAATCAAGACATCAAGAACACAAGCATTCCCCAAGAACAACTTTCGATTTTTTTTGAAAACACAAGAGGAAAATCGAAGCCCATGTTCGATTCTTACCTTTGAAATGGTACGGATTCTAGGAACAATGTATAAGGTGTCAAGCTTTGTGAAGAGAAGAAGAAGAGAAGAAGAACAAAATTTTTCAAATGGGGAGGAGAGGCTCTCGGTTTTTGCAGGTTTTGGGGGAGAGAAGAGAGTGTTTTGGATGAGTGTTGAGTGTTCAAAAGTTTGGAATGAGTAGAATGGGGAGAAGAAGAAGAGTCCTCCCCTATATATCTCTCTCTCTCTCTCTCTCACACGGCTCTCTCTCACAATAATAAAATAATTGCAGTCATTTTAGTAGTGGGTTATGACTCACTAAGTGATTATTAGCTAGTGTTAAAAGCCTTACACTATATTGGGCATTGGAAAAAAAATCAAGCATGCACAAGGGTGTGAGATAGCCGTCGGCTATAATGGGTTCCAAAGGGTGGTTTTTATTTTTGTTGTGTAATAATACTATGTATTAATCAAGGTATAAATCCTAAATATAAAATACATGTCATTTGATTAATTAAAACATCACATAGCAAAGCATATATAACAAAATGGCGTAAATTGGGTGTTTAAACATAGGTCACGCCCCTTTCATCACATGAGGGGTACATAAGTCATTTTCATGCCGTTCATACACATGTATGTCATAACATATGGTTTAGATAATAATTTATATCATAGGAAAAATTAATGGTATCATTTCATGAGAAATACCTAAAATTGAATTGTGGTTTTCAATTTTAGCAAATTGTTCAACCGTTGATCCGTCGTGATCTAGCATTGATTTAATGCTTAATAATACTCTAATTATATAAAATAATCATAGGAAATTAAATATTATAATTCCTTGATCATTAAACCCATTTTTCAAATCGTCTCAAGACGTTAACGTCAAACGCCTCAAACGTTAATAATCGACTCATCTCAAAATGGTCGTAATAAGATCGTACTTACTTGATTAATAATATTCCATTTATATAGAATTTAATTCCAAGTCACGCTAGAAATTTCATGAAATTTTAACTATCGATACTGTGATCGACGTTAAAATTATACCGAACTACTTCATAACATTCTATTCCTTAATTCACAATTCTCTGTGATTATAAAAAGGAATTCATTACTTCGTGACTGAATCGAAATCAATATTCGATGTCTTTCAAATTTAATATTCGGTAAAACCCTAATTCACGGGTTTAAATATCGTAATTAGGCTTTCGTTTCTTCGGAATATTACATTCTACACCCCTTAAAAGAAATTTCGTCCCAAATTTACATACCTTTAGAAAAATCCGGTATCGCTCTTTCATAGCGTCTTCAAGTTCCCACGGGCTTCCTCTCGTCCATGATGTCTCCACAAAGACTTTGACTAGCGGAATCGACTTGCTTTGTAGTTCTTGAACTTTATGGTCGAGTATTGTCGGGTTCTTCTTCATAGCTCATGTCCGGCTTGAGGATCACGTCATCTTGATGGATCACGTGTTTTAGGTCGTGTACGTATTTTCTTAGTTGTGACACGTGAAAAACGTTGTGTACATTCCCCAGACTTGGCGGAAGAGCCAACCTATAGGCTACTGGACCTATCCTCTCTAGGATCTCATAGGGTCCTATAAAACGGGGTCTTAGTTTTCCTTTCAATCCAAATCTGATAATCTTTTTCGATTGAGAGACTTTGAGAAACACTTTATCTCCATTTTCAAATTGTAGCTCGGATCTACGCGTATCAGCGTAAGACTTCTGCCTATCTTGAGCTTCCTTTATTCTTTGCCTAATTTGCCTAACGATTTCATTCATCTCGCTTCTCGCTTCGCCCTATGATTCTCCTCTCGCCCACTTCATCCCAATAAAGCGGTGATCTACATTTCTTGCCATACAAGGCTTCGTATGTGCTAATTGTCGCTTGATAGCTATTGTTGTAGGCAAACTCAATGAGGGGTAAAACATCTCCACTTTGCACCTCGATCCAAAGACTACCGTTTCTCAACATATCTTCTAGTATCTCGAATCGTTCTTTCCGACCGTCCATCGATGCGTGGGAGAAATGTCAGGTGAAGTTCAATTTCGTGCCCAATTCTTTTTGTAAGCTAACCTTAATCTGAGGTGAACTGGAGTCTCTATCGATGTAATAGACTTTGGTACTCCATGAAGTCGTATAATTTCTTTTATGTACAGCTGGGCTAACTTGTCAGATCCATAAGTATTCTGAATTGGTAGAAAGTGAGCACTCTTTGTGAGTCTATCAACAACTACCCATATAGCGGTGTTTCCTCTCTTCGATCTTGGTAAGTTCGTCACGAAGTCCATCGTTATCTCATCCCATTTCCACTCGGGTATTTCCAACGGCTGTAACTTCCCGTAGGGACGTTGATGTAACGCTTTCACCTGCTAAAGAAGCTATGTCTCGTTTCATGCCTTCCCACCAGAACTTTTCTTTTAGGTCTTGGTACATCTTAGTACTGCCTGGGTGGGCGGTATAGGGTGTTTCGTGAGCCTCACTCATTATTTCATTGTTGTCTGGAACGCATATCCTTCCTTCAAATAATAAGGCATTGTCTGATGCCTCCTGGAAATTCTTTAATCCTTCAGACCTTACCCTTTCTCTTATCTTTTCTAACTTTTCCTCCATCCTTTGTCTCTCAATGATTCTTTTTCTTAAGTCAGACGTCAATGTGAGTGTAGCGATACAACTTGTGATCGTCTCTGGTTGTTCAACCAATTCAATCCTCATTCTTTTAAACTCCTCAACGAGTTTTTCTTCTTGTGTAAGGAGACATCCTAGTTTGGTTTGATTCTTACGACTTAAGGCGTCAGCTACTACATTCGCTTTACCCGGGTGATAGTTAATACCACAGTCATAATCCTTCACTAGTTCGAGCCATCTTCTTTGCCTCATATTTAGATCTCTTTGCTCAAGAAGTACTTCAAACCTTATGATCTCAGAAGATCTCACATCTCACCCATAAAGATGGTGTCTCCAGATTTTCAATGCATGAACCATCACTGCTAATTCCAAGTCGTGAGTTGGATAGTTCGATTCATGTGGTCCGAGTTGTCGGGATGCATATGCTATCACTTTTCCTTCTTGCATCAAAACACAACCCACCCATTCTTAGAAGCATCTCAGATAAACTACATACTCCTTGTCTGCCTCCCGAATCGCTAGCACCGGTGCACTTGTTAACTTTTCCTCGAGTTTCGAAACTCGCCTCACATTCTTCATCCAATTGAACTTGATTCCTTTTAGGAGTAGTCGGGTTATCGGCCTTGTAATTTTGAGAATCCTCGATGAATCTCCGTAATAACCATCTAGTCCCGTAAAACTTCGATCTCGCTCGAGTTCTTGGCGATTTCCATCCTTGTATCGCTTCTACCTTGGTCGATCCACTTTAATGCCTTCGCAGACACGATGTGTCCAAGGAACATTACTTCCTCCAGCCAAAATTGTGCATTTGCTAAACTTAGCGAAAAGCCTTTCAACTCTCAAGGTTTGCAACACCGCTCTTAGATGTTCCTTATGATCCTCTTCATTCTTCGAATAGATAAGGATATCATCTATGAAGACCAAAACGAATTTATCCAAGTATGGATGAAACACTCTATTCATGAGGTCCATAAATATGGCTGGTGCATTGGTTAATCCAAACGGCATAACTATGAATTCATAGTGGCCATATCTGGTTCGGAATGCAGTCTTAGGTACATCTTCCGACCGTATTTTGAGTTGGTGATAACCTGACTTAAGATCAATTTTCGAGAATACACCTGCTCCTCGTAATTGATCAAACAGGTCGTCAATCCTTGGCAAAGGGTATTTGTTCTTGAGCATCATCTTATTCTGTTCCCGATAATCTATGCACATTCTCAAAGAACCGTCCTTTTTCTTGACGAACAAAATAGGCGCTCCCCAAGGCGAAACACTAGGTCTAATAAAACCTTGGTCCAACATTTCTTGGATCTGGATCTTCAGTTCTTCCAACTCCTTTGGAGCCATTCTATAGGGCGCCTTTGACACTGGAGCCGATCCTGGTTCCAAGTCGATGGTGAATGTCAATTATCTATCAGGAGGTAATCCTGGTAGATCTTTAGGAAATATGTCCGAGAATTCTCGAACAACCTCTATGTCTTCAATCCTCGTTTCTGGTTTATCTTCTCTGTTCAGGTACACGAGAAACACATGGCATCCTTTCTGGGTTATCATTCTTCTCGCCTTCAATATCGATACAATCGGGATTCTCTTTCCCATGCTGATTCCGTGAAAGTGCGTAGCTTCTTGTCCAGGAAAGTGAAATGAAATTTTCCTTTCCTTGCAAAGAATCGTGGAATGATTCTTAGCTAACCAGTCCATTCCTAGGATTATATCTACGTCACCCATGGGTATTATGTTCAGATTATTCGCCAGAACCTTAAGTGATCCTAGAGTCAACTCTAGTTCGAGCGGATATGTGTAATCCATAATCCCTCCTATAGGTGAAGAGATTCTCATATCCTGATTTGCCTTTTCAGACCTAAGTTCCAACATTTCTACACATGATCTTGCTATAAAGGAATGCGAAGCACCCGTATCGAACAATACAATAATAGGTATGTTGAGAAAAGCTCCCATACCGCCGAGTTTCCACAGTTCTCGCTTAGCTCGCCTCCGGTGTAAGGCATATGCTCTAGCCTGGGCCGGCTAAGGCTGATGGGGTGCTTGCCCTTGTTGATTCTCTTCTGTTGCACTGGCTGCTTCTGTTGGCGTTGTCGCCAGCGGTTGCCGCCTTTGTTGTTGTTGAGGTGGCTGCTTGTTGTTCTTGTATTCTTCACCGAGGTTGCTTGCCATTGTTGTTGAGGTTGCAATTGTCACGAGGTTGGGGTGGATTTGGATAGCTCTATGGTGGACATTGCCGGGCCGGTTCGGCCTTACAACTATTTCCTAACGTGTCCTCAGGCAAAAATTAGCGTAATGCCCTCTCATCCCGCCACTTAAAATGTTCCCCACCGCCGCCATGCACATTCCTTTGTGCATCCTCGGCATTCAGCACGGAAGAGCCCTCATCTCGCTATTGCGGGCCTCTTGTCGGAGGAATAAAAGTCCCTTTTCCAACCCTCGCTCTGGCCGTGCCATGTTTCGCCATGGTCGTTTGTTACTCGCATTCTCGAAATTTCCCCTGTTGCTATTTCCCTGGTTTGCTTCCCACTTCCTTTTCCCTTATCCATTGGATTACGTATCCGAGCCGACACCGTCTTGTCTTCAGGCATCGCTGCCTCAATATCCAGAGCTCGTCCAAGAGCCTCGGTGTAGGTCAAGTCTCCATGACTGGCAAGAGACATTCTTATCTCTGGCCTTAGACCCGACCTAAATTTTTCCGACATTTTCAAATATGTGTCCACTTGATCCAGTGCATATCTCGACATGTCACAAAAAGTGCGATCATAGTCGGTTACGGACATCTTCTCTTACTTTAACATGAAGAACTCGTGCTCCTTCTTTTTCCTATAGCTCTTTGGTATATATTTGTCATACATCTCCCTCTTGAAATCCTCCCAAGTATATTCTTCCATCCGCTCACTGTCAAAATCTTTCTTCCGCTTCCCACCAAGTCGCAGTCCATTTAGCGAAGGTAATGCATGATGACGTTCTCTCTACTGTACATCTTAGAAAGTCAATGATTGCTCCATCTCTTATCCATTGTTCGCTTCCTGGATTTCCTTTCTCATTGAAGACGAGAGGTTCTGCATAAGAAATAGTTCCTCTATCCCTGCTCAAAGGAGGTGGAGTGGTTGTGGTATATCCTCAACTTCTTGTTCGTGATTCTACCTCTTCCCCAGGTCTTCCTCTTCATCTACCCTAATTCCTTGTTCGGGATCTTGTCAAGGAGGCATTCTGCTATATAAAACATATAATCAGCATCACTCATTACTTTCATAGTTTAACATATAGAATATCATCATAGCCTCATTGCAAAACGACTTTAATAAAACATTTCGTCTTTGTCATAACAATTTTACCGCAAAAGCCCATTCAGGGTCATATATGTATATATATCCAAAAACTTTGCCGTAGGCAGGATGTTTAAAACCAACAGTCATTAAAACAAAAACATACATCCCGACTCAGTTCCCATACACATCAAAAGAAACAAGCATACACGCTAACCATATAAATATCTACTTAAGCCTTCATCTAACATCTTCATCAGGCATCATCCTCCTCCTCATCCTCTTCGGGATCTTCTTCCTCGCCGAGTCATCATCTCGGCACGCACTCGATGGTCCCGCCCCGCTATCTCCTACCATATGTATGTCACGCATCAGCCGAAATCGCGTGTCGGACTTAATCAAACGTGATCGGACTATAATGGACACGCATCGGGCTTAAACCATCACTGTGGTCCGACACTGCATCCTCGCCCGTCCGCGGTAAGGCTCACCTGAGGTGGTGGTGCCATCGTCGGTGGTAGAGGCGGTAGTGGTGGATGCAACGGATGTCCGAATGTCAACGGAGGAAAGACAGAGCTCCCAAAGCTCTCGGTCTCGCCGCTTCATCCACTGGGCGAGCCCGCCTCATCAATCGTGCATCGGGTATTGCGGATCAACCTACCGTGGAACCTCAAGTGTACAACCATTCGGGCGACTCATCGCGCCAGTGTACTCGTGGAGGAGATAGGCCCCCGGCAGCTCCATAGACACTGTACACGTACATCAGATGACTTACGAATCTGGGTAAATCACCGATCAAGTCATATCCTCCGGGCACACGATATATGTAGTCTCCCGATACCTCTCGAGCATAATCCTCCCAATTGGATGGATGTATGGTCAAGAGACGCTTGATGCCGTCGTAATCTGTCACGCCATATGCTCGGGCATTCCTCCAAAGTCGGAGATAGTACGTCGAAATTCCCTAGATCCTCGCCCAAAGACATCCAACACTCTCGGTATGTGCGTACCATTTCCTCGGGTATGCTCGATCCTATCCTTCTCCTTGCGGTGTAACGCATCTCCTCCATCTGTCACGATCAAAACTAACATAAGTCAAACTAATATCATCCGATAAGCAGATAGGATAACTTAAGTACACCCGATAAGCAACTAGGTTAAACTAAACAATCTATAAGGTAGATAGACGTCATAAGATACCGCACATATCATATCTTTCTTATTCTATTCGGAGCCTTATTACCTAGTAGCGTCCTAAGGTATATGTTATGCTAAGAGATCTTCGCTCTAAATAAAACTCGAACTAACTTTCAACAGACTCTAGCGTATTCTGGAGACAGAAATAGGTATTCTGTCCTTCATAACAAATGAAGTTCATGGTGTTAGGAGTACGCAGGCGAAAACCACGCGTAAATCGGAGTCCTAACGAAAGAGAACTGAATAAAACAAATTTACTGCACAGTGCAGAAAATTTGCGCGATCGTGCCAAAATCCGAGGCAAATGCTGACGTAGTACGACTACCATATCCACGTATTCAAGTCGATGCTTGACATTCTGAAGTCAAAGTCAACGTCAAAGTAAAAGTCGACGGTCACCCATGTCGAAGTTGTGATGCAATGTCGATGTCGTTCATTTCCAACGTCGAAGTCGTTCTTGTTTATCTTCACACTCGTCTTTTGCCGTTCGTGTTCGAAGCTATCGTTACTTTCGTTCTTCGTGTCGTTCTTTTGTTCTTGTAAAGGGAAGAAGTTCATACGTCAAAGTTCTTTTGTAACACGTGATCACGCTCCTTATATAGTCTATGTTCTTCTTGTGATGACATATCATTTATCATAACAAATATTGAAATTTGCAAATGAACATCCAAAATGACAACATAATCAAGTCACACATGTACATCAATTTGAATTCATCCTTTCAACATCGACCATTTAAACTCAGTTCAAACATATTCATTCATCACAAATCTTGATCACTTGGCATTACTTCTTGTTTGATTTCAAAATAGAGTTTTGAATTTCCTTACGCATAACTTTCATTTCAAACATCATACATCTCTTTCCCAACATTGGTCTACTTTCATTGATTTCCAAAAACAGAGTTTTGAAATCCTCCTTTTTCCTTCAAAATATGATTTCGATCTTATTCATAAATAAACTTTTCATTTTCAAGAGTTGAGGAAGAAATAATTTACCTTGTCCCGGTTGAGCTGGATGTGATGGAGTGTTGAGTATAGTCAGCTGATTTCTAGAAGTCTAGTGACTCAATCTAGACTTAATTTCGAAAGAAGACTTTGGGTTTCAAGGAACAAACTGCTCTGATAACACTCTGTCGCAGCCCGCCTTCACTATCCCAAATCCCAAGGACAGATTAGGGAGGGCTGGACGATGGGACAATACTCACGGTCCACGAAAGGCTAATATGAGGGTGCATAACACATGTAAACTACCAAACTTGCAACATAACAAACATTAAACTGGATATACTAGGTGGGCTAGACCAACAGATCCAAAAGAATACGAATGATCAGCCGGACTTCAACTGTTAACATCATTTCATCATCAAGATAATAAATAATTCAGAGTTGCAGCGGAAAAAGTGTGAATACACATATGACGATATGTATACAAGGTTCAAAACATGTAAACATCAAAAGCATCCGACTCCTCAACACCTCCATCATCATCATCACCAACCTCGCACATTTAAAACAAACATGCGGTGAGAGTATAAGAATGCACGGTGGACTCATGCCGAAACATTTTAACATCCTCAATTACATCACACATCATGGTAAGACATAAGGTTTTATTTGAAATACCTTATGCTTACTAAATCATTTTCATCGGTTCATAAACATTTGCTCGCAAGCATTTTACTTGCGTGTATGATCCAAACCCTTATCCTTTCATCATAACATCATAGTCGAACGTCGTGAAGCGAGGCCTCCTCTACGACGCCGCGACCGCCGTGAATTGTCCTTACAAAGACACAAATACCTTAGGTGTACACGTTAATCCTAGCTGTATAAGCCTTCCCAAGATAGATCCGATATCGATTTCATTCATAAGTTGGAAGCTATCCAACACATTCATATCATTTATTCGTGATATGATACATACACAAAACATAAACATTTTCGCGTGTAATCTTGTAAACATTTTCTCAACAAATAAATAAGCATCGTAAATAAATTCATTTGGAAAGTATAGCAAAGTCGCTTTTGTTTAGAAAGAAAGCCCACATTTTATTTGGATAAGAAGCCCACCTGGACTATGGTTCGTCTTAAACTTGTTTACTCGTCAACGCCCAGCCGTTGCGTCAGCGTCCACACCTTTACGTAAAAGCAATGTTTAGTACGTCGCTCACGCTTCTCGAGACTTTCAAAGTCTAGAATAAACTTCGATATTCTATATCGATATAAATTGATTTCCTTAAAGAATTCAATACGCTGCTCAATTGCGATTTCAAAACCGCTCGCTCTTCGAGATACGTTCAACTATTTCGTTTTAACCATTCCGGTCAACGCTCAACGATTATACGTTTCTCGATATAAGGATTTCAATTATGAAATCTTTTCCTACCAATGAGGTTTCTTTACTTAATTAGTACATTTACAGATAGCGTATTTATCTAACGATTTCAGACGTTGATTTCAAAAGTCAATAATTTTGACTTTTATTAGTAATTTCCTTACTAATTCATATTCTAAATCGATTTTCAATTGATTTCTTTTCGTAAAGTCTCAATCCTTGATTTGTCACGTAAATCGATAAACTTTATTAATATTTTTCTTAAATATTAATCCATTTATTCATTAAGCATTATATTTCATTTATAACGGTATTAAATATAACGTTTCGTCGTAAACATAATAATCTATGTTTATAACATTTTATAAAATTCAAATATGTCTAAAATAATGTTTAGACATATAATATATTATTAAACTTAATTAAAAAGGATTTAAAAATCCTTATTATATCTTAATTGCTCACGGTAATTTTCAAAAATTACCAAATGGGTTCCAAATTTTTTTCTAAATTCATATAGTGTATTATTATACACTATGGTCATTAATATATATTAATATTAATCATATAAAAATCGAGCATCACCTTATCCATTTAAATAGGTCACAGTATTTTCTTAAAAATTGTTCAACAATTCCCAAAAATTTTATATAAATAGTACAAGGTCCCAACATTAATTTATAACATATTTATAACCTATAGTCCATCATAAACCATTTCTTCATCAATGATTTAAACCCTTAAGCTCTCGGTATTTTTGAAATAAATACCAAACAATTCATAAAAATTCCAACAAAATTATATCATGCTCGAATACTATAGTATAACAATATAACATCATAATATTCAGCAAAAACCATTTGAATCATCACCATTTTGAGCTTGAAGCTCACGGTTTATTTGAATCAAATGAGTAATAGGTTTCCAAAAATTCTAATAATTATACACCATGCTTATATACCAAGGTATAACAATATAATGTCATAATATTCATCAAAAACAATTAAATCCTCATGATATATGGTTTGGAAAACCCACGGCTTTTTGAAGAAAAATAGAGCAAATTATTTCCAAAAATTCTAGTAAATTCATGTAACACATAATCAAGGTCCTAGATCATCAATATACCATTGCATGTCTAAAATAAAAATCATACACCAAGATATAATTTTTCAAAAGCATTCGGTATTTTCGAAAAAATAGGCATAGGATTTTCTAAAAATTCCAAATAAATTACTATGAACTCTTATCATATCATAGATCAATAATCCAACCTCAAAATAATTTTTAAAACATTCGATCATCAACAAAACTTTTATAACATTTTCGAATAAATTTCTAAACAAGATCTAAGCTTCAAACTTAACATGCTTTGGCTAGATCCTTACAAATAATAAACATGCAATAACTGTAATATCCCGAAGATAGATGCCTAATTACGGTATTTAAAACCCGTAAATTAGGAATTCGGTGAGATGATTCAATGAGTAAGATATCGAATAATGATTTCAATTATTTACGAAGAAATGAATTCCTATTTTATATCCACTGAGAATCGTGAATTAAGGAATAGAAGTTTATGAAGTGTATCAACAGTATTATTTTAACGTCGATCACATCGATACTTAAAATTTCATGAAATTTTCTAAGCAATTGCTTAGAATTAGATTCCATTATTAATGGAATAATTTAATAAAGTGATTACGACCATTTCAAGATGAGTCGATAATTAACGCTTTGAAACGCTTTCAAACGTTAACGTTTAGAGACGAAATGAAAAGTGAGTTTAATGATCAAGGAATTATAGAATTAATTTCCTATAATTACTATATGTAATTACAGTATTATTTAGCATTAAATCAATGTTAGAACATTAGGGATCTATATTGACCAAATTCCTCAATTTTGAAAACCCTAGTTTCGAATTTTAGGTTGTTATCACATAAAATGATGCCATTAATTTATCCTATGATATTATTTATCATCTAAACCATATGTTATGACATATATGTCTATTAATGGCATGGAAAATAAAATTGGACCTATTATATGTGTAATAGCCGAAAACTATTACATGTATCTATTAAGTGACAATTTGATTAATTATATAGCCTAACTAAATAATTAAATACATGTATATATATATATATATATATATATATAAAAACTGTGTGTGTGTGTATAGAGAGGAGGTGTGTGAGTTGTGCATGTGTGTGACAAGTGTTGATATGCATGGGAGTGTAGTGACAAGTGTCACCCATGCATACCACCTAACACCACCCATACCTCCCTCCCCTTTTGGATCAGTCATATCTCTCTCCTCTCCCCCAAATGCAGCCGCCCCTCCCTCTCTCTCCTCTCCTCTCTCTCTTCTCCTCCTACACCATTTCTCTCTCAAGCTCAAGGACCCATTTCCACCATGTAAGAGAGAGCTCAAGCTCCATCTCTCTCGTTTATCTTCAATTCGTGGCTGAGGTATATCTTCATCCTATGATTCTTGGACATGGCTAAATCATACTTACATGCTTAGATTGATGATCTTAGGGGTGATTTGGGGTGATAGATTCACCATTTTCGTTTGTTATATGAAATGCTTACAAGAAGAATAAGCTTAGATGAAAACTGGAAGTATGTTACGAAAATAGTAACTTCATAAATTTATTTGACTAAGTTACAGTGGTCCGATGAATGTGAACTTTACTATGTTGAAATTAAACATGTCTAACACGTCTCTGTAAAATTTCAAGTCAATCCAACTTGATTTAATATTTTAATTGTATTTTTGAAAACACTGCACAAATCTGTAAAATTGCCATGTTCATCACCCACGGTCCGTGACTTTCGTTTCGAGTTTGGCTAATGGTAAAACTCTAAACTTTGGCATAGAAATAATTTAGCATGTCTAAAAGATTTATGTAAATTTTCAAAATTTTCTAAAAATGTTTACTATTTATTCCATATTTTACAAAATAACTGCACAAAACTGTCACTGTAGCGATAGCTTGTAGTAAAACATTTTTATCTCCCAATATATTTTGAATCATTGAGTGAGGCTTTTTCTGAATTAAAATAGACTTAAGTGGCTTTTCAATCTGATAGGTTGCATTATCAGATTCGTTTTAATAAGTCTTCAGTGAATTTTTAAAGTTGACGCATTTCAGTAGGTCTTTTTGGTCAAAATGCCTAAGTCTAATTCCTTGTTAATGAACTCTACAAATCCGACTTTTCCGTGAGATGTTCAAGCCGGTTGTAGTCCGACTTTGACTTGGGTTTCTTCATAAGAAATGTTCTATACCATGTCTAGTTTTGATCTGGAAAGTTTGAACTCAAACCAAGTCTTATAGGTATACCTTTCGTTGACCCAAAGTCACCTACTTGAAAATTGTCCATTCCAACTAGGTAGCTTTGAACTTACGTATTTTTCGATGCGTCAGGTATCTTCCAGTATGGTCTTCATGAAATATGTAGTTATTGTTACAAGGTTTCGAAATTGGTAGCCTGCAGTCATTTTGGTATTGTGAGTCAAAAGTTACGAGCCTCGCAAAATCGCTCGTCGTTAAGCTAAATCTGGAAATCCTGAAAAATATTCTAAGTATAGAAGTCAGTTCGAGTTGCCCACTTTGAGACCCTATATCTCCAGAACCACGACTCTTTTGGATCGAATTCCTTCTTAGAACTTATAGTACAGGTTTAGAGGTTTCCAGAATGTATCTTTGTACGGCCATACGTATTTTGAATCAAGAGTTATGAATCGTCAAAGTATGACACTTTGGCTGTTTTAAGCTGTTTTATTGAAAACTACACACTTGAAATTGACTAAGTGTTGGAACTCCCTATGTGAAAATGCCTTATGTGACTAACATGCTATTAATTGATGCATTCATTATGATATGTCGCAAGGTACATTAGAGCATTAATAAGATACACGAAATTAAGATAAAACAACAATATGATATTTTTACCAAGACGCCTTAACGTGAAATATTCGACTAGGTCTACTACGTGGTCAATTGATTGATATCATGCCATGATATACACTCAAGTAGAAATATGGGTTCTAAGACACGATGGATATTTCAACTCCAAAACCTCAAAGCCGAGAATAGATAGTGAGCCTAGACTCGCGATTCCAAGAAATCGCTTAGACAATCTACATCCAAAGGGCTTTATCCAAAATAAAATACGAGCCAGATTTAAATTATTTCCAAATGAATTTATTCACAATGCTTATTTTCAACTGCTGATAAACTGTTAACAAGATTACATGCCAAAAATGTTTCTGTTTTGTGTATGGATCCTATCCTGAATGAATGATGCGAAATGTTGTGAAATGACAAGATGATATGAAATGTCATGAATTTTGTTGGGTCACGCCCAACCCAGTTATGAAATCGATATCGGATCTTATGTCGGAAGACGATGCTCGCTAGATTAACGGTACACCGAACGTGACTGTGTGCTGTGGAGGACACCATTCGGCCGGTCACGACGTCGTGAGGGAGGCCTCCTCGACGTTTGAACTTTGATGTTATGATGAAATGAGGATAAGGATATGGATCATACACACAAGAAAATGCCCGCCAAAGCGATGATTTTGAGAAATGATGAAATGTTTTAGTAAGCACAGCGCCTTTCGACTAAAATCCTGTGTCTTACCAAGACGTGGCGTAATCTAAAATGATAAAATGTTTTCGCATGAGTCCACCGAGTGCATTCTTGTACTCACCGCATTTTGTTTTTAAATGTGCGAGTTGAGCGAGATGATGGATGGAGCGGTGTTGAGCAATAGGAATATTGTCACCTAAAAGTTTATACCTTGATAGTACATCGTCATATGTACATATCACATGTTTTCCGCGCAAGAACTTAAGTTATGTACTAAAATCCAAGAACACAATCGACATATGTATTACGACTTTTGTTACGGAGAGTCTCCCCGTTACTTTATCCTCGCTAGAAAGTTACAATCCCTCGCTAAATCGCACCTAGATTGAGGGGATGTGACAATAACATAGGTCAATCCTAACACGCATTATCTTATTTTTATAAACAAAGATCATCAAGAACATATACATAAACAATATCCTATAAATCAAGACATCAAGAACACAAGCATTACTCAAGAACAACTTTCGAATTTTTTTGAAAACACAAGAGGAAAATCGAAGCCCATGTTCAATTCTTACCTTTGAAATGGTATGGATTCAAGGAACAATGTATAAGGTGTCAAGCTTTGTGAAGAGAAGAAGAAGAAGAAGAACAAAATTTTTCAAATGGGGAGAGGCTCTCGGTTTTGCGGGTTTCAGGGAGAGAGAGTGTTTTGATGAGTGTCGAGTGTTCAAAAGTTTGAATGAGTAGAATGGGGAGAAGAAGAAGAGTCCTCCCCTATATCTCTCTCTCTCACACACGACTCTCTCTCACAATAATAAAATAATTGCAGCCATTTTAGTAGTGGGTTATGACTCACTAAGTGATGATTAGCTAGTGTTAAAAGCTTTACACTATATTGGGCATTGGAAAAAAAATCAAGCATGCACAAGGGTGTGAGATAGCCGTCGGCTATAATGGGTTCCAAAGGGTGGTTTTTATTTTTGTTGTGTAATAATACTATGTATTAATCAAGGTATAAATCCTAAATATAAAATACATGTCATTTGATTAATTAAAACATCACATAGCAAAGCATATATAACAAAATGGCGTAAATTGGGTGTTTAAACATAGGTCACGCCCCTTTCATCACATGAGGGGTACATAAGTCATTTTCGTGCCATTCATACACATATATGTCATAACATATGGTTTAGATAATAATTTATATCATAGGAAAAATTAATGGTATCATTTCATGTGAGAAAACCCTAAAATTCGAATTAGGGTTTTCGAATTTTAGCAAATTGTTCAACCGTTGATCCGTCGTGATCTAGCATTGATTTAATGCTTAATAATACTCTAATTCTATAAAATAATCATAGGAAATTAAATATTATAATTCCTTGATCATTAAACCCATTTTTCAAATCGCTCTCAAGACGTTAACGTCAAACGCCTCAAACGTTAATAATCGACTCATCTCAAAATAGTCGTAATAAGATCGTACTTACTTTATTAATAATATTCCATTTATATAGGAATTTAATTCCAAGCTTCGCTGCTTAGAAAATTTCATGAAATTTCAACTATCGATACGCAATCGACGTTAAAATTATACTGCCGAACTACTTCATAACATTCTATTCCTTAAATCACAATTCTCTGTGATTATAAAAAGGAATTCATTACTGTGACTGAATCGAAATCAATATTCGATGTCTTTCAAATTTAATATTCGACAAAACCCTAATTCACGGGTTTAAATATCGAATTAGGCTTTCGCTTCTTTGAATATTACACTCGCCACCGCAGACTCATCGCTTCTCATCTTCGAACCGCTCGATTGTGATTCTTAGATTTCTATGTTCTCGCTCTTCCTTAGTATTTCGCTCAATTGGGATACCTTATATTCTCATACTAAGTTCGGCGCAAAAGGGATCATGCTCTTACGAGTTTATGTTCTTATGGGAAAACATACTCATTTACATCCTCGCTTCTATCATGATTTGCATATAACAAGTAAACACAAATCAAGACACATTGTGCGACAATGAAGTATCCTCATTTTACTCATTTACCAAGCCCCTAAAGTTTGCAACTTTCTTTCAAACTAATGACCAATCAATTGAAACAATTTTTCAATTTCAAAATATTTCCCTTTCCAAAATATTTTCAACTTCCCAACAAGGCAATATTGAAATTCCAATTCACATTTCATATACTTCCATCATTTCAAAACAAATTTTAGTTGAGATAGTTACCTTTTTCCTCGCTGAGCGAAGACGACGATGGAGTGCAAAGGATGGCCAAACACAAATAATTTCTAGACTCAACTTCCAACTTAGGATTCAAGGAAAGGCATTCTAGGTTCAGAGCTAATGTTGCTCGACACTACTTTGACGACCCGACTTCCCAAGAAAGTACGGATAATACGGATCCGAGGGAAACGAATGTTAACCCTTGCCCCGAGGATCCATCTTGGGTGTTTAATTCACCATACATTGATTATAATCCTAGCATGCGTCTATATAATTAATTAGCAACACGTTGGGGTTTTCTCGTGTTTACCTCGATCCGCCGAGGTGGATCGACGGATGAACGGATTGAACGGTCGAGACTCGTGCTTTGACCTTCTGGACTGTATCCCGGATACCCAATCTCCAACGTCGAGTGAGGACGAGCTATGGAGAATGCACCGGAAAATCACCCGAGCTCTTCACAATTTTCGAGAATCACACTGATGATGGCCGAAAATTCTAGTGATGTTATGTGTGCATTAGCTCAGACATTATCTCATACCTTATATTTATAATGCACTACCTTAATCCTATATGGAATATTACCATAATCCTATATGGAATATTACCATAATCCTATATGGAATATTACCATACTCTTAGATTATTTCCATACTCTTAGATTATTTCCATACTCTCAAGATTATTACCATAATCTTATATGGAAAGGATCTATGCATATACCATAAATATAATTATATCCATGTGGATAAAGAGAATAAAATCTTGCCAATCGAGCAATAGGGGGCCGATTTTCCTCGGTGCTTACGGGCTCGGATGGGCCAGCCGTGGATCAAATGCAAGGAATAAAGATGGGCCTCAAATAAATTAATTATCTTATGTTCACCCGTAACATAAATTAATTTATAAACATTCGATCATGCCACTAGAGAAAGAATGTTGACTTACCCCTTTATTACCAAGTTGAGTCGGCTTGCACTTAGACATTACGAATCCCGTATTTAAGATATCGAACGTCCATTAATCATTTATAGCAATCTGACTGCTTAAAACGATTAATAACTTCATTTCCTTAAGTAGTACCACTCAACCTTATTATTGTACTTGAGCTAACTCAACCTGCAGGGTTTAGTACAATAAACCTTTGAGCTCCTTAAGGGGCGCCATCATCCTTAACGGATACGGTGACTCGACATGATAACTAGCGTGACATACAAGATCGCCACCACCCAAGATGCGAGAATCTGGGTTAGAACATATAACCCTCACCCATAACAAGTCAAAGTGATGGTCAGCAACTCATACTCACCTAATACCTTATCGAGGTTTAGATCATCGTAAGTCACCGAGATCTTGGTTCTTCACGACGGTCAGAAAGAAGAACACATCTCACCGTGATCCTTCAATACGCCGTAGACGCATCAAAGATAGACAAGCAACTAAGTCAAGTCACTTCTTATCTATACCGCAGCCTAAACCGACAACTCGTCCTTAAGTCGCCTCACCGTGAAACTTTTATATCTCATTAAGCTCGACCAATCATACGGACTTACGTGATCTTCTACACAATCGTATGATCTAACTTATATATGAGATAAGGGGACACGATATATGCAATCAAGTATTCAAATCGATAGAGATTGTAATAGTGGTAATAGAAACATTGTATACAAGCTCAACCAAACCGCTTTCAAGATACAAATCCAACAATCTCCCACTTATACTAAAGCAAACTTTTAGTATACAATGTGTCTTTCTACTAGC
Organism: Salvia rosmarinus; assembly: GCA_036937905.1. Classification (NCBI taxonomy): domain Eukaryota; kingdom Viridiplantae; phylum Streptophyta; class Magnoliopsida; order Lamiales; family Lamiaceae; genus Salvia; species Salvia rosmarinus. Next base: position 313,191 of record JAODLM010000583.1, on the reverse strand, counting down.
TATTACAAACAACCATCACTTTGCTTCTCCCACTTATACAAAAGTTTCCTTTCTAAGTGGGTGCCATCAAGCGCAATCCAAGTCCTCTAACGTGTTCATCGTAGACTTTTTATGGCGGGCTCTTCGTGAATGGATCCGCTAGATTTTCCGTCAGATCAATCTTTTCAATCAGACGCCACCTCGCCTAACGATTTCTCGTATGACATGGTACTTTCTCTCTATGTGTTTGGTCGCCTTGGGGTCCGTGGTTCCTTCGAGTTTCACATCGCACCGAGTTATCACAAGAAACTATGATACTCTTGGGCAAACCAGTACCACATCTAGATCCATGAGGTAGTTCTCAACCATACAGCCTCCTTAGAAGCCTCCGGCGGCTACATATTCGGCTTCCATGGTAGAGTCCGCAATGCATCGCCGCTTTGCACTCCGCCAGATACGGCCCACCTCCCAAGCTAAACACATAGCCCGAGGTCGACTTTTTCTCATCACGGTCACTTGGAAATCGAGTCTCAGATAACCCAAAGGCATTAGACTATCTCGCATGGTAAACTAGCCTATAATCTCGAGTCCTTTTCGTACTTGAGTATATGCTTCTCGCAATCCAATGAGCTTGTCCAGGTTAGATCGATATCTAGCTACTATGCCACCGCATAGCGTATATCGGGCCTCGTGCATAGCATTGCAGTGCATACGAGACTTCCTGGGGCGAAGCGTAAGGAACTTGTCTCATTTCCTCTATCTCCTTTGCGGTATAGGTGATCGTTTTTAGATAAAGGAACCCATGTCCGAAGGTAGCAATCCTTTCTTGGCGGTCCGCATACTAAACGAGTAATCACAAGATCAATGTAAGACGCCCGAGATAAGCTCAATATTTTCTTCTTGCGATCTCGGTAAACCTCGATCCCAAGAATGTACGCATCTCCTAAGTCTTCATTTGAAACCGATCGATAGCCAACTCTTTACGCCCGATAACGACTTCACGTTGTTGCCAACTAGAAGGATGTCATCTACATAAAGTGCAAGAAATACCACATCACCGCTGACATCTAACCGATACACACAACTCGCTAGGCAACTGGGTAAATCCATAGACTTTACTACCTCGTCAAAGCGTAAGTTCCATGATTGGGAGGTTCGCTTAAGTCCATAAATGGACTTCTTAAGCTTCCATACTAGATGCTCTTCACCCTTTACCACATAACCTTCGAGTTGCGTGCATATAGATGTCTCTACCTTCCTCAAGGTAACCGCTTAGAAAAGCGGTTTTAACATCCATTTGCCAAACCTCTGGGTTCAAGTGGGCTGCTATGGCTAGAAGAATTCGATGGACTTGAGCATTGCTACGGTGAAAGGTCTCATCGAAATCGATGCCCTCAACTGAGTGTACCCTTTCGCCACAAGCACGGCTTTAAAAGCGAAACCTCCATCGGATCTCTCTTCCTCTTGTATATCCACTTACTACCTATGGCTTCCTTGCCATCCGGTAGAGGTGTCTTTCATATACATCCATAGCCGCATGGACTCCATTTCTAAGTCCATAGCGTGTGCCATGATCTTGCATCAAAATCTCAGACGCCTCCTCAGATGTCCATGGGTCGATTATCGCATGTTCGTCATTGACTAAACCAAGATTCACCCACGAACATAAATCGCCGGGTTGACGAACAACCCTCCCACTACGATGAGGTTCTACAGCACAATGGCAACGGTGGGTGCAGATACTTGTGGTTCTCTAACTTGCACAACTTGGCATGTAGGTACCACTTAGACGGTCGGTATCTCCAAAGGAACTCGACCCACTTCAATTTCTTGAAGTATCCGTGTCGATCCTCCCACTAGACTCGACATCTCGCACTTTGGCCTAATCGGTGGTGGAATACGATCATCTTCTAATTCTTGAAGAATGATTTCAACTTTGGACTTATGATTTTCATGTAGTCCTCTTCAAGAATCGAGCATTAGTGCTAATAATGACCTTCGATCCTTAGACTATAGAATAAACCACCTTCGCTCCTCTAGGATAGCCAATAAACGCCTTTGCGTCGATCTAGCCTCCAACTTGTCGCCTTTCTTGTTCAAGACGCAGCCGGATCGCCCCATATCCTTATGTGGCTTAAACCGGCTCACGCCAAACCACAACTCGAAGGGGTCTTTTCGATCGACTTGGACCAGTACTAGATTTAGCAAGTATGCCGCCCTCAAGGCATACCCCGTAATCTAAATAGGCAATGTAGCATAACTCATCATTGATCTAACCATTTCCAAAAGAGTCCTATTTCTTCGCCCGACACACCATTTTGTTTGTGGTGTGCCCGGTGAAAGTCTTGCCGGGATGTAATCCCACATTTCACTAGGTAGTCCATAAACTCGTTCTCGAGGTATTCGCCACCGCGATCGCATGCATGACTTGATACTCTTACCTAGCTTCGCTCCACTTCCGCCTTAAACTCTTTGAATTTCTCAAAGCATCTCGGACTTGCGCGAAGCGTATATGTATCCGCACTCTGAGTAATCGCCAATGAAAGTGACAAAATACTCGTATTCTCCACGAGCTTGTGTGACATAGGTCCACACAGTCGAATGGACTAACTCCAACATTTCTTTGGCTCTATAACCCTTCGCTTTGGGTCCGGTCGACATCTTACCTTCTATACAGATTCGCAGATCGGAACGGAGTAACCGTGAGATCACCCAACGCCCATTCTTAGCCGCCTTTGGATCCTATTTAGATTGATGTGACCTAATCTAAGATGCCAGAGAAAAGTAGAGTCATCTTGCGAAGAAAACTTTCTTTTAGGGTTTGATGAAGATGCAACATAGTTATAGGTATTATGTTTTGCGTAAATAGTATAAAGCTTAATTATATAAAGTGCCAACACGTATAACTTCGTCATTTCTTATGATAGAAACACCACTATCAAAAATAACAGAATATCCATGAGTAAATAATTTCAAACAGAACAAGGTTCCACCAAAATCCGCACATATAAAACGCCTTCAAAACTAAAACTGTTGTCCCAAAACATAAAGAAACATCTCCAACCGCAACAGCTTCGACTTTCGCTGTTGCCCATGGAGATCGTTATCTCGCCATCAAACAGCCCCTTGTCTGCAGAACCCTCGCAGGTGTAACAAACATGATCGGTTGCGCCGTGATCTACTACCCAAGAATGGGTAGAACAAGTCGCTAAACATGTTTCACATTAAAGCAAATGGCGTACTTGAGCCTCGAGCATAGGGCACTGGCCTTCCAATGCCCGGGCCCACTGCACTCAAGCACTTGCCTTCTCCTTTGGCTTCTTCAAGCCTCCGTGGCAACCATGTTCTTGTTCCCATTACTCCCACTATTTGCCTTGCCTCTACCACCTTTGGCACCCTTTTCTATTTCCATTTTGCGATGAAAATTTTGGGCCCTTAGATGTGCTAGCAAGAGCATGTGCCCTTTTCCCATAACTCCTTCCACAAAGAACGAGATCATTAAGCAACCGACTAAGTGTAAACTCGGTCTTGCTCATGATCGCATTCACGCGAAAGTTCTCAAAAGACTTGGGCGGTATTGAGGATGATATCGACCTTGGCTTCGCCAAATACCTCCTCCCAACCGATCAAGACTATCCATGAGACGAGTCATGGGAGACATGTTCATGGACCGAACTTCCTTCTTCCATCTTACACGCCAAGATTTCTCTCATTGTGTGGAAGTGATCGTCCGATCCGATCGCCCAAACTTACCTCGAGACTTGACCAAATATCGTCGCGTCACCATCGATCGATGTTTGCGGTACAAGCCTTTGGACATCGTAGTCATCATATAGCATTTAGCCATATTGTTCGACTTATTCCAAAGTCCGCCGACTCTCGCTGCTCATTAGTCGATCGCCGATAAGGGCATCGGGTTTAGGAGTAGTGAGAACAAACATGTGTTCTTCAATGATAAGAACATATTCCATGTTTCGCTTCCACTCGATAAAATTTGGACCGGATAACGATTTTGTGCGAGCATATTGATAATCGGCGTAAGAGACATATCTCAAACGATAATGTAAAACACATAAGCATACGATCGCATATAATTCGTAATAATAATATTGTAACCTTTTGATAAAACAATATTAATTGAAACCTCCAATCGCCCAAGGAATTCCACATGCAAGCCACGCGTGGACGCTTACACATGAACCCCTCGACTGCACTAAAATATACCTTTAGTCGCTTAATTTCAATCCATGTCAACTTATCCTTATGACAAATGAAATTAATGATTGACCTTACTGACCACATCACTATCACAAGAAGGACTTCATGGGAAGTTGTACTTGAGGTGATGTCTAAGCAATGACCACAATTTTAACAAAGAAGATGAATTCTTAGAATTGGTATACTCACTCGGACCATACCGCCCAATTCAAATTCTTTTGTTATCTCATTTTATATCTATCTCTAGAGAACTTATGAAAATCGCACATGCAAGCCACGCGAGTGATCGCCACACATGAAACTCCCACTTCTCAATAGATTTAAAATGTTTTATTTAGAAATCTCATCTAACAAACTTATGATAAACAAAGCAAGCAAGCCACGCGTGTGGGCGCCACTCACAAAGGCGTCTCACTTTGTTTAGAGATCAAAAGGAGGTCTCGACATTTTAATTTGAAAAATTAATTTGTCGGGTTGCTTGCTTAGTCTTTTTATTCAAAAGGTTTGACCATGCGATCACGTAATCCTAGCATGCTTTTCTATAGAACTCAACATGTAAAACATGCTCGAGAATTCTAAAATATGCTTGATAAACGCGATAAACCTAGCATGCTTACTATGCGCATCTAATTACGTAAAACACTTAAAGGTTTGTCAACGAATATAAACATACATAGCATGCTACTGCGATAATTTAAACATCCACGACATGCATATGAACGATAAAAATAAAATAAAGCGCTCATCGCGCTCAATCGTGAAACCCAGACATTTAAATCTAATCTATTACATAGATTTACAAAATGCGATAATTAAACTTCAAAAAGACCTCGCGTGCGGGCACGGACCGGATTCAACAATTGGGCCTCGCGTGCGGCACGGGCCGGAAAACTGAAAACGGGTCCGGCGGTGTCGGCTCAAAGAGTCTTTGGGCGCCTGGGCAAAGCCCGCCGCGCCCCACTACCGCCTGCCAGCGTGCTCGCCAGGCTGCGCTCGCGGTCGCTAAGGCGACCGCGACCCATCGAGCACGCGTCGCGGACTTCCCCGAGCGCCGAACGCTCGCCGAGATGTCGCCGCCAGCGGCCGAAACCGCGATCATGAAGTTCGCCGCTGCCGCCGGGTCGCCGCCGCAACGCGCGCCTGCCGCTCGCTTCGCCGCCGCTGCTTCGCTGCCGCCCTCGCGATCGCCGCTGCCGCTCGCGGGCGCCAGGGTCTCGCGCGAACGCACGCCCGCCGCCCGCGCCCCTCGCGATCGCCTTCGCGACCGCGAAGCTTGCTAGCGAGATACCGCCCGTGGACCGCCGAGCTACCGTTTTCCCCGTCGTTTCGTTCTTCGTTCTTTCGCTTCGCTCTTCTTTACGCACAAGATTTACATAATAAAATCTAATCTAACCACGGATTTTCTCGTGGTGTAAAACAAAACCAACAAAACAAACGAGCCACGATGAACGAAAAAACCACAATTATAATAACGCACGTAATAATCAAACGTGAATTAATCCAACAGAGCCAAGATTCTGATCCCAGGCTCTGATACCAATTGTAGGGGAAACGAATGTTAACCCTTGCCCCGAGGATCCATCTTGGGTGTTTAATTCACCATACATTGATTATAATCCTAGCCTGCGTCTATATAATTAATTAGCAACACGTTGGGGTTTTCTCGTGTTTACCTTTGGATCTGTCGAGGTGGATCGTACGGGATGAACGGATTGAACGGTCGAGACTCGTGCTTTGACCTTCTGGACTGTATCCCGGATACCCAATCTCCAATGTCGAGTGAGGACGAGCTATGGAGAATGCACGGAAAATCACCGAGCTCTTCACAATTTTCGAGAATCACACTGATGATGGCGAAAATTCTAGTGATGTTATGTGTGCATTAGCTTTAGACATTATCTCATACCTTATATTTATAATGCACTACCTTAATCCTATATGGAATATTACCATAATCCTATATGGAATATTACCATAATCCTATATGGAATATTACCATACTCTTAGGATTATTTCCATACTCTTAGGATTATTTCCATACTCTCAAGATTATTACCATAATCTTATATGGAAAGGATCTATGCATATACCATAAATATAATTATATCCATGTGGATAAAGAGAATAAAATCTTGCCAATTGAGCAATAGGGGCGATTTTCCTCGATTACTACGGGCACTGGATGGGCCAAATTGGATCAAATGCAAGGAATAAAGATGGGCCTCAAATAAATTAATTATCTTATGTTCAGCCCAACATAAATTAATTTATAAACATTCGATCATGCCACTAGAAAAGAATGTTGACTTACCCTTTATTACCGGGTTGAGTCGGGCTTGCACTTAGACATTACTGAATCCCAGATTTAAGATATCGAACGTCCATTAATCATTTATAGCAATCATCGCTTAAACGACAATAACTTCATTTCCTTAAGTAGTACCACTCAACCTTATTATTGTACTTGAGCTAACTCAACTGCAGGGTTTAGTACAATAAACCTTTGAGCTCCTTAAGGGCGCCATCATCCTTAACGGATACGGTGACTCGACATGATAACTAGCGTGACATACAAGATCGCCACCACCCAAGATGCGGAGAATCTGGTTAGAACATATAACCTCACCCATAACAAGTCAAAGTGATGGTCAACGAACTCATACTCACCTAATACCTTATCGAGGTTTAGATCATCGTAAGTCACCGAGATCTTGGTTCTTCACGACGGTCGAAAAGAAGAACACATCTCACCGTGATCCTTCAATACGTCGAGACGCATCAAAGATGACAAGCAACCAAGTCAAGTCACTTCTTATCTATACTGCAGCTAAACCGACAACTCGTCCTTAAGTCGCCTCACCATGTGAAACTTTTATATCTCATTAAGCTTGACCAATCATACGCACTTCGTGATCTTCTACACAATCGTATGATCTAACTTATATATGAGATAAGGGACACGGATATATGCAATCAAGTATTCAAATCGATAGGAGATTGTAATAGTGGTAACAGAAACATTGTATACAAGCTCAACCAAACCGCTTTCAAGATACAAATCCAACAGATCGCCCTTTGGTATGATAATGCAATGGATATATACATAACTAAACAATGAAATTAACCAATAAATTACTCATAAACGCATGGACTTAAAAGGATAAGTTGTTTCAATACCAACTCAAGTCACGGAAGACTTGCGAAAGGTTCGATGTTCAAATATAACCCAATCGAGTGCGCTTCGAGGAATGAGGCGACCTCAAGTTCAATATGGAATGAATAATGCTATAATCAAGACATCTAAATAATATTAGAGTTAGGCAGCAATAACATGTGGACATGCATATGACGATACATGCCCAAGGTTTTAGAAATCCTTTCTATTAAAGCAACAAAACAACTACCACCCTGCACCACCTCGCACCCATCATCAATTCCTGCTCAACCTGCCCATCAAAAACGAGATACAGGGCTAAGTACAAAAGTACTCAGTGGACTCATTACCAAAACATTTTCTTTGTAAGTTATTGAACTGCCCACAATAGCACATGAGAATTTTAGTTAAAAGACTCATGCCTATCAAACATTTTATCATTTTCTAAAAGTGTTCGGTCGAACTATTTCATCCACGTTATTCCATATCTGATCATTCATTCATTCATTCATTCGCGCACTATGTAGGTGGCCACCTACACATAGTCGTCGTGACCGGTTGAGGTAGCTAACCTTAACACACAGTCACACGTGTACACAATCCGAGGTAGTCCTTAACTAAGTCGGATCTGATCATTATCCTTTTTTAACGCTGGTGGACCAACACATTCACATACCACATCGATATACCAATCTCAGATAGATCACAACAAAACATAAACATTTGGCAATCAATAACGCTTTATGTAATAATATTTCATAAAGCTTTTGTAAATCATGCTTTGAGATGACATGCATGTCATTTTGTTTCAAGAGAGCCCACTTACTAATCCGGCTAGTAGTTCTAAGTGGCGGTATGATTGTCCTTATAGCCAACTACGCACGATCAAACCCTTCATAAGAAAACAGTCGCTCTTAGATTCATTCTATCGATCAAAGGTCGTTTATAAATTACGACTTAAAGTTCCCAATTAGGGTTTCTTTATGATTTCATGTGATGGTTTTTAAGATAATTTCTATTATCTTACATTCTCAATTTCCAAACTATATTACTTTATCTTTCATAGATGAACCTCAATTTATGAGTCATATACTCTGAGTCTAGCCTCGACTCTAACCTTAGTGTTCTTCTAAACATTAATATGTTATAGATTGTTAGTATTCAAGTTATGATTGGTATATTAGGATGTTCTCAAGCCACTAACTAGACTTAACAATTGTAGTTGCGTCGTAGGTTATGCTTGACGACTTGTCGTATTGACATAACGAATAAAAGGGAATCTTGACTTATGATTCAAGTGATCACATACGATCATGTAAATAAGTACTTTAGGAATAGGTGAAGTTCTTCGGGAATATTAACTTGACCTTTGGAACCTAAGGATCGACATCTTATGTTTGAATCTTTGCTTACACATTACAACATTGCTTGTTTCTCTTAACTCGTCGGAGATTATATAAGTTGTATAATCGCTATTCGTTGTCGAGTTGTCTTAACGCTCAATCTAATATCGTATTAGATCATCGTTGTTGAGTATTAACGTTGTAAGTCGGCTTTTAGTTTCTTTAACTTAGGAACTCACGTTTGAGTATCCTATTATTAGTAGAAAACCATAATTTGTGTCTAACCTCGATCCTCATTAATTCCTTCTTAAGTTATCGAAATTGGTCGATTTCTTTTGATTCTCGTACATAAAGTATCGTGTTGTTTACGTCAGGGGTTTTGTTTGTCAAGACAACATAAACATAACAATTCAACACCATACACAACATATAATATACTAAAGCATTAGAAACCCTAATTTCTAATATAATGCAAAATCATTGTGTATGTGTGCATAAGTGTTCCATTCATTCATCACAATCACAACCATTCATTTCAAGCCAATAGTTTAACTATCATAGTATCATTTACCATTAAAATTAAACTCATACTTATCCATTTTGCTATATTTTCAATAATTAACAACAATTAGCATAAGTATCCAATAATTTCCAATAAAATCATGTTATGCTCCTATAATACTATAGAATTTAATTACCAATTCAATATCATCATATAAAATTTCAAACCATGTGTTAAAATACCTAATTTTTCGGCAATCTTGATTTAATGACCATTGGTGTTCAATAAATTTCACAAAAATCATATCATGCTTATATCATATACTAAACATGAAATATCATCTCATATCATACATTAAAATTTAAACACATGCTTTTCACTACATAATTATTTTCGGTAATTATGAAATATATACATATAAATTCAATAAATTCCATTCACTTCACAATATATTTATATTATGCAATAAGCATGTAATATTAAACTTAAACATCAACCAATGTTTATAAAATCACATATCATATTATTTTCAACAAAGAAAAATAAAATAAATCCTAAAATATATATATAAGGTTTCGGTCCATATGAACAAATAGGAGTAGTGGCTCAATAATTTTAAGATTAATATATGATGTTCATATCATATATTAAACACTAGATCTCAACTATTTTCAAAAAATAAAATCAAACCATAGTCTAAAAATAGGTGTATATATTCGCCTATTTGAAGAAAATAGGAGATGTGTTTCAAAAATTTCAAGATTAATATATGATGTTCATATCATATATTAAACACTATATCTCAACTATTTTCAACAAAAAAAAATTAAAATCATGGCCTAAAATTTCAATATAGGTCTCGACCCTTTTGAAAAAACTCCAAAAAAAATTCTAAAAATTATCATATTTATTCTACATGCTCCCAATACATCAACAAGCAACAATATGAAATAATATTCACAAAATCATGCTTTATCTCCTATAAAAAGAAATTATAACAAAATCGAAAAAAACAAACATTCTCCAAAAATTCCCAAATTTTAAATAAAGCCTTAGAACATATTTCTAAGCATATTTCATTCATGGCTTGAGAGCATTTGATGGCACAAAAGCCACAAAATTGAAATGGTTCGAAACTAGGGTTTCAAACTAAAAAAAATTCTAAAACTATTTCCACTCCATTAGTATGGAAGAGGATGATGAATACTACCTTTATATGGTCTTAGAAACTTATTTTGAGAGTTTGAATGGGTTGAGAAGGAGGATTGAAGCTTAGAACATGGAAGAACAAAAGAGAGGATTTTGAATTAGAGAGAGAAAATGGGTTCCAAAGTGAGAGAAGCTAATGGATGAAATGCTGCTGTGTTTGTAGCCTAAAAAGCTGTTGTTAGCTCATTTGGGGAGGTCTTGGTGGTAGTTGGGAGGAGGAATGGTCAAATTACCCGATTTGGCATGTTAATGAGCACTCTTTAAGTTTTATCGCTTTCGATTGATTTCTGAACCATAAGGTTTTATTTTCTTAAATAGCCTTAAAAGACTTATTTCATAGTTTATAATAATTTCATGAAGTTCGGATGGCATCCGTAAGTCAATTTCGAGTTATCGTGGAAAAAAATATCCGATTAATTAAATTTGTGCTCATTCGAAATTCTATTGAATTCTTGAGCTTTCATATTTAATTTGAGTCTTATAAATCATTTCATATTAATTTATACCCTTGGTTCTAGTTTCGGGTCGTTCGGATCAGTTTAGCATTTTTTCGGTATATATTCTCGGCGTTCGGTTAAGTTCTTCAGAAATTTCGTTCAGAAATTGATTCTTATGAATACTAAATTCATAATAATATATTCCTCCATGATTTTGATTGTTATCATTAATTTTCATGATTAGCACGGTCGGGAAGTTGATTCGGCTCGTGAATAATGCTTTTAAGGCTGACCGGGCAAGCATGCCCGAAAATTCTCATTATTTGGCTTCTCACTTGTTTTCGTGAGAGGATTTTAGAAATGAAATCCTTTTGTTGAGATTAATTCTCGATATTTCATTCTATTTTTAGGCTATTCAAAAAACTCTAATCCGGTAGGACTAGTAACTGGTTTTTGATTTCTCTAGTTTTCGACATCCGAATCGATTCTAATTCGTTTTTTGGCCACCTTAAACATAATTAAGGTCTAAGCACCAAAAATAATTGGTTTAAGCATCACTAATAAAAGTTTTAAAATTTTCGGGTTATTACATCACATCTCTCGGCCCGGAACATATCCAGCCAGCCTACGCCTGGAACGTATCCAGCCGGCTAAATTAGTGTGGACTTCAGGGATCAATCCCATTCAGAACCATAACCACTTCATTATCATTTCCGTGTGGACTTCCGGGGTCTATCCCCTTCAGAACCATAACTACGTGTTCGGGGTCTATCCACTTACGATCAATACTCAAGATGGTTTTCAACCCACCGAATAGAGATCTGTGCACAATCACAATAGAACCATATCTCGGAGCAGAGAACAGTAATAACTTCGTTAAAACATTTTCACGGCGCACATGTTTTATTTTAAAATATCAGAGTAAATAACTCAAAATAAGTATATATAACCCAACCAGAAAAGTCGAAAACGTCAACCGAGAGATATCCATAGATCCAACAACCTCACTGATTGCACTGGTAGGTACCTGGTGACAAGACGGAACAACTTTTGGGGTCACATCCCACAAAGCAAAGCAACAACGTGATCCAAACGAAGATCGAAGCGAAACGGGGGTTTTTGACTTTCTGAACCCATATTTGGCACTCTCCGGGTTTTCAAATCAACTCGATGCAGTAGGGAAATATATTCAGGGCATCAAGACCTATAATAGTGTACCTTACAAATATGCATGTATGCAAGTTAACACAAATCTTAGCAGCGAAGAAGCTTCAAAAATCGATGTCTATCCTCAAATCCAGGATAAACCATTCAAAATCGATGCATGAAAATGGAAACATAAGTAATATGCATAACGAGGAACATGGAATGACAAACTATCTTGAAAATGGATAACCCGGGCATGTACTTCCTTTAGAAACTCGAAACGACGGAAAACATCCCGACATGCAGAAACGCGAAAAATGAAAAAACAGAATCGGTACTTTAGTAGAACACATAGCCCGGAACTCAAAACCAAAGGGCCCATAGCTGTGGTAGTGGCCGTCGGCCACCAAATCGTGGCCAACACTCACGACGGCAATGACGGTAATGGCGGTGGTCTTGGCAATCGGCCACCTCCAACCGTTTTCTCGTCCCGTCCCTTTAGAAATCCGAGTTTTATGCTATGATATCTATTAAAAGGCAGAATCAAAACATAAAAAGGATAAAAACGGAAAACCGGGGCTACCGGGGAGGAGCTGATCGGCGGTGGTGGCCGGCAAGAATGAATGGCGCCGCCACGAGCCTCTGCTTGGTATCATTTGTGTTTATTTTTGTATTCTTTACATCTTTGTTTCGTGTTTCATCTTTCTTATGTCGTTGGTTTGATTAGTATTTATCGATTCGGACTTACTTAGTTTGTTTCGATGTTTTGTAGGAAAACGGTATTAAATAAGATGAAATGGACCTGTCAAAAATGATCATAAATTAAAGAGCATCTCGTCAGAAATCCGTGGGCATAAGCGGATCACACCGTAGTTCGAGCGCGAGAAGCGGAGCTGAAACAACGAAGTCGCGCACGTGCGTGGGCACAAGCGGATCACACCGGAGTTCGAGCGAGAGAACGGAGCGGCTCGCAACGGTCGTGCGTGCGCGAACGCACCCATCGCCCGCAGCCCGCGCTCCAGCGTCCGTTGCACGCCGCGCATCCAGCGCCATGCCCAATGGGGGTTGCCGCATCAATCGGTGCTCGGCACCCGGCACCGCCAAGACGCCCGCCGCCGCCGCCCGTGTCGCCACATCCATCGCTATACCCCAACAAGACATTCTCCAGCGCTCTGCCTCCTCGCTCGCTCACCTAGCTCCTCCGCACCCGTTTACGCCCCGCCCCACAGCCGTCTGCTCGCCACCCCAATGCGCCTCGGCCTCCTAGCGCCGCCGCCTCAAAGACCAAGCACCAGCGCGCCCTGCTTCCCCAGCGCCTTCGCTTAGCCCCCGTGACACCATTGGACCCCATCCGGTCTTTGGCGTCGCCACCGCCCAACGTCTGTCTCACCCACAGACCCAACAAGGCTTCTTCCTACCGAGCGCCCACTCGATCGACACCTTGCCGATGTTTACCGCCAAGGCCACCCCGAGCCAACGTTCACTCTCAATCTGAACGTTTCTTCACCGCGCTCATTGTTAACCGGCCTTTCGATGTCGGATAGAAGGTTTTCTAAACCGGCGCTCACCTATTAGTCAGAACAATCGTTCAACCAGCGCTCAGTGTGATCCGACGCTCACTAACTTAATATATATATATGTGTGTGTATATATATATATACACGCTTAGGTCATTCAGGAGGGCAGTTGGAAATTTCTCACTTCTGCGTCGCTGTTCTTGAAGGTTTTCTGCTAGGAGCTTTCGACCGACGATAGATAGAATCAAAGTATAATTTCCTGTCCTTCATTTATTCGGTTGAATAGTTTAGTTTATCGTTTTATACTATTGGAATTATTCTGTTGGATTTATCAATTTATGTTATTGGATCTTCATTCCTTTGATTTATATAATATTGCTTTGTGATTTCCTGTTTCGTGATTCCTATGGATTCAATTTTATAGTAGATATAGGATTATTGGTTTCTCCATTGATTCTATTCCTTCTAGGTTTTGATAAATTTACATTTTATGCAATTGATATTGGATTTCAGTAGAGAGTTGAATCGTTCTTCGTTAATATTATGTTGAATCTCTTTCCGTTGAATTTTATTGCTTCCTGTTTGGTGATTTTAATTTATTTGGTTCTACGCTTTAGTTTCCTGCTTTCGTGTTTTTCGTAGATTCTCAACTAGGGATTGACAACTCCTAGTTAGGTTGCTTTCATTTAAATTTTATTTTTCGCATTTATATTCCCGTATGTTTCAAAAACCTCTCGTTGGTATTAGAATGTTTAGGATTTACCGTTTTTTATGTGTGACATGAACAATAAGCCCTGTTAAGTTTTCCTTGAGAGACGACTTGGGTTATCTTACCCTCTACAACTCTGTTTTGCATGTTTTGGTTATGTTTTTGCTTATTTGTTTTTGACGATTTGGTTCCTTTTTGGTTTATATTTGAATATCTTTTATTGGAATCATGTTCGTTTTCGTTTTGTGTAGGGAATGATCGCGTTGAACCATTTTTTGCATAAAAGCGTGCACTGCTACCGAAATCGGGCGTGCCGCACTAGGCGCATCGAGTCATGAGGAAGGAAAGTGAAGACTCACGTCCGGTGCTGCAACGTCTCCGACGTTGGGTTTCGAGTCCAACGAGTGCCCGCGTCCGTACGGAGTGCGTCCGTGGGGGCGCCCAAAGCAAACATCGTCCCGAGAACGCCCGCGTTCGGCGCTGGGCGCTGAAGCCTAAGACTCCAGAGGGCTCCCGCGTCGCTGGGCGCCCGAAGCTAAAATCGTCCCGAGACTCGTCGCATTCGGTGCTGCATTACGTCCTGCGTTTCGCAAGAATTGAAGAACATTCAGGAAGTCGACGCGTCCGGCGCTGGCATCCCAATCCGAGAGCGCGCGACTCTGGCGTTTGCGTGTGTCCGGTGCTGGGCTGCTTGCGTTTCGCCTTGTTTCATAACGCGCGCGTCCGGCGCTGCGTGTGATTTTTCAGTTTTTCAGACTTTTGGCGTGCGTTCCTCCCCGAGAATTCTCTCTAGTTCTCCCAAGTAATTCAAGTATTGTTCTTTGCTTTTTATGATTCAAGATTATTATTTGTAAGGATTATCATTGTCGGTTTTCTTCTCCTTAACACTTTGTTATTCAATTCAATCGATTGTTCTTATTCGTATGATTTCTTATCGATTTCTTCTATGTTCTCGTATTCCTTTGATGTTGATTTCTATGCTTTGATGATGATTGATGCTGGTATTTATCTAATTACTCTTATCTTTCATTTTAATCTCTTCGAATTATGTCTAGGGTTTATTAAATTGGTTATGTGTTCTTCAATCTAGGGTTTAATTATTGTCTAGATAATTTATTTGCTTTATCAATTTCCGCCTAGTTAATTCGTCTTTCCTTCCTTAATAATTCATCGCCTAAGTAATCTATAGTTTTTAAGTGACATCAAACAACTCTTTGTGATTAGAATGTTTAGGAATTTAATTGCTTTCGTGTGGTAACTTAGTAGCATACTGCTAAGTTTTCTTTGAGAGACGACTCGGATTAGCTTGCTCGCTAGACGACCTCGTTAGATTGCGAGGGACTTTATTAGTGATCTTTTAAGTCCAACAAATTTTGGCGCCGTTGCCCGGGACCGAACTCGGGTCACCCGCGTGACTGGCGGGAATACTTACCACTATACTTAATCATAAGGTGGCGACGTCTTACCACCCACAGACATCGGGATAAGCTGAGACTAGCAATCGGCAAATCAAGGGGATTCTAGAGAAAATGGTCCAACCTTCTCGAAAGGATTGGTCCACCAAACTTCCCGATGCACTATGGGCGTACCGCACCGCATACAAAAGCATCCTTGGGATGAGCCCTTATCGTTTGGTGTTTGGGAAGGCGTGTCATCTCCCGGTGGAAATTGAGCACAAGGCCTTGTGGGCAGCATACGACAATGCCCGAATCTACAAGGAAAATTTGAAGACCCTCCACGAAAAACACATTATACACAAAGATTTGAAGCCCGGAATGAAGGTTTTGTTGTTCAATTCCCGGTTGAAGCTCTTTCCTGGGAAATTGAATTCCCATTGGAGTGGTCCGTTCATTATCAAAGAGGTGAAGCCGTATGGTTCTGTTGTGCTCACTAAAGAAGTTTCGGAGGAATCGTTCGAAGTCAATGGTCAACCTGAAAGCTCTATGTAGAAGGGGGTCCAACCTCCATCACGGTGGAATCTATTTCCATTGCTGAATCCCTGTCGTCATGATCTTTTCTCGTCAAGCTAATGACAATAAACAAGTGCTTCGTGGGAGGCAACCCACGTTTCTTCATGTTTTGTTCTTATTTTTTTTTAAATCGTATTTTTTCGTTTTATTTTTGGTTGTGTTTTTAATCTTGTTTTGGTTTTGTGTGGTGTAGGATTTTGAGCTATATATCTAGGAGTTTTGGGTATCTAGAGAATAGAAATCGAGACGAGGAATGATGTTTTTGCTCAGAAGAAAGAAACCAAGCGCCGGACTCAAGCAAACCAGCGCTGTGCCATTTCGAAAAATTCATCCAGAGAGGTACCCCAGGCGCCGGATGCTCCGAAACCGGCGTTGGGGTACTATTGAAAGTGTATACAGGGAGTTCACCCAACGTCGGACGCGGTAAAACCGGCGCTGGGCGCGAATCGATGTTGGGCCGAAAGTTCACCCAGCGCCGGACGCAATGAAACCGGCGCTGGGTCATTTATTGATAAAAAATAAAGATATATATATATATATATATATATATTTATATTTATATTTTATTCTAAGTTGCTAATCTAACCCTAGCTCTATCTCTCGCGCAGCTCCAGCCAAACCAGTAGCGCTGCCCTCATTCCGTCCACCGTTTCTCCCAGCGCTACCTCGTCCGGCGCCCGGCGTCGGCGTTTCGCAACCTTCCCTGCGCAAGATGCTTTCGGCTCTCAATCAGCGCGGTGCTCATCCAGTCCAATCACTCACCTTCACGTCCAGCGCCGGTTCTCTCTTTGTCCGCCGCTTCGCCCATCGCCGTCCACTCCATCTTTGTCCGTCGCTAATCGCCCGTAGCCCCTACTCTGTCCGACGCTACCTTCCAGCTCTACGCTGCACTTGCCTGCGCCCAGCTCTACCTCGATCTCCGTTCGGTGCTCGATCCCCTACCAATGCTACGTCAAGCGCTTTGACCAGCTAATCACCCATCTTCGTCCGGCGCTCGTGTCCCGTACGGTGCTGTTTCCAGTGCTGCGCACGCATCGCACGCAAGCTCTCACCTCCATTCGGCGCTCGAGTCATTCCGACGCTCGCACCTCGTGCCCAAGGGCCCGCCTCTGTCCGGCGTTCTTTGTGCGTCCGACGCTACGTCCCAGTGCCGCGTGCCCATTCTCATTTCCGTCGGGCATTTTTCTTCAACGTCGCGTGCTACGCGCCCCAGCTCCCGCTTCCTCACGTCCGGCGCTGCCATCAGCCTCGCGCACCTCGCAACCCAGCACGCACTCTTCACCATCCGACGCTCGATCCCCAGTGCGAGCCTCGTCTCCGTCCGGTGTTTTCTCTGTGCCGAGCGCCTCGCGTCCGATGTTTGCTTCCGTCCGGTGTTTTCTAGCTCGATGCTCGACCTCCGGCGTCAAAAGGCCCACTCGCATATATCAATATGGTCCTAACTAAACAAGCTGTCGGCTCTAGCTCCCGTCACACTCGGGACGACGATGTTCCTATGGAGGAACCCATGGAGGATGCATAATGTATTCAGCCACATTTCCTATTTATAATCCTGTGGAATGTACACATTATCAACGTTTTGCATTTCAAGATGTAACTCATCCGCGTCAATTCAATTGGCAATTGATGCAAAGTTTTGGACTTGAAGATAGAATCAAGAAATATTTAAAGAATTTAGGACTGCTGCAATGCTATGATGGAATTGCCTGGTTATTCTTCGTTATTGGTTAAATTTTATTGTACAATGAATTTTGATGGTGAATCCGATACTATGACCTGTTGTCTATTGGGGCAAGAATATGCTGTCACGCCTCGTATTATGAAGGGGGTATTTGGATTTCCAACTTCCGATGCACGCGGTGTACCTCCTACATTCAATGTCAGAGAGGCTTGGTAGGAATTATCAGGGTTTAACAACTGGTCATCAGTTGGAATGCCGAGTGGATTCATCAAGGATGCAGCTTTGTCTTTCATTTTAATCTCTTCGAATTATGTCTAGGGTTTATCAAATTGGTTCTGTGTTCTTCAATCTAGGGTTTAATTCTTGTCTAGATAATTTATTTGCTTTATCAATTTCCGCCTAGTTAATTCGTCTTTCTTTCCTTAATAATTCATCGCCTAGGTAATCTACAGTTTTTAAGTGACATCAAACAACTCTTTGTGGTTAGAATGTTTAGGATTTAATTGCTTTCGTGTGGTAACTTAGTAACGCCGTGTTAAGTTTTCCTTGAGAGACGACTTGGATTAGTTTGCTCGCTAGGACGACCTCGTTAGATTGCGAGGGACTTTATTAGTGATCTTTTAAGTCCAACAAACACCTCATTCGATTATGAGTAAATTAAGAGAACACTTTTACTTGAAACAAATTTTGGCGCCGTTGCCGGCGAAAACTTTAGGCGTATTGTTTGTGTTGATTATTTTCTGTGTTTCTTTTCTTTCCTTTTTTGTTATTCTCCAGTTGCATGTGATCTTTTCTTGTTTGAGTGTTGTGTATGCTAGGTCGCCATGATCTCGATAGACCGCTTGCTACCCTTTGGCCAAGACTCGAAGGTCTAAAACATCGCCTTCGTAACCGGAGGAGTTTTGTGCCACTTACATTAGTGGTGGTGTCGAGCCGATAATCGAGATCATCCTTCATTGAGAATACACCCTCACCGAGAGATGGGTAAAATTCACGAGCATTGCGTGATTTCTGGGATCGGTAATTGGGCGCTACCTCCCAATAGTTCTTGGACCGGAAGCACGTGACTATGGGCTGAAGCCGAGCCATTTCTCGTTCATGGCTACTTTTCATGGGCTTGCTAGTGAGGATGCCTTGGGATTCATACGAGAATTTTGCTCGGTATTGTAGTCCTTCCCGTTGGGAGGACTAAATGAAGACCAGTTGAAGATGCGTTGTTTTCTCTACACCATAAAGGATAGGGCAAAGTCGTGGTTGCTGGCACTTCCCGCCAACTCTCTGCAGAATTGGAATGCCGTTGTAGATAAGTTTATGATGAAATACTACCCCAATAAGAAGAGTCAGGAGTTGAGGTCACAGATCATGACCTTTAATCAGATGTCCGACGAGCCATTCCATTAAGCTTGGGAACGGTTCAAGGATTTATTGTAGAAGTGCCCTCACTATGCCTTGCGGATGAAATTCTCTATCAATTCTTCTATGACGGATTGCCTCGAGTTTTCGGACATGGTGGACAATCTTGCGGTGGAGATATTGGTTCTCGAGCCAAGAACATTGCTAAGATTTTGAGGCTATGGTGCTACTTCACGGCAAATCGATCGAGGTGGAAGAGCGAAAGCATATGCCGTCACTTCCTTCGACATGAATAAGCAAGTGGTTGAGCTTATGAGGAGGTGCAAGAACTTAAGATGAAGAAGCACGATCCACCGGCCAAAGACAAGGAATTCATGGAACCTGTGGAATCGCAATGAGCGTGGGCATAATGTTGATCGTGACCCGGGATGGGAGAGCATAACCGGCGGCGAAGCCTATGCTATGCAAGTTTTAACGTGACAACGATTCGAGCCTAATCAGCAAAAAGTTAACGTGGGATGGAGGAATCAAAATCAAGGGCGAGTTGAGCGAATCGTCGTACAAAGACCTCTACACGGTTTGGCCAGAAGTTTCGTGACGAGGCACTACCTCAGTAGCAACAGTTTCCACAGCAGCAGTTCCCACAACAACAGTAGTATCAACGAGCACCACCACCACCTCAGAGACCATCTTGGGAGAATATGTTCACCCAGAGTGTCACGACCCGACTATTTAACTACTTAATTAATCAAATAATCAATCCGTGGATGGTTGAATCAACAACAATATTCCAACAACAAGTGACTTAAAGAATTGGGTTTTTGAAACAAGCGGACAACATAACGTTTGAAAATGAAATAAGCCAACCCGCACTCGAGAGAATAGCCAACAACAATATAAACACAAACGAGGCACACCTCAAAATACATACATAAAATTTTCAAAAATATTTACAAGGTTATCAAAAGCGGTTTCAATGTTTCTAGGTCTTAGCGGTGAATAGTAATGAATATCATGTATGCGACATGATATTCAAACACATCTAATTTAAGTAAGAAAGCAAAATAATATTTCAACTCGGTTTTCGTCACGTCTCCTTTATGCTCAACTGCGTCGGAGAAACATTTTGAGAGGGTATGAGTACGAGAGAAGTACTCGATGGATATTGCCAACATATTTTTCAAATTTATAACTTCATTGAAAGAGATATATCCTTCATTAACATTAAGAATACAGATTGATAAATCATGAATAAAATTTCCATCATAATAGAAAAGATCACCACATTTATCTTTGAAACATCTGGCATAACATGCAGAGTTGGTCCAGAAGGTCACAACTCTGGTCATACCTATCTCGTCGTTTGGGTAAAGGAAGTAGGCCTCCTCCCGATACCATGGCCGCCTACATTTGCAAGCTCACGACCATCTACCGTGCCGCGATGATTAACATTTCCCGCAGAGATAGGTAATTGCCGTCATACCCACAATGTGGTAAAACGTTCCTTTACATAATCATCATGTGGTGATTATATTTTCATGACAAAACAATTTCATAAAAAACATAAGTTTTGCTCTCAAACAAACTTTGTAAAGCATTACCCACCTCGTGACGTTTAATCTAACAGTTTAACTTCTTCGTTCTTTACCTCGGTTTCCTTGCTTGATCCTTAAAAATGAAAATTATGATCAATCTTTAGTAATCTTCCTTTCTAATTTAGATATATGTTAACAACTATCGATTAACATATATTTTGTCTTACTAACGTTTAATTCTACGAAATTTCGTGAGTAATGTTTAGAATGGTATAGCCCAAATACACCAAATTACTCGGTTTATCCCAAACTCCTCAATATCATCATCATTTCATCAAACATACACTTAAGAACATTATCTGAGAGTAATATCATCTAATTCATGTTAATTGCTAAGGCGATTTAACTCGATATATATATACATTTGAATATCTACAACCCATTAAACATCAAATATCATATAATCATACTTAAATGACATCATTGATCATTATTTCATCATTCATTCAAATCTTGCTTACAAATTTCCACATAAAATCATAACTTTAGTCTTAAACTTTAATTTTTATAACTTTTGATATCTATATTCAAAAATTCCCATAAATTCTACTTAAGCCTTATTTTTATCATAGATCTCAAATATCAATTCAAATCTATCAAATAAAATCAAGAAATCAAAGTTCAAGAACACCCCTTCATTTTAAAAAATTATGGTTTTATTCATACACATGAATTAAATTCCCATAAATTCATATTATGCATTATTTATATCCCTAAGCATGATTATCATGTTAAATAGATAAAAAAATCAAAATCATTAAGTACTACACCTTAAAATTTTCAAAATTTTCACCTATTAAACATGCATGGTTTAATTTTAATTTCTTCGTTTATATGATGTTTATAATCATCCCTAAACATATATTGAAGCTTAATTCAATCATATCATAACATATGAATCATATTCAAAATTAGGGTTTAGGTTAGATTCTTTAATTTTTCAATTTCATGAATTTAAACAAATTAAATCCATAACACATGTTAATCTAACTCCATAAACATAATTAAATCAATACATATAACAAAATTTAAAGAAATCAACCATAACCAAAATCTTCAAAATTTTCAAAAATTCCTTAACATTCAAACATAAAATTCATCAATTTAATTAATGAAAATTTTGCATAAATGAAGTAATTACCTTGCTTGGAACAATTTCTCTTTAATTCCCAAGTCTAATTATGTATTAAAAGTGAAGTTAGAATTTTGTGTGTGAAAAGTGTATGTGTGTCGTGTGTTTCCAAAATAAATGAGGAAGAAGATGATTTATTTCTTATGCAATTATTCTAGATAGTTAATTTACATTTAATGTGAATTTATTTCAAATTTCAAACAATATATCACTAATTTCCATAAAATTATAAATACAATCGTAATTTTTACTAAATACATACTATAGTATTAATGAATTTTATAGAATTTTATCTATATCAAATTATAAGATATAATACAACTTATATTCATTATTTAATTTAGATCCATATAGCATAATTTAAATCACTTTATTTAATAAAATTCGTTTCATTACTATAATACTTCTTAAATTTTGAAAATTACATAAATGAATTCTTTAATCATTAGTTATTGCTAAAATAAATTTATTCACATAAATTAATAACTTGAATAATAATTCCTTTCAGTTTATAATAAAGATCCATATAAAAATAATTAAAGCATTTTATAACTTATTTTCTGGATAAATAGCATTTTGCATACAAACATTCATTAATAATCACAAATTCACATTTTATCACAAATAAACTCATTTCTAATAATTCTCTACATTTTCCGATTCCATATAATCAAATCTTAAATTAATCGGTTCATACCGATTAATATTTCACTATATTAAATTTTACAATTCTTAAGGCTTAAATAGCTTTTAAGCGCTTTAATAATACTTAATCAAACTTTATTAATTACTATAAAATTTTAGACTACTACATTCCTCACCTTAAAGAAATTTAGTCCACAAAATTTAATACCTTATTAAATATGTCGGGTACTTTTCTTTCATTTGATCTTCCAGTTCCGTATCAACCTTACGGACCATGATGTTTCCATTGAACTTTCACTAAAGGAATAATTTTATTCCTTAACACATTCTTTTCGGTCCGTAATGCATTCGTGTTCTTCTTTATAGCTTAAGTCGGCATCGGAACTATTTCATCATGATGAAGAATGTGTTGTGGGTCGTACATACTTTCTAAGATGAGATACGTGGAAAACATCATATGCGTTAGCGAAGTTTGGAAGCGGCGCTAACCTATAGGCTACAGGCCGATTTGTTCCAATATCTCATAAGGTCCAAAATCTTGGTTTGAGTTTCCTTTTATTCCAAAGCGGTGAACTCCTTTTGTTGAAACTTTGAGAAAAACTTTATGCCTACTTCAAATTTCAATTCAAATGCGACGATTGTCGGTAGGGATTTTTACTGTCTTGCGCTTCTTTCATTCTTTATCGTATCATAAATACAATCTGGACCATTTCTTGATCGCTTCGGGCGAAGAATCTTTTGTTCTCCCACTTCATCCCAATATAAAGGTGATCCGCATTTCTTCCCATAAAGTGCTTCGTGAGGAGCCGTGCGATTGTAGCTTGATAAGCGTTGTTGTAAGCAAATTCGATTAATGGTAGAACTTGTTCCCATTGATCGCCCGATCAATACCACTTTATTCGAGCATATCCTCCAGTGCGAATTGTTCTCTCGGTTTGACCGTGCTGCATGCGGGGATGGCGATACTAAAATTTAATCAGTACCCAATTCTTTTGAAAAGTTGTCCGAGCCGAGAGGTGAATTTGGCATCACGATCCGGGTGATTGAGACCGCACTCCATGTAAGCGAATAATTTCTCGAACATAAATCATGCTAACTTATCGACTCCATCGTTATCGAATTGGAATGAAATGGCGCTCTTGGTTAATCGATCAATGATTACCCATATGGCGATATTCCTCGTCTAGATTTGGGTAATCGATAACAAAATCCATCGCAATGTGATCCCATTTCCATTACGGAATTTCGTGTAATATTCCAAAGAAACGAATATACGATTACGGTATTCTAAACCCGTAATTAGGGTTTTGCCGTATATTATCTTTTTACGGCATCGAATCTGGTGATTTCGATACGATATCGTTATGACGAATTCCTTTCATAATCCACTAAGGATTGTGAATTAAAGGATTGAATCATTACGAAATGATTCGTCAATATATTTTAACGTCAAACGCGTATCGAACGTCAGCTTTTCATGAAATTTTCTGAGCAGTGAAGCTTGGAATTAATTTCCACCTTAATTCCTTTATTAGAAGGAATATATTTATTTAGTAAGTGTGAACTTACTGCGACCATTTCGAGATGAGTCGATTTTAAACGTTTTGAGACGTTTTGAACGTCAACGTCTAGAGACGATTTGAAAAATGAGTTTAATGCTCAGGAAATTATAATAATTAATTTCCTATTAATATTTTATATAATTTCAGTATTATTAATTATTAAAGGTCGAATTTTCAGTTATTGAATTCGATATATTTGATATTGAAATTTCAAAAGCCCTAAGTTTATAAACTTTGGTTTTTCACATGAAATGACACTATTAAATTATCATATGATATCTAAACTTTATAATATGATATATATGAGTGTTATTAAGCTATGAAATCAGTTTTTAGATTATTAAAAATCGAAAACAGATTTTTATAAATTTCGAAACTTAGCTTTCGAAATTAGGGTTTCTTATGCATTGATTAATGCTATAATTTTATCCTATGATATTATTTAATATCTAAATCATATATTATAATGTATATGTGTATATTTGGGACGAAAATTACATGAGTATCAATAATAGGTGTAAATTGTATTTTATTCCTATTTTACCATTTTATTATCGGTAATTGCGAAATAATACTATATGTTGGATTTAATTATTTTAATGGCATGTATTATATATCTATGACCTATACTATGATTAATACATAGTATTAATGTATAACAAAATTAAAATCAGCCCCTACCCCCTTGAAGCCGTCGGCCATCATGCTTGGACAAAGCATGATGTGCACCTTTTTAACACCCAACCCATGAGCACCCTTTTTAGCCTAGCAAATGATAACTAAATCCTCATCATTGCTACAGATTTTTCTCCCCATTTTTGGGCTAAAAATCGGTGAGAGTGAGAGAGATAGTATAGGGGGAGACTCTTCCCATTCACCCCATTTTCCATATACACATTTTCAAACAACTAACACTCAAAACACTCTCCATTTTCCTCTCCCATTCCAGCAGAAAAATCGAGAGCTTCCCCCTTCCATTTTTCAGATTTTCTTCTCTTATTCTTCTCCATTTCTCTTCCAAAAAGTTGATACATACCTTGTTCTTGTTAATCCTATACCATTCCAAGGTAAATATGGTCCATTAGTACCGATTCTTACCTCATTTATTCATGAAAATCGAACAGTTTTTATATATATATATGTGTAGGTTTCGAATGCTATATATGTATATGTGAATGAGTTTTAATGTTCTAAAGCATGAGATAATGGTTCTTGATGATTTATATTTTCAAATGTGTTAATATATGCTAGATGAGCATAGATGGTTGTATATTTAATTTTTGAATGGATCTAGCATGCTTATATTATTTTCGAACCATAGAACATGTTTAAAATTATTTTTGAAAACTGTATAAAATAAAATGAAATGACCGAATGCTTCTTAATAATTTCTAAGCATGTATTATTGATCTATGATATGATTTAAGACTATAGTATGTTAATTAAAATTTTTAGAAAACCCTAGGTATTTTTGTAAAATACCGTGAGCTTCTTAGATAAATACCTTGGTGTATAATTTTGTTTTAATCATATAATGACATATTAATGCTTTAATGTATTGATTATATGTTATATGATTTAATTAGAATTTTGAAAACCATATGCTTAATTTTATATTAAGGCGAGAGCATTAAGAAAATATAGGTTAATGTATGATTTTATTTTTGAACATGTAATGGTGTTTTAATGCTTTAATATATTATTTATGCATTGTATAAATTAATTAGAATTTTGAAATCAATTACTATTTTAAATCAAACAAACCGTGAGCTTGTTGCTCTTGAAGGTGATGATTTAATTAGTTTTGATAAATATTATGATGTTATATTAATATACTATAGTATATAGACATAGTATATAATTGTTGGAATTTATTTAGAATTTTTAGAAATTGTTTGCTATTTATTTGGTAATTATCCTATTAATACCGTGAATAATGTCACATATTGTGAAATAAATAGTTATGAGTAACTATGGGTTATATAAATATTATATACTGATGTTGGGATGTTATAATAAGTATATATCAATTTTGGGAATTTTGGATGATTATTCCTATTAATTGTGAATTACCGTGAATATATATATGTATATATATAAATAAATAGAAAACAGTGTTATATGAATTTCATAAATTCATATTCTGGACCATAGTGTATAATAATACACTATATTAATTTAGAAAATTTTTCAAAGGTCATTTGGTATTTTTAAACTAATTATCGAAAATATCGATAATTAATAAGGATTTTAAAATCCTTTTTAAAACAGTTTATTAATGAAAATTTACTAAAATAGTATTCTGGACAGTTTTTAAATTTTACAAAATTTTATAAACATAGATTGCTATGTTTGAGACGAACGTTCATTTTATAACGTTTTAAAATACCAAAATACGCTTTTATTTATAAAAGGGTTATTAAAAATGCGAAAATAATCATAAGTCCTTGATTTACAAGATAAATCGAGCAATAGGACTTTACGTTTTCAAATCGATCAAATTCGATTTATAAAACAAAATAGTAATAAGTTACTATTATTAAAGGTCAAAATCGTTGACTTTATTGATCAATGTTGACTTCGTTGACTTTCAAGTCAAAACGTACGATTATACGTTTATAAATACGTCAGTACGCGTAAGATATACTAATTGAGTATGATACCCATTAGTAAGAAAGGATTTCACAAATGAAATCCATATATCGAAAAACGTACTTATACGTTGAAAGCATCTCGAAGAACGAGAACAAGTCAATCGTATACGTGTTAAAGACGTATTGAGTTCACTAAGGAATTCAGTCTACATCGATATGAAATATCGAAGTTTATCTTAGTTTTCGAAAGTCTCGAAAGACTTGAGCGACGTACTAAAACCTCGCTTTTTCGTAAAGGTGTGGACGCAAACGCAGCGACGGGATTTTGACGAACGAACCTAGGACTTTTACAACGAACCATAGTCCAGGTGGGCTTTTCCCTTCTTATCTCAAAAATGGGCTTCTTGTTTTCAAAAATATGACCTTACTGTCATATCAAATGAATTTACTTACAGCACTTATACTACGATTGTTTATCAAATGTTTTACTGCATTACCTGCCAAAAATATTTCGTTTTGTGTATGGATCCTATCTGTTATGCCCGGGTAGGGCTGTGGAGATGGTTGGAACTATTATATCAATTGTTGTGGTAGCACCCAACCTTTTTAATGTCGGGTCCCGTGCGGATGACAAATGCACCGCTAGGATTGGCGTGAAGGTTGGAACTACGCTGTGTTAACATATGCTTGCAGAGAGTGACTGTGTGCTGTACGGGATTACGGCCGGTCACGGCGTCGTAGATGGGAGGCCTCCCTCTCGACGTTTATTTAATTATTTATTATTATGTATTGTGACTATGAGATACGGACCATACACACCAAGAAAATGCTCGGCCGAGCTATGTTTACGAACTGAAAATGATTTGGTAAGCACAAGGCATTTTTTTTAACTAAAACCCTTGTGACTTACTCGATATTGGCAGAGTAATCCAAATCAATCAAATGTTTTCGGCATGAGCCCACTAAGTGCAATTTCTTGTACTTAGCCCTGCATGTTTGTTTTTAAATGTGCAGGTTGAGCTCTGATGGTGATGATGGGGAAAGTGTTGAGAGTCCAGGTGTCCTCGACGGTTTAATTGAATTTGTGGTTTATACCTTGAATGCATATCGTCATATATGTATTCACACACTTTCCGCTGCTACACTCTGAACTCCCTTATTTACGCTTTATGTTTTTAAACTATTGAGGCCCATCGGATCAGGCCAAGTTTTGGGGTCCGATGGCCTAAACCTTTCAAAAACAATATAACATCATCTCATATTCTGCTCAAGCATGTTAGCTTATTGTTACGCTTCTATTTTATTCATGTAACCCTAAAGTACTACTCCTAGTACTAGTCGCCTCCAAATCCGGGTTGGTCCGGAATGGGGTCGTGACAGAAGTGGTATCAGAGCCTTTGCTCTTTGAAAACCCAAATTCTTTTTATTCTAAGTCTAGATCGAGTCACTGGACTTCTAGTAACTCACTGACTCCTCTCAACACTCCATCACATCGAGCTCAACCGGGAAAGAGGTAACTGCATTCCTTTCTCAAACTCATGAAATGAAATTTTTACATGATTGAACAATTGGATACACTTTTGAAGGATTTGATTGTTATGAAAATTTTTTATGATGAAAATGAAAGTTGAGCAAGAAAATTTTTACCAAAATACTTTTAGTTGGACTAATGAAATACTCGAGTAACGATATGAAAGTACATGGTGGTACTAGTTGAATGATCAACATGGGATGAATGAATCCATTTTTGATGTGCATATAAGTTGATTATGATTGTTATGTTGAAATCATATTTCCAAAAATTTTCAAATTGAAACATCTTTCCAACTTTCAAAAATTTATTTACAATGAACGATATGTTATCATAAGACGAACTTAGACTCTAAGGAGCATGTTCACGTATCATGAAAGAACATAGAAGTACGAACTTCTTTTCCCTTACGAGAACAAAAGAACGATAGGAAGAATGAAAGTAACGATACCCTGGGGCACGAACGACGGAAGACAAGCGAGAAGGATGGACGAGGACAACCTCAACCTTGAAGATGAACGACGTCGGCACTCCATCACTACTTCTACACGAGTGACCAGCAACACGAATCACGACATGGACGTCACTACGGCTTCAGGATGTTCAGCCTCGGCTTGAGAACCCGAAGATGATAGACGTATTACGTCGACATACGTCTTGTTTTGCAATTTGGCACGATCGCGCAAATTTCCTGCACTGCGCAGTAGATTTGTTTTAGCTAGATCTCTCTCGTTAGGACTCCGATTTACGCATGGTTTTCACCTACGTACTCCTAAAACACTGATCTTCATTTGTTATGAAGAACAGAATCCTTAATTCTGCCTCCAGAATACGATAGAGTCCGTTGAACTCTAGTTCAAGTGTTTGGTATAGAATAAGGATCTCATAGCTTATATTAAGATGTTGTTGGCTTATGTATACGTTTGGGTAAGACTAAGAAGGTAAGTTGTGGTGAGTATTGTGCAGTATGATGTTGCCTACCTTATAGACTCGCTTGACCTTATCTAGTTGCTTCACGTTACGCTTAAGATATCCTTGCACGCTTGTGCGATGACGATAGTTGACTTATGTTAGTTTTATTCGTGATGGATGGAGGAATGAGATATCTCGCGAGGAGGAGGATTGGACCACACCCCACCCCGGAGGAGGAGGTGAGTATATATCGCTCCGCTTGGATGTGCTTGTTGGGAAGACTTGGGTGAGTTCTTGGCATATTATCTCCGTCTTTGGAGACGCCCGAGCTCACGAGTAACTGATTATGACGGTATCCAGCGCCTTCTAGCGATACTCCCTGCACACAGGATGGATATGCTCGAGATATCGGGGATTACATTTACCGGGCGATGGGCGCTACGACTTGGTAGGAGATCCGCCTGGTTCGTGAGTCACCGACTTACGTATATAGCATTTACTTGGGCAGCACCGAGAGGACCCTACCTCCTCCCCGAGTATACAGGCGGGATGAGTCGCAGAGTGGCTGCACACAGAGGTCCCGAGGCGGATCGACCAGTGGTACCTCCGTGTCGATTCGACGAGGCGGACCTGCTCGCTTAGAGAGGCGAGACGCCCAGAGCCTTGGGAGAACCGGTATTTCCACCCTTACCGTTTGACACCCCTGTCGTCCACCAAGACCACCTCCACCACCTATGGTCCCAGCCATACCACCGGTCGAGCACTTTCGCCGGACAAAGACGGATGAGAGTATCGATGCCTTCCTGTGCTATGACCCGACTCGGTATGCTACGGTCCGATTCGCCCGACTACGAGCCTCGGCGAATCGACCACCGCTTTTAACCCCATGCGAGATATACCGATGGTGGAAAGCAATGGAGCCGGACCATCCGGGGACTACCCGTATGGACATTTCGGACAAATAAGATGATTCGGAGGAGGAGGAAGACCACGAGGAAGACACGGAATAGGGAAAGACCTCGTGAAGGCACTAGGCGACGCTTTAAATAGAATTTGTTTTGTTATGTCTAGCGTGTGTGCTAGCTTTTCTCTTTTTCTTTTATTGCACCTTAGTTCTAAAACTCGAAATCTCTTTTTAGGCCGTGTGGGCCGGGATTTACGTTTTCTGTTTACCCGCTATTTTGAACATCCTGCCTATGGCAGAAATTTTTGGATATATATATACACCTGACCCTAATAGGGCTTTTGCGGCAAGTTATGTTTGTTAAGAATGATATTCTTTTTGGAATCGTTTCTGATAAAAAGCCATAATAAGCGTTGGTGTATGTTGAGTATGAAAAGAATAAGTACCTAACGACACTGCTTTCTATAGCAGCATGCCTCCGAGAAGGAATCCGGAGCAAGAACCCAGAGGTCGAGGTCGGGGAAGGCCAAGAGGAAGGGGTAGGATCCCCGAACAAGAGCCGGAAGACAATCCCCAACCACCACCTCCACCTCAACCCGATCGCAGGATCGAAGAAATGTTTTAAAAAGAACCTCCATGCCTTTAACGGAAAGGCAACCGGAAGAAGCGAACAACGGGTCGTGGCTATTGAACGGATCTTTACCTTCTTAAGATGCACAAAGACAAGAAAGGTCGTCGTGTGTTACTTTCCACTGGTTGGACCAAACTTACAGTGGGAAGCGAAAGAAGACTTTACTGCGAGCAGTGGAGGAATTCTCATGGGAGGATTTCAAAAGAGAATAGATGAAAAGTATATCCCAAAAGTTATAGGGAAAAAGGCAGAATTTTTCCCGCTAAAGCAAGAAAATTATCCGTAATCGACTACGATCGCACTTTCTGCGAGACGCCAAGATATGCCGGATCTAGTAGACACCGACTTGAAGATGTCGGAAAAGTTCGAGCGTGGCTAAGAATGGAGATACGCATGTCTCTTGCCGACCATGGAGACCTATCTTGCAATCAAGCTCTAGCACGAGCTTTGGATATTGAGGCTATGAGCGAGAATAAGACAGGTCGTCTCGTGCACACGTAATCGGATAAGGGAAAAGGAATCGGAGCCCAACCGCGGAAATAACAACCGCTGAAACTACGGAGAAGCAAGTCACGGCGCCTGTGGCAAGGAAACCCGGCAGGCGAGGACAAAGTCGGAAGAGAGCGGTTATGCTCCACCGGCAAGGGACCACATGAGCGATCGAGGACACCTCAATGCCCTCGATGCCATAGGACACACAGGGTGTGTGCACGGCAAACGTGGTAAGCTGTTACAAATGCGGGCAAACGGGCATTACGCCAACAATTGCCCGATGTCACGCTCGGATGGAAGGTCGAACCAACCGGAAATGCTCACCATTGAGGGCTATACTTGACCACCACCACGCGGCGGTTCCAAATTTCAACCCCAAAGAACTCGGTGGCAAACACCCCACCTCAACAACAACAACTCCGGCGGCCGCGGCGAGGCGCGGCCGCCACAACAACAAATCCCGAACAGCGAAGGCGGCGTACCGCCACCATTAACAAAGCGAGGCGGCACCACGCGTCAACGCCAAAGAAGGCAAAGAACCGCCAGCAACAACCGCCAATCAGCCCAGACCGGCGCCCGTCGGCCTCGGTAAGCTCGGGCGAGCCTACGCCAAGACAGAGGCGAATCGAATGAACCAAGGAAACTGGCGGTATGGGAGTTCTTCTCAACCTACCGTTATAGTCTGTTCGATCGGGTGCTTCAGATTCTTTTATTGCAAAATCATGCGTAGAAATGCTGGGCCTTAGGTCTGAAAGGTCAAGCCAGGATATGAGAATCTCATCGCCTATAGGAGGAATTATGACCGTTACACACTTTTGCTCGAACCTAGAGTTGACATTAGGATCACTTAAGGTTACGCTAACGATCTAAACATAATACCCATGGACGATGTAGACATAATCCTAGGAATGGATCGTTAGCTAAGAATCATTCCACGATTCTCTGTAAGGAAAGGAAAATTTCGTTTCACTTTCCGGGACAAGAAGCTACGCATTTCCATGGGATCAGCATGGGAAGAAGAGTGCCAGTAGTGTCAGCACTACAAGCTAGGAGGATGATGAACCAGAAAGGATGTCTTGCATTCCTCGCTTATTTGAACGAAGGGATAAACCCAAGCGGGTAGAAGACATTGAAGTTGTCCAAGAGTTTTGGACGATTTCCGAAAATCTACCAGACTACCTCCCGATGACAACTAGAGTTTACCATCGACTTGGAGCCGTGATCAGCCCCAAAGGTCGAAGCGCCTATAGGATGGCCCCGAAGGAGCTAGAAGAGCTGAAAATCCAAATCCAAGAGCTTTTGGATCTAGGATTTATTAGGCCGAGTGTTTCACCTTGGGGAGCGCCTGTTTTATTTGTTAAGAAAAAGGACGGTTCTTTGAGGATGTGCATCGATTATAGGGAACTAAATAAGATGACACTAAAGAACAAATACCCTTTACCCAGAATTGATGACCTGTTTGATCAATTGCGAGGAGCGGGTGTATTCTCTAAAATTGATCTTAAGTCGGGATACCATCAACTGAAAATACGGTCTGAGGATGTACCTAAGACTGCATTCCGAACCAGATATGGCCACTATGAATTCATAGTTATGCCATTCGGATTAACCAATGCACCAGCCGTATTCATGGACCTCATGAACAGGGTATTTCATCCATTTCTGGATAAATTTGTTTTGGTCTTCATAGATGACATCCTTATTTATTCAAAGAATGAAGAGGATCATAAGGAACATCTACGGACGGTTCTGCAAACCTTGAGAAATGAAAGACTCTTTGCTAAGTTTAGCAAATGTGAGTTTTGGTGAAGGAAGTTATGTTCCTTGGACACATCGTGTCTGTGAAGGCATAAAAGTAGATCCACCAAGGTAGAGGCCGTGCGGGAATGGAAACCACCTAAAACACAAAGACGAAATTAGAAGCTTCCTAGATTAGTGGCTACTATAGGAGATTCATCAAGGATTCTCCAAGATTGCAAGGCCAATAACCCGCCTACTCCTAAAGGAATCAAGTTTAATTGACCGATGAGTGCGAGACAAGTTTTCAAATACTCAAAGAAATTGACCAAAGGCACCGCCTAGCAGTCCCGAGCGAGACAAGGGTATGTGGTCTATACCGACGCATCTAAGACCGGACTGGTTGTGTTTTGATGCAAGAAGGAAAAGTGATAGCCACGCATCTCGACAACTCGGACCCCACGAGTGAACTACCCAACCCACGACTTGGAATTAGCAAATGTAGTTCATGCCCTAAAATTTGGAGACACCATCTCTATGGTGTGAGATGAGATCTTCACGGATCATAAAAGTTTGAAGTATTTCTTGAACAAAGAGATCTGAATATGAGACAAAGAAGATGGCTTGAATCGGTGAAAGATTACGACGTGGTATTAACTATCACCCGGGCAAGGCGAATGTAGTAGCTGACGCCTTGAGTCGTAAGAGCCATACCAAGTTAGGATGTCTCTTTGTACAAGAGGAAAACTCGTTGAAGAGTTTGGCGGGATGAGGATTGAACTAGTTGAACCACCGAGAACAATCGTGAGTCAGATCGCTACACTCACACTGACCTCCGATCTAAGAAAGAGAATTGTCGAGAAACAAAGGATTGAGGAAAAGTTGGAAAAGATCCGAGAAAGACTAAGGTCCAAGGATTCAAGAATTTCCAAGAGGCGGGATAACGCCTTTATTGTTTGAAGGTAGGATATGCGTTCGACAACGCAGAGCTTGAACGAAATCATGAGTGAGGCTCACGATCGCCCTACACCGCCCACCCGGTAGTACTAAGATGTACCAGACCGAAGGAAAATTTTTGGTGGGAAGGCATGAAGCGAGACATAGCTTCCTTCAGAAATTGTCTTGTTTGCCAACAAGTGAAGGCTTTACACCAACGACCCTATGGGAAGTTACAACCGTTGAAATCCCGAATGGAAGTGGGACGATATAACGATGGATTTCACAAGCTTACCCAAATCGAGAAGAGGAAACACAGCCATATGGGTAATTGTGGATAGGCTTACCAAAAGTGCTCACTTTTTACCTATTCAAAGCACTTATGGATCTGATAAGTTGGCCCAGCTGTATGTTAAGGAAATTGTACGACTACATGGAGTGCCAAAATCTATTACCTCTGATCGAGACTCCAAGTTCACATCCAGATTTTGGATTAGCTTGCAAAGAGAACTGGGTACAAGATTAAACTTCAGTACAGCATTCCACCCACAAACCGATGGACAATCGGAGAGAACGATCCAAACACTAGAAGATATGCTTAGAACTGTAATTTTGGATCGCGGTACAAAATGGGAAGATATTTTACCGCTGATTGAATTTGCTTACAACAACAGTTATCAAGCGACGATCGGCATGGCCCCATACGAAGCCTTGTATGGCAAAAAGTGTAGATCACCACTTTATTGGGATGAAGTCGGTGAGAGAAAAGTCATAGGGCCTGATGCGGTGAGTGAAATGATCGAAATCGTTCGACAAATTAGGATGAGGATAAAAGAGGCTCAAGATGACAGAATCTTCTGACCGACACGCGTGAGATCCGAGCTACAGTTTGAGGATGGAGACAAAGTATTTCTTAAGGTCTCTCCATCAAAAGGGATTGTCAGGTTTGGCCTGAAAGGAAAGCTTAGACCCCGTTACATAGGACCTTATGAGATCCTAGAAAGGATAGGTCCAGTAGCTTATAGGTTGGCTCTTCCGCCAAACCTAGGAAATGTGCATAATGTTTTTCACGTCTCGCAATTACGAAATTACGTTCACGACCCAAAGCACGTGATCCATCAAGACGACGTGATCCTCGAGCCAAACATGAGCTACAAGGAAGAACCCGCAGCCATACTTGACCACAAAGTTCAGCAACTACGGAGCAAGTCGATTCCGTTAGTCAAAGTGCTGTGGAGACACCACGGACAGGAAGAAGCCACGTGGGAGCTTGAAGAAGCAATGAGAGAGAAATACCCCGATCTATTTTCTAAAGGTATACAAATTTCGGGACGAAATTTTTCGTAAGGGGGGTGGAATGTAATATTCCAAAGAAACGAATATACGATTACGGTATTCTAAACCCGTAATTAGGGTTTTGCCGTATATTATCTTTTTACGGCATCGAATCTGGTGATTTCGATACGATATCGTTATGACGAATTCCTTTCATAATCCACTAAGGATTGTGAATTAAAGGATCAATCATTACGAAATGATTCACAATATATTTTAACGCCAAACGCGTATCGAACGTCGACTTTTCATGAAATTTTCTGAGCAAAGAAGCTTGGAATTAATTTCCACCTTAATTCCTTTATTAGAAGGAATATATTTATTTAGTAAGTGTGAACTTCTGCACCATTTCGAGATGAGTCGATTTTAAACGCTTTGAGACGTTTTGACGCCAACGCCTGAGACGATTTGAAAATGAGTTTAATGCTCGTGAAATTATAATAATTAATTTCCTATTAATATTTTATATAATTTCAGTATTATTAATTATTAAAGGTCTAATTTTCAGTTATTGAATTCGATATATTTGATATTGAAATTTCAAAAGCCCTAAGTTTATAAACTTTGGTTTTTCACGTGAAATGACACTATTAAATTATCATATGATATCTAAACTTTATAATATGATATATATGAGTGTTATTAAGCTATGAAATCAGTTTTAGATTATTAAAAATCGAAAAGATTTTTATAAATTTCGAAACTTAGCTTTCGAAATTAGGGTTTCTTATGCATTGATTAATGCTATAATTTTATCCTATGATATTATTTAATATCTAAATCATATATTATAATGTATATGTGTATATTTGGGACGAAAATTACATGAGTATCAATAATAGGTGTAAATTGTATTTTATTCCTATTTTACCATTTTATTATCGGTAATTGCGAAATAATACTATATGTTGGATTTAATTATTTTAATGGCATGTATTATATATCTATGACCTATACTATGATTAATACATAGTATTAATGTATAACAAAAATTAAAATCAGCCCCTACCCCTTGAAGTCGGCCATCATGCTTGACAAAGCATGATGTGCACCTTTAACACCCAACCCACGAGCACCCTTTTAGCACAGCAAATGATAACTAAATCCTCATCATTGCTACAGATTTTCTCCCATTTTGGGCTAAAATCGGTGAGAGTGAGAGAGATAGTATAGGGGAGACTCTTCCCATTCACCCCATTTTCCATATACACATTTTCAAACAACTAACACTCAAAACACTTCCATTTTCCTCTCCCATTCCAAAGAGAAAAATCGAGAGCTTCCCTTCCATTTTCAGATTTTCTTCTCTTATTCTTCTCCATTTCTCTTCCAAAAAGTTGATACATACCTTGTTCTTGTTAATCCTATACCATTCCAAGGTAAATATGGTCCATTAGTACCGATTCTTACCTCATTTATTCATGAAAATCGAATAGTTTTTATATATATATATGTGTAGGTTTCGAATGCTATATATGTATATGTGAATGAGTTTTAATGTTCTAAAGCATGAGATAATGGTTCTTGATGATTTATATTTTCAAATGTGTTAATATATGCTAGATGAGCATAGATGGTTGTATATTTAATTTTTGAATGGATCTAGCATGCTTATATTATTTTCGAACCATAGAACATGTTTAAAATTATTTTTGAAAACTGTATAAAATAAAATGAAATGACCGAATGCTTCTTAATAATTTCTAAGCATGTATTATTGATCTATGATATGATTTAAGACTATAGTATGTTAATTAAAATTTTTAGAAAACCCTAGGTATTTTTGTAAAAATACCGTGAGCTTCTTAGATAAATACCTTGGTGTATAATTTTTGTTTTAATCATATAATGACATATTAATGCTTTAATGTATTGATTATATGTTATATGATTTAATTAGAATTTTTGAAAACCATATGCTTAATTTTATATTAAGGCCGAGAGCATTAAGAAAATATAGGTTAATGTATGATTTTATTTTTGAACATGTAATGGTGTTTTAATGCTTTAATATATTATTTATGCATTGTATAAATTAATTAGAATTTTTGGAAATCAATTACTATTTTAAATCAAACAAACCGTGAGCTTGTTGCTCTTGAAGGTGATGATTTAATTAGTTTTGATAAATATTATGA
Organism: Salvia rosmarinus; assembly: GCA_036937905.1. NCBI lineage: Eukaryota > Viridiplantae > Streptophyta > Magnoliopsida > Lamiales > Lamiaceae > Salvia > Salvia rosmarinus. The sequence continues at coordinate 275,829 of JAODLM010000583.1, read as the reverse complement.
TGTTATATTAATATACTATAGTATATAGACATAGTATATAATTGTTGGAATTTATTTAGAATTTTAGAAATTGTTTGCTATTTATTTGGTAATTATCCTATTAATACCGTGAATAATGTCACATATTGTGAAATAAATAGTTATGAGTAACTATGGGTTATATAAATATTATATACTGATGTTGGGATGTTATAATAAGTATATATCAATTTTGGGAATTTTGGATGATTATTCCTATTAATTGTGAATTACCGTGAATATATATATGTATATATATAAATAAATAGAAAACAGTGTTATATGAATTTCATAAATTATATTCTGGACCATAGTGTATAATAATACACTATATTAATTTAGAAAATTTTCAAAGGTCATTTGGTATTTTTAAACTAATTATCGAAAATATCGATAATTAATAAGGATTTTAAAATCCTTTTAAAACAGTTTATTAATGAAAATTTACTAAAATAGTATTCTGGACAGTTTTAAATTTTACAAAATTTTATAAACATAGATTGCTATGTTTGAGACTTAACGCTCATTTTATAACGCTTTAAAATACCAAAATACGCTTTTATTTATAAAAGGGTTATTAAAATGCGAAAATAATCATAAGTCCTTGATTTACAAGATAAATCGAGCAATAGGACTTTACGCTTTCAAATCGATCAAATTCGATTTATAAAACAAAATAGTAATAAGTTACTATTATTAAAGGTCAAAATCGTTGACTTTATCGATCAATGTCGACTTCGTTGACTTTCAAGTCAAAACGTACGATTATACGTTTATAAATACGTCAGTACGCGTAAGATATACTAATTGAGTATGATACCCATTAGTAAGAAAGGATTTCACAAATGAAATCCATATATCGAAAACGATTTATACGTTGAAAGATCTCAAGAATCGAGAACAAGTCAATCGTGATACGTGTTAAAGACGTATTGAGTTCACTAAGAATTCGGTCTACATCGATATGAAATATCGAAGTTTATCTTAGTTTTCGAAAGTCTCGAAAGACTTGAGCGACGACTAAAACCTCGCCAGTAAAGGTGTGGGCGCAAACGCAAATGACGGGATTTTGACGAACGAACCTGGACTTTACAACGAACCATAGTCCGTGGGCTTTTCCTTCTTATCTCAAAATGGGCTTTTGTTTTCAAAAATATGACCTTACTGTCATATCAAATGAATTTACTTACAGCACTTATACTACGATTGTTTATCAAATGTTTTACTGCATTACCTGCCAAAAATATTTCGTTTTGTGTATGGATCCTATCTCGTTATGCCCGGTAGGCTGTGGAGATGGTTGGAACTATTATATCAATTGTTGTGGTAGCACCCAACCTTTTAATGTCGGGTCCCGTGGGATGACAAATGCCCGCTAGGATTGGCGTGAAGGTTGGAACTACGTTGTGTTAACATATGCTTGCGGAGAGTGACTGCTTTGACGGATTACGGCCGGTCACGGCGTCGTAGATGGGAGGCCTCACTCGACGCTTATTTAATTATTTATTATTATGTATTGTGACTATGAGATACGGACCATACACACCAAGAAAATGCTCGGCGAGCTATGTTTACTTAACCGAATGATTTGGTAAGCACAAGGCATTTTTTAACTAAAACCCTCGTGACTTACTCGATATTGGCGAGTAATCCAAATCAATCAAATGTTTTCAGCATGAGCCCACTAAGTGCAATTTCTTGTACTTAGCCCCGCATGTTTGTTTTAAATGTGCAGGGTTGAGCTCGATGGTGATGATGGGGAAAGTGTTGAGGAGTCCAAAGTCCTCGACCGGTTTAATTGAATTTGTGGTTTATACCTTGAATGCATATCGTCATATATGTATTCACACACTTTCCGCCGCTACACTCGAACTCCCTTATTTACGCTTTATGTTTTAAACTATTGAGGCCCATCGGATCGTGCCAAGTTTTGGGGTCCGATGGCTAAACCTTTCAAAAACAATATAACATCATCTCATATTCGCTCAAGCATGTTAGCTTATTGTTACGCTTCTATTTTATTCATGTAACCCCAAAGTACTACTCCTAGTACTAGTCGCCTCCAACCGGGTTGGTCCGGAATGGGGTCGTGTTTATTCGAGAGGTTGTAACTTTCCATATGGTCTTTGATGCGAGGCTTTTACTTGTTGTACGCTAAACACCGTTCAACGTAGGAGGCAATGTCTTGTTTCATCCCGTCCACACGAACTTTGTTTGAGATCCCAGTACATCTTCGTACTTAGGGATGTGCATATGGAACCTATGAGCTTCATTCATAATTTCATTCTTCAATTCGCATCGTTAGGTATATATATGCGATTACCAAGCATAATCTCATTATCCCCAACTTCATGATATTCAAAAATTTCCCATTCGAATCTTTGCAGAATTTCGAGTTGTTTATCTTTTCTTTGCGCTCGATAATCTGAGTTCTCAAATCCGAAAGTACCACCAACGACGCTATAATTCCTTGAATGTTTCGGGGAGGTAACACGGTTTCCTTCATTCTCTCGAACTCTTTAATAATTCTCCTTGGTCCGTTAAAGAGTTCCTAATCTTTCTGAATTTTCCTACTCGGGAGGCGTCGCGGCGACGTTGGCTTTTCTGGATGATACTTAATCTCACAGTCGTAATCCTTGACTAACTCGAGCCATCTTCGTTGCCGCATATTCAGATCTTTTTATTCAAAGAAATACTTCAAACTTTTGTGATCCGTGAAAATCTCGCATCTTGACCCGTATAAATAATGTCTCCAGATTTTTAAAGCATGAACCACCGCTGCGAGTTCCGATCGTGAGTGGGATAGTTGTGTTCATGTATCTTCAAACTGTCGTGAAGCGTATGCTACGACCTTTCCTTCTTGCATTAAAACGCATCCTATTCCATTCCTCGACGATCCGTATATATGGTATAGTTTTTCTCCGGATCGGTATAGTTTGGATAGGGCGTTGGTCAATCTTTCTTTGAGTTCACGGAACCTGCTTCGCAATCCGTGTCCATTGAAATTTTACCCTTTCTTCAACAGTTGTGTCATTGGCTTAGCAATTTTAGAAAACCCTTGATAAATCTTCTATAATATCCATTAAGCTGAAAACTACGAATCTCATTAGGAGTCGAGGTGACTTCCATTCTTATACCGCTTGGACCTTGGCGGGATCCACTTTGATTCCTTTAGGCGATATTATATGCCCCAGAAATTGACTTTTTTGCCGTAAGTCGACGGTCGAACTCGCATATAATCGTTGCATCATAGTTTTGCAACACGGTTCTCAAATGCGCTTCGTGTTCTTGTTCGCTCTTGAATAGATCGTAATATCATCGATAAACACTAATCTGAATTTATCAAGATATTCATGGAATACGCGGTTCATGAGGTCCATGAACACAAATGGAGTATTGGTTAGTCAAACGGCATCACTATAAATTCTTAGTGTCGTATCGGGTCCTAAAAGAGGTTTTAGGTATGTCCTCGGGTTTGATTTTCACTTGATGATAACCCGATCTCGCATCAATCTTGAAAATATCCTAGCTCCTTTCAATTGGTCGAATAAATCATCAATTCTAGGAAGAGGGTATTTGTTCTTCAACGTCACCTTGTTCAATTCTCGTAATCAATGCACATTCTTAAGGTGCCATCCTTCTTTTGACGAATAACACCGGCTCCCCAAGGTGATGCGCTTGGTCGAATGAATCCTAAGTCCAAAAGTTCTTGTAATTGGACTTTCAATTCTTGTAATTCCTTAGGAGCCATCCGATACGGTGCTTTAGAAATTGGCCCATTACGGCTCGAGATCGATCGCGAAATCCAATTGTCGATCCGCGGTACACTGGTAACTTTTAAAATACATCCGGATATTCTCGAACAACCGCACATCATCAATCTTCCTATCCTTCTTGTCTTCCTTGCTTAGGCATACAAGATAGGCACTATTTTCATTACATCTTATCAACCTTTCTGCCTGTAAAGCTGATATCACGGGCACCCTTCTTTTTCTCTCATCGATCCCATAAAAGCACGTGGGTTCTTTTCCTTGTGGTTGAAACGCGATTTCTCGTTGTTCACAATGAATCGTTGCAAAATTCTCCGCTAACCAATCCATACCCAAGATAATATCTACATCCCACATGCATAAGAGGCGTAATGATTCAGCTTTTAACTGAAGTAATCCTAACTCAAATTCTACGTTAGGACATACTTTATCAACTATTGTCGCCCCACCTATTGGAGTAAGCACTTTGAAACCTACTTCAGATGATTCTACGGGAAGTTCAAGATTATCTACACATGCGGTAGAAATGAAAGAATGCGATGCTCCGTGTCAAACAAAACTATAACAGTACACCTTTAACCGGCCATACCGTTAGATTTCCCATACTCTTTTACGGTTGCTTCGCTTCAAAGCATACTGCCGATGTTGAGGTTGAACTTGTAGAGATTGAGATGGTGCTCATTGAAAAAGTCTCGTGATTGCGGTCATTTGTGGTGGAGGAAGTTGATAACGAGGTGGTTGTGGATATCCCGTCATTGCTTTCACATTACGAATGTGTCGAGAAGATTTTCCTCTTTCTCTCTCCCGCCACATTCTCGTCTCAGATAGACAAGGTAAAAGTGACCATACTGTCCACACGAATAGCAAGTGTTGCTCCCACTTCTACATAAACCAAATGTATGCGGTTGCATTGAGGGCACATGGGTGGTCTTATCGATTCGGAGAAAAGAGTGGTTGTCCAAAGTGGTCATGGTCGGAATGATCTCGATGCCGTGGGTCCCTGCCTCTGAAAAGGTCTTTTGTTTGGATTTCCTCACGTCTCCCACTTTCTTTTTCCTTTATATATTTGTTCCATTTGGGAGGATCTTGATGGTACAGTTCCTTGTGGTACACTAGTATTTGATTCGGTAGCATTCTTCTCAGTTTGTATCTCCATTTCCATGTCTAACGCACGGTCAAGAGTTTCTGCGTAAGACATGGGCGGTTGAGCGGCTAAAATAATCCGAATTTCAGGTCTCAATCCGGAGCGAAACATCTCAGCCATTCTTTCATCTGTTTCTACCTTGTAAGGTGCATATCGGGATAATGTACAGAATTCTCGATCATACTCACCACACTTCTATTCCTTGTTTCAAATTCACGAATTCAATCTCTTTCGCTTCTATAACTTGAGGAATGAACTTAGCATACAATTCTTCCTTGAACTGCTCCAAAGTAAAGTTCGCCATTTGTTACGGGTGAGAGTTTTACTCCGCCTCCCACCGAAGTCTGCGAGTCCTTTCATAAGAAAGTTTATACATAGCAAGCATTTCGATCGCTACATTCCAAGAACTTAAAGATCCTCTCCACAGCTTCTTACCCATTCTTACGCTTGGTGGGACCGCCAAAGACCGTGAAGTTAGGTGGGTTCCGGCGAAGAAAAGTTCGCCTATTTTTCTGCTCGGGAGAGGGTTCACGATCATAAAGGTTTTGTTCGTGAAGGTTTTGGGGAGTGATTTGACTTGCTCTTTCTTCCATGTTCGGTTTCTTCTTCGAGGACGATTTCGCTCAAAAGAAATTTATTATTTTCACAACAAGAATAAAATATCAACAAAAGAAAGGATTTTAACATGCAACAAAGAACAAGATATAATCATCAACAAAAGATAGAGGCATAACTATTTATCACATCAAAGATAACAAAACAGTTTATAATTTACAAGAAAGTTGCCTCATCGAGGACTTTTACACACATATTAGTTTCATATGTACAGGCTGGTAGTTCCACCTACTATCTTAGTTAGCTAACCTAATTTCTCTTTAACCATCTACATTCTCTTCAGGATTCTCTTCTGGATCTTCTTCTTCAGGGTCGTCTCTTCTTCAGGAGCGGAAGTGTGATCAACAGACGAATTAGCGAGCTCTCCTTGCAAGAGAAGGGATGGATTCGACAACGAAGGCATTTCATTAGAAGAAAAAGGTTGTAAGCTAGAAGTGCCAACAACCGATTGGTGATTAAACTCATTCTCTACCTCAGTGGAACACATTATAAGTGGAATTTCAGGAAGAGGAGATAGGGGTGGTGAAGGGTTTTCAGTGCAAATGGTTGATCAAATAAATCTAGGTCATCCAAGGTCCACTGAGGTCCGAGAGGAAACAGAGTAGTATCATCATCATCATCACAATACTCATATTTAGGACTGGCTCTAACAAGCTCATGAGATATAGGTTTAATTCTTTTACTTTTTGGATCAAGGATATCATCTAAGATTTGATGAACTGTAGGGATAAAATAATCAAAGGGACGGTAAGGAATGAGTGGAGGATTTTCCCCCGTCCTATATTGGTCTTTAATAATTCTTATGAACTTCTTAAGGTTACCAGTAATTCTACACTCCATGTCCTGATGCACATAATTGAAAGCTATTTCGGATGCCCACCCCTCCAACAGAAGCAAAGCTTGCACCGCTTGATGCAACCCATCAAGTTCCGCTACTCCACACTTCAAAACCGACGCCACATGACCTTGTAATGATGAAGGAAGAACGCATGCCTGCTCGTCTCATTCGCAGCGCATAAAACTTATTGATATCTTCTAAGCTTGGCGGTCTATACCCGACATTCTTTCGAGCGATGGATTTTATCCTTGGCATCCTATAATCAGATATCATTTCTATACTAATTAGAATAACACATCATATATCATCTATATTCATACGTACAACATCATAAGATTCAACATAATCATATTTTGTTCACATATGCACAACATTCTCATCTCACTTTACCTAGTTGAGCTGAAGAGATGGACCTGAACACTGAGCCTTTACCAATGAATCAAAAAAATTTCAAGAAAGGTTGGTTCGAAGAAAGAAAAATTTACAGGACCAAAGTGAACAAATGCTCTGATACCACTCTGTCACGACCCGACTATTTAACTACTTAATTAATCAAATAATCAAGCCGTGACTGGTTGAATCAACAACAATCTTCCAACAACAAGTGATTTAAAGAATTTGGTTTTGAAACAAACGACAACATAACGCTTGAAAATGAAATAAGCCAACCCGCACTCGAGAATATCCAACAACAATATAAACACAAACGAGGGCACACCTCAAAATAGATACATAAGAATTTTAAAAATATTTACAAGGTTATCAAAAGTATGGTTTCAATGTTTCTAGGTCTTAGCAGCGGAATAGTAATGAATATCATGTGAAGACATGATACTCAAACACATCTAATTTAAGTAAGAAAGTAAAATAATATTTCACTTCGCCCCGCCACATCTCCTTTATGCTCAACCCGCATCGAAAAACATTTTGAGAGGGTATGAGTACCGTAGTACTCGATGGATAATGCCAACATATTTTCGAAATTTATAACTTCATTGAAAGAGATATATCCTTCAATTAACATTAAGAATACAGTTGATAAATCATGCATAAGAATTTCCATCATAATAGAAAAGATCACCACATTTTATCTTTCAAACATACCTAAGATAGCATACCCGAGTTGGTCCCGAGGTCACAACTACGGTCATACCTATCTACGCTATTGGGTAGCCAAGAGCTCCTCCCAATACCATGGCCGCCTACATTTGCAAGCTCACAACCATCTACCCGCACGCGATGAATTAACATTTACTACCGCGTATAGGTAATTGCGATATACCCACAATGTGGTAAAACGCTCATTTACATAATCATCATGTGGTGATTATATTTTCATGACAAAACAATTTCATAAAGCAACATAAGTTTTGATCTCAAACAAACTTTGTAAAGCATTACCCACCTCGCGACGCTTAATCTAACAGTTCGCTTCTTCGTTTTTACCTCTCGGTTTCCTTGCTTGATCCTTAAAACATGAAAATTATGATCAATCTTTAGTAATCTTCCTTTCTAATTTAGATATATGTTAACAACTATCAATTAACATATATTTTGTCTTACTAACGTTTAATTCTACCGAAATTTCGGCAGAGTAACGTTTAGAATGGTATAGCCCAAATACACCAAATTACTCCAGTTTTATCCCAAACTCCTCAATATCATCATCATTTCATCAAACATACACTTAAGAACATTATACAAGAGTAATATCATCTAATTCAATGTTAATCGCCTAAGGCGATTTAACTCGATATATATATACATTTGAATATCTACAACCCATTAAACATCAAATATCATATAATCATACTTAATTGACATCATTGATCATTATTTCATCATTCATTCAAATCTTGCTTACAAATTTCCACATAAAATCATATCTTTAGTCTTAAACTTTAATTTTTATAACTTTTGATATCTATATTCAAAAATTCCCATAAATTCTACTTAAGCCTTATTTTTATCATAGATCTCAAATATTAATTCAAATCTATCAAATAAAATCAAGAAATCAAAGTTCAAGAACACCCCTTCATTTTCGAAAATTAGGGTTTTATTCGTACACATGAATTAAATTCCCATAAATTCATTCTATGCATTATTTATATCCCTAAGCATGATTATCATGTCAAATAGATAAAAAAAAAATAAAAATCATTATGTTCCTAAACCTTAAAATTTTCGAAATTTTCACCTATTAAACATGCATGGTTTAATTTTTAATTTCTTCATTTATATGATGTTTATAATCATCCCTAAACATATATTCAAGCTTAATTCAATCATATCATAACATATGAATCATATTCAAAATTAGGGTTTAGGTTAGATTCTTTAATTTTTCAATTTCATGAATTTAAACAAATTAAATCCATAACACATGTTAATCTAACTCCATAAACATAATTAAATTAATACATATAATAAAATTTAAACAAATCAACCATAACCAAAATCTTCAAAATTTTTGAAAATTCCTTAACATTCAAACATAAAATTCATCAATTTAATTAATGAAATTTTTTCATAAATGAAGTAATTACCTTGCTAGGAACAATTTCTCTTTAATTCCCAAGTCTAATTATGTATTAAAAGTGAAGTTAGAATTTTGTGTGTGAAAAGTGTGTGTGTGTGGTGTTTCCAAAATAAATGAGGAAGAAGATGATTTATTTCTTATGCAATTATTCTAGATAGTTAATTTACATTTAATGTGAATTTATTTAAAATTTCAAGCAATATATCACTAATTTCCATAAAATTATAAATACACCCTAATTTTTACTAAATACATACTATAGTATTAATAAATTTTATAGAATTTTATCTATATCAAATTATAAGATATAATACAACTTATATTCATATTAATTTAGATCCATATAGCATAATTTAAATCACTTTATTTAATAAAATTCATTTCATTACTATAATACTTTAAATTTTCAAAATTACATAAATAAATTCTTTAATCATTAGTTATTGCTAAAATAAATTTATTCACATAAATTAATAACTTGAATAATAATTCCTTTCAGTTTATAATAAAAGATCCATATAAAAATAATTAAAGCATTTTATAACTTATTTTCTGATAAATAGCATTTTCATACAAACATTCATTAATAATCACAAATTCACATTTTATCACAAATAAACTCATTTCTAATAATTTCTACATTTTCCGATTCCATATAATCAATCTTAAATTAATCGGATTCATACCGATTAATATTTCACTATATAAAATTTTATTTAATTTAAGGCTTAAATAGCTTTTAAGCCTTTAATAATACTTAATCAAACTTTATTAATTACTATAAAATTTTCGGGCTACCACACAGAGATTGGATGCTCAAGACTCCACTATTAAGCCTTTAGAGTCGCAAATGGGACAGATTGCTAGCAAGTTTGATGAGTCATTGCAAAGAAGGCGCAATGAGGAAACTTCCAAACTAGCCCCATCAAGCTCATGCGATAACTGTTCTAAGGAGTGACCCGTTTGTTGAGGACAAGAGTAGAAGGATATCAAGCAAGCAGCTGCAGCCACCGGAGGTGAAAAATAAGAAAGAGACTGGGTTCAGACTGCATAAGTCAGCAAATCCTTACACTCCACCGATACCCTTCCTACACCAGTTGAAGAACGAGAAGCAGGACCAACAATTCAATGAGATCGACAAGCTCCTGTCCAAGGTGAATGTGAATTTGCCTCTTTTGGACATCATCAAAAATGTGCCGGCCTACGTCAAGTTCTTCAAAGAGCTAGCTTCAAAGAAGAGAAGATTTGGAGAGAACGAGAAGGTAATGATCTCCGAAGCAGCTAATTCAATCCTACAGCACCGATTGCCTCCCAAACTCCGGGATCCAGGTAGTTTTATTATTAAGATTGCTTTGGGTAATGGGAAGGAAGTTTCTGGCATGCTTGATTTGGGGACCGAGATTAATCTTATGCCTTATTCCATGTTCAAACGATTAGGATTAGGTGAACTTAAACCCACTCAGATGTGTCTACAGTTAGCTGATAGGTCCGTGAGATATCCCAAGGGTATTGTCGAGGATATATTAGTAAAGATGGGTGGGTTGATTGTTCTCGTTGATTTCGTTGTTTTGGATATGGGAGATGTAAGGAAAGATGGGGAGGAACACACACTGTTATTGGGGAGGCCATTCATGGCCACAACCAACACACTAATTGATGTTAAGAATGGCACATTGAAAATGACTGTACTTGGTGAATCAGTGTCTTTCTCTACACATGATAGTGTGATGTTTCTCTCTGCTAATTTTATTGATAATCGTGCTTCCATAGATACTGTTGATCCCTTGGCCGAGAATGTTTCGTTGTAGGCTATGAATGCCAATTTTTACAAGGGGAAAGTGAAATAGATGCATGATCGGCAGAGCGTTAGCAAGGATTTAAAGCCGAGAATGAAGGTTTTGCTTCTTCAGACTCGTTTGAGACCTTTCCCCGAGAAGCTCAACTCCAGGTGGAGTGGTCCTTACATCATGGAAAAGGTGTTTCCTTATGGAGCAGTCTTACTTCGCGATCCCAACATCAACGGGTCATTTACTGTGAATGGACAGCGAGTGAGACCTTACTTTGATCGAGGGGATGGTCTGAAAGAAGTTGAGAACTCCATGCTCATCGATCCTATATGTCTCTGACTGGATACGTCGTGCTCACAACGTAAAACTGAGTACTACGTGGGAGTTTACCTATGGATTTTTATGTTCTTTTCTTTCTTTCTCTTTTGTTTACTTCGGTGTTCTCTTTGATCTATCAGTTTTCTCTGTGTTAGTTTTGTTCGTTGATGGGACGTTGTACCCAAAGTGTGGTGAAACCATGATACTCAAATATGCAACAGACGCCACACTCCACCTGTTGCTGCTCACTTTCGAAGTCTCCTTCTATTGGCCATTTTATGTTATTAATGTTTCGAGCACTCTCTGACTGGATTACTTCGTGCTCACGACGTAAAACTGAGTACTACGTGAGAGTTTACCCACGAATTTTTATGTTATTTTCTTTCTTTCTCTTTTGTTTGTTTCGTTGTTCTCTTTGATCTATCTGTTTTCTTTGTGTTAGTTTTGTTCAAAATTGGGACATTGTAAGCAGTGGGGTGAAGCCATGATACTCCAGCTATGCAGCGCACGCTCACACTCCAGCCCTATTTCTACTGTCTACTTTCGGGGAAGTCGCACCTTCTATTGGCCATTTTGTGTTATTAATTTTTTGAGCACTAGGGACAGTGCTAGAATTTAGTGTAGGGGAGTTTATTTTGTTTTGTGTGTGTATCTTATCTTTTTGCATGCTTGGTGATGTGCTTATTTTGATCTCTTGGAATCAAGTTTTGTTTATGTGAGTAAATTAGGATTTTGATTTGTGAACTGAACTCTGTGGTATTGATCGGACCTTGATGTAATTCCATTTCTCTTGTTGATATGTGATTAAAGTGCAATGTGAATTGACGAGATTGTGTGGATTGATCTTAAATCGGGGGTTATTGACGTGATTTTTCCGGCTAATGCTAGGGGGAGTTTTAACATTGTGGTTACCTATATTCTTGTTTCATAAAAAAAAAGATGAAAATGAGAAGAATGAAAAACTCCAGTAATTTGTTGAGATTGTTGAAACGGAGGATGAGATTCGCCTCTTTCACGTAAATTGAGAAATGGGCATGGGAAACAACATTAGGAGACTCGAGTTCATCTAGAGTTCACCTTTCGAACATTATTCCAAAATCTGTTAATACTTTCTTTGTGTTATTGTAATACCCCGAGAAATTTTCTTAAAGAAGTATGATATATATATATATATATTTATAAATATATATCTATATTTTTAAGAATGAATTATTTTTCTTTAAATTGTGAACTAATAAAAATTTGAGTTTTGAACGTTTTTTACAGGTTGTTCGGCCAAGAGCGAGGATGCGCCCCAACAAAAATGTAAAGTTTGATATTATAAATTTTAATGTCTTAGCAAATTATAATTTTGATTTTAGAATGAAAGTTTAATTTTTATGCATTGGTGATTAATTGATGATATTAAGTGATTTGGATATAAGAATCGATTAAAATGTTTATTTGTTATGCATTAGAGTAAAAATTTGTGAATAAGTAATAAATGGATATACATGTACATATATGTAAATATACATATCTTATGCCTTAAATGTGAAGAAATGTGTAGAGAATTGTGAATTTCTAGAAATGATGAATAATCATCATATTAAAGTTATTGCAAAATAAAAGAAAATTTGTGGATGTTTATAAATAGGTTACTATTCATAATTTTCATCATTTTTTCACCTAAATTTCGTGCTTCACACACACTACACACACTAAAATTTTCAAAATTTCATGCTTCAAATTTCACGATCTAACTGCTAAATTTTCGATCGGTCTTCAAATTCAGGTATAATTCAACCTCTAGAACGTATCTACGGTTTGAAAAATTTATAAACATGAACTTATGTGCATGTTGAATTTTCGGTCATTTTGTGAATTATGAAGAGGATGTGTTGTTGTTTGATGATTTCTTGATCTTATGTTAAGTTAATCGCAGATAAGTCGTTCAACATTGAAATTTTGAACATATGTGCATCTTTGGAATTTGGTGAATTTTGAAATTTTGGAGGTCTTGATCTTGAATTTATGTTGTTTATATGCTTGATATTTTTTCATATATGTGTTGTTGGATTGATATAAATATGTTTTGAGCAAGAAAACGTTTGAAATCGAACTTATGAAAATTCCCTTTTGGCGAAACCCTAGCCCATATAATGTTGGATTTTGATTTTATTTGATCATTTTAGTTCATATTTGGATTCTATAGTATGAATAAAGCTTAAAATGATTTATTCGGATTTTTCTACCGACGATTCAAAACTGGAAAATTTTAGTTTGACTTCAAATTGGGTTTTGATGCTAAAGCTTTGATATTTAAGTTTTGATGGTTGATTAATGATTTTGATGATAATTACATATATAAAGATTCGCCTAAGATAGACGACGCCTTTTGCAAATTTTCACGTTAGACATAGGTTGTGTACATAAGCTATTGTTGATTTTGGTTAAGACTAGACGATTTTTAAGTGTTGATGATTCTTATATAATTATTTGGACATATGAAACTTAGTTAAGAGTAATGTTAAAGTGCTAGGTGGCGCGACATCCGAAGCTTAAGGACGAACAACCAAGCAAGAGCTAAAGAAGAGCTTTATTTTGAAACGTCTACACGAGGTGGGGTTTACTCTATCTGTAAGTACGTTGTATGGTTATAATCATTGTTGTGTTTTATTGCATTCATGGTGAAAGCCTGTGTGCGTGGCCTCGTGTGGCGACATCGCCTGTGTGGCTAATCATCACCGTGTGGCGATCATAGCCCGTGTGGCGATCATAGCCTGTGGCGATCATCGCTCGTAGCGATCATTGCCTATGTAGCGTTACCTGTGTGGCGGATCAAGAAATATATTCATTATGTTTTGTGACATTACGCAATTGGTTATAACCGCTTGCGTAGTATTCCCATCGAGTATGTTTACATACCACATCCCTATTTTGATATATGTTTTGCAGTCGAGAAGTTGACGGTTGATGCTGACGGGAATGAAATCCACACTTACATTCTCTCAGGATCACGTTTTATGTAAATATGTTTCAAACTATGCTAGTACTCAATGGTGCTTACGAACAAACTTAACTTGTTTTTGACGAAAAACTATGTTTGAAATGCAATGACGTTTAATGAGTACTTATATATATTTTGTTAAGGGTTGTGTCCCTAGTTGTTATTGTTATTGTCATAGTTACTGTTGCTTTGTTGGTATTGTTGTTTCAAGTTGGCATATACGTAATTACAGGGTATATGTTGTCCGCTCGTCAATTTTTACCTCCACGCTTATATATATAATTACTAATATCATTATTATTATTCTATAATTGTTGAAGAAATAAAGATTTTAGTAATGTCTCATATAAGAACGGGGCGTTATGTAATGGTATCAGAGCATTATGTTCCTGTAGACTTGTTTAAAGTATAAACATACGTGTTTGAAAGATTTTAAACTTTAGATTGAGATGAGAGAATGTGTGGGCCATTACCGTTGCTCAACGTCGACTCTCAGGTAATTTATGTTTATGAAAATGTTTAATTGTTTCCCAAGTTATGATGTGAGTATGAAATGAAGAGAAATGTAAAGAAAGATTGTGTCGGGAAAATGTTTGAAAGTTTTTGTATCAAAAGCAATGAAAAAGGTTAAGAATTGTCCACAAGGGACAAAGTTTTTAAATTAATTTGTCCACAAGGGACAAAGTATATTGAATTGTTGTGCTTGATACGAATCAAGATTTATACAGTTTCCCGACACATTCTTTATAAAGTTAAAGATTAAAGTTCTATGAAGTGTTTCTTAACTTATGAAGTTTAGTATTCAAGTTAAGAAATATGTGTTATGTTATGAGAATGAAGTCCTCGAAATTGAAGTATGCCTTGTATCTTTGATTTAGAAATTGAAGTATGCCGCCAAGACGTAATCCTGGCCAAGAAAATGGTCCACAAACCCCAGATAATGGTGTAGATTTTGCTCAGTTTCTGCAAAGGCTGCAAGGGTTTATGCAGCAACAAGTAACTCGAGGTGTGGGCACGAACACCCAACCTAGAACTTATGAAATTATTGATCAATTTAGATGGATGGATCCACCAAACTTTAAAGGATATGAAAGACCAGAAAATGTTGAGGAGTGGATTCGAGTTATCAAGCGGATTTTGAGTTGATGGGTTGTTCAAGAACAAAAGTTTCATGTGCTATATATCGCTTGGTTGAGGAAGCAAGTTATTGGTGGAATCGCATGCTAGAACAACGATCACGAACAACGCCAAGCTTTGACGTGGAATGATTTCAAAGATTTGATTAGGAATCGCTATTTCCTCAATCATATCGATTGCAGTAAAAAGATCAATTTTAACTTAAAGGTGATAATATGACGGTGGTTGAATATGAAAGGAATTTTAACAGATTGTCTCGATTTGCTCCATATTTGGTCGATACATACGGAAGAAAGCACTGCTTTGAACAAAGATTACGACCGTAAATTCGAGGAATACTAGTCGGCCTAAGATTAGCAACTTATAGGAGGTGATTGAACGAGCCCAAGCAATTTCTAGCGGTTTGCAATTGGAAATCAAAGATCGAGATGTGACATATTTAAGAAAAGAAAATGGGAAGAATTGGGAACAAATAGGAATGATCAGCCAAACAAAAGATGGCAACAAACTTTACGATCTTCCATGGGTTCTGCAACCACTGGGTCCAGTACTGATAAGCCCCAATGCTCAAATTGTGGAGAACATCATATAGGTGAATGCTGGCACAGAAAAATGGTGTGTTATTCCTGTGGAAAACCAGGACAATGGCAAATAATTGCCCAAGTAAAATGAAAGAATCCGAAAAGAAGACACAAGAACCTAAAAGAAAAGTGAAGCCTCGAGTTTTTGCATTGACGCAAGGGGAAGGCAACTCCAAACATATAGCAGACACGATGTCAGGTATTCCTTGTTTGATTTCGGAACTACACATTCATAGTTAGTATTCTTACAGACAGGACCATTATGATTTCTAGGATGATAAAAGGCATAGTAGTAGATTTAGAGGGGAAGTAATTAGAAGTTGACCTTCATGTCATAGACATGCGAGACTTTGATATAATCCTAGGAATGGACTGGATGGGTAAGAATCATGTAACACTCAGATGTCATGAGCGGGAATTGAGGTTCAATGTCTTAGAGAGCAAGAACAAAGGCTCCATCAAAGATTATAGTGCAATGAAAGCAGTGAAAATGCTAAGAAAAAAATAATAATAATAATAATTGACCTATTCTAAATAGAAAGGTACATACTTTAAGAAATCGAGAGGTACCTTAGGTATACAGTGGAGTAGGCATGGACCTGAGGAAGCCACATGGGAAAGAGAAGAAGAACTCTTGGTTCGTTATCCCAACCTTAAAAACTTATCAGGTTAATTTCGAGGACGAAATTATTTTAAGGGGGGTAGAATGTAATACCCCGATAAATTTTCTTAAAGAAGTATGATATATATATTTATATATATATATATATTTATAAATATATATCTATATTTTTAAGAATGAATTATTTTTCTTTAAATTGTGAACTAATAAAAATTTGAGTTTTCAATGTTTTTTACAGTTGTTCGCCAAGAAGCGAGGACGCGCCTCTAGCGAAAATGTAAAGTTTGATATTATAAGTTTTAATGTCTTATTAAATTATAATTATGATTTTAGAATGAATGTTTAAATTTTTATGCATTGGTGATTAATTGATGATATTAAGTGATTTGGATATAAGAATCGATTAAAACTTTTATTTGTTATGCATTAGAGTAAAAATTTGTGAATAAGTAATAAAATGGATATACATGTACATATATGTAAATATACATATCTTATGCCTTAAATGTGAAGAAATGTGTAGAGAATTGTGGAATTCTCTAGAAATGATAAATAATCATCATATTAAAGTAATTGCAAAATAAAAGAAAAATTTGTGGATGTTTATAAATAGGTTACTATTCATAATTTTCATCATTTTTTCACCTAAATTTCGTGCTTCACACACACTACACACACTAAAATTTTCAAAAATTTCATGCTTCAAATTTCACGATCTAACCGTTAAATTTTCGATCGGTCTTCAAATTCAGGTATAATTCAACCTCTAGAACGTATCTACGGTTTGAAAATTTTAAAAACATGAACTTATGTGCATGTTGAATTTTCGGTCTTTTTGTGAATTATGAAGAGGATGTGTTGTTGTTTGATGATTTCTTGATCTTATGTTAAGTTAATCGCCGACAAGTCGTTTAACGTTAAAATTTTGAACATATGTGCATCTTTTGAATTTGGTGAATTCCAAAATTTTGGAGGTCTTGATCTTGAATTTATGTTGTTTATATGCTTGATATTTGTTCATATATGTGTTGTTGGATTGATATAAATATGTTTTGAGCAAGAAAAACGTTTGAAATCGAACTTATGAAAATTCCCCTTTTTGGCCGAAAACCCTAGCCCATAAAATGTTGGCATTTGATTTTTATTTGATCATTTTGAGTTCATATTTGGATTCTATAGTATGAATAAAGCTTAAAATGATTTATTCGGATTTTTCGGCCGACGGATTCAAAACTTGGAAAAATTTAGTTTGACGTCGAAATTGGGTTTTGATGCTAAAGCTTTGATATTTAAGTTTTGATGGTTGATTAATGATTTTGATGATAATTACATATATAAAGGTTCGCCTAAGATAGACGACGCCTTTTGCAAATTTTCACGCTAGACATAGGTTGTGTACATAAGCTATTGTTGATTTTTGGTTAAGACTAGACGATTTATAAGTTGTTGACGAGTCTTATATAATTATTTGGACATATGAAACTTAGTTAAGAGTAATGTTAAAGTGCTAGGTGGCGCGACATCCAAGCTCAAGGACGAACAACCAAGCAAGAGCTAAAGAAGAGCTTTATTTTGAAACGCCTACACGAGGCGGGGTTTACTCTATCCGTAAGCACGCTGTATGGTTATAATCATTGTTGTGTTTTGTCGCATTCTTGGTGAAAGCCCGGGTGGCGTGGCCTGTGGCGGCGACATCGCACGTGTGGCGTAATCATTGTCTCGTGTGGCGATCATAGCCTATGTGGCGAATCATACCGTGTGTTGTATCATACCGTGGCGAATCATAGCCTGTGGCATATCATCGCCGTGGCGCTGTTCGTGTGGCGGATCAAGAAATATATTCATTATGTTTTGTGACATTACGCAATTGGTTATAACTGCTTGCAGTGTATTCCCCACTGAGTATGTTTACATACTCACATCCCCTATTTTGATATATGTTTTGCAGGCTGAGAAGTTGACGATTGATGCTGACGGGAATGAACTCCACACATACATTCTCTCATGATCACGTTTTATGTAAATATGTTTCAAACTATGCTAGTACTCAATGGTGCTTACGAACAAACTTAACTTGTTTTTGACGAAAAACTATGTTTGAAATGCAATGACGTTTAATGAGTACTTATATATATTTTGTTAAGGTTGTGTCCCTAGTTGTTATTGTTATTGTCATAGTTACTGTTGCTTTGTTGGTATTGTTGTTTCAAGTTGTCATATACGTAATTAAAGGGTATATGCCGTCCGTTCGTCGAATTTTTACCTCCGCTGCTTATATATATAATTACTAATATCATTATTATTATTCTATAATTGTTAAAGAAATAAAGATTTTAGTAATGTCTCTGTTACAAGAATGGGGGCGTTACAGTTATCAAAAGAAACTTGTTGCTAAAGGTAACCATTTTAGTTAATTCACCCCTAGCGGAGAGTTGGGTCTGAGCAAAAATAACCTTCTTGTTTATTTGATATTATCACAATCTTACATTTGTTCCATGTTATCTTTGAATATATAATCACCAAGTTTGGGGGAAAGGCAAAAAGAGGTTTGATTGATTAGATTAAGAGTAAAGTTGCACGAGTTATTTTTCTACTCTTATTAGTATAGACTTTGCTTGAGGACAAGCAAATGGATAAGTGTGGGGGAGTTGTTTGGTTTCATTTTGTGCTTATTTTTTGTATTCTTTTACATTTTGTTTCTAGTGTTTCATCTTTCTTATGCCGTTGGTTTGATTAGTATTTATCGATTCGGACTTACTTGGTTTGTTTCGATGTTTTGTAGGAAAACGGTATTAAATAAGATTAAATGGACCTGTCAAGAATGATCATATATTAAACAACATCTCATCAGAAATCCGTGGGTACAATCGGATCGCAATTCGGAGTTCGGACGTAAAAGAACGGAGCGAAACAGAAAGTCGCGCACGTGCGTGCGCGAACGCATCCGTCGCCCGCAGCCCGCGCTCCAACCCGTCGCCGCACGTCGCAAGTCCCAAAGCCTCGCCCAGCGCAGTTTGCCACATCAACCGATGCTCGACAAGACCCAACGCCTGCATCGCCAGCCACCCGATCGCCAGCACTGCATCGCCAGCCCCGCCGCCGACAAACGCCGCTGCCACGCCGCCATATCCGGCATGCCCTAGCGCAAGACGCTCTCCAACACCCCGCCTCCTCCATGTGCTAGCCTAGCTCCTACGCAACTCATTTACACTGTGCCTCAAAGGTCCGTGACTTCCACGCCGCCACCCTAACTCGCCGCCGCCTCCCACCACTCGCCTGCGGCACCGTGCACCGACGCCTGCCCGCCCAACAAGACGCTCGCCCGGCCCCGCCACCCATCGCACCCATTCCGCCGGGCATCGCCCAACGCCCTCTCACCCGCACACCCGGTGAGCACCGCCCTACCGAGGGCTCGCCGATCGACACCCGGTCTAACGCCACCCAACCGACGCCACCCGAGCCATCGCTCACTCAATACAAAACGCTTCTCGACCGGCGCTCATTGTGAACCGACGCCAAGATTCGGACGAAGGTTTTCCAAACCGCGCCACTCCATGAGCCGACGCCACCCATTAGTCGAATATCCATTCAACCGCGCCAGTGTGATCCGCGCCACTAACTTAATATATATATTTACGCTTAGGTCATTCAGAGGCGCTTGAAATTTCTCACTCGCACACGTTTTTGAAGATTTTCACTGGAGCTCCGACCGACGATAGATAGAATCAAAGTATCATTTCCTGTCTTTCATTTATTCGATTGAATAGTTTAGTTTATCGTTTTATGCTATTAGAATTATTCTGTTGGATTTATCAATTTATGTTATTGGATCTTCATTTCTTTGATTTATATAATACTGCTATGTGATTTCCTGTTTCGTGATTCCTATGGATTCAATTTTATAGTAGATATAGGATTATTAGTTTCTCAATTGATTCTATTCCTTCTAGATTTTGATAAATTTACATTTTATGCAATTGATATTGGATTTCAGTAGAGTGTTGAATCATTCTTCGTTGATATTATGTTGAATCTCTTTCCGTTGAATTTTATTACTTCTTGTTTGGTGATTTTAATTTAGTTGGTTCTACGCTTTAGTTTCCTGCTTTCGTGTTTTTCGTAGATTCTCAACTAGGGATTGACATGCTTTTATTTATATTTTATTTTTCGCATTTCTATTCCCGAAGGTTTCAAAAACCCCTCTTTGGTATTAGAATGTTTAGGATTTACCGCTTTTTATGTGTGACATGAACAATAAGCCTGTTAAGTTTTCCGTGATGTACGACTTGGGTTATCTTACCTCTACAAGAACTCATTCGATTATGAGTCAATTAAGAGAACACTTTAGTAGAAACACCTCCCACTGATCCGCACTCCTCCAAATAACTTCAGCAGCAGCACTGCTCGCTCGGCTCGTCCATAAACACAGAGAGACGAAGAAAATGAACGTTGAAATGAAGGTCCTAGCCCTCTATTTATAGGAAAAAGCAGGGGGTCATTGCTTATGTAAAAGCGCCCTTTTCGAAAACGCAAAAAGCGATGCATCTTTTGCAAACGGACTCCAAATTCAGCAAACTTGGTACCCATGGACTTGAAATAAAATATCGGACACAACGACTATAAAGAAGATATGCTTTTAAAAGACCCATGAAAAATTCGGTTTTTCGATAACTTCCTCGGAGTGCCAAACCTTCATGAGTGGTCGAAAACCTGCATACTTAGTGTCTATGAAT
Organism: Salvia rosmarinus; assembly: GCA_036937905.1. Classification (NCBI taxonomy): domain Eukaryota; kingdom Viridiplantae; phylum Streptophyta; class Magnoliopsida; order Lamiales; family Lamiaceae; genus Salvia; species Salvia rosmarinus. Next base: position 254,735 of record JAODLM010000583.1, on the reverse strand, counting down.
TCGTCATAAGACACTCTTCACAATGCCTGAGGTTTCGTGACGGTCGCATCATTGAAACAAAAAGTCAACCTTTTAACCTTTCTCAAAAAACGTGCCATGCAAACCTGAAGCTTAGGAAGGACGGGGTATTACATCCCTCCCTCCTTAGAAAAATTTCATCCCCAAAATTTCAAACACGTGGTGGAAATAACTCAAGGTACTGAGCCCTGAACTTGTCTTCCAACTCCCACGTAGCTTCCTCCTCGCCATGGTGATTCCACAACACTTTCACCAGCGGAATCTGCTTGTTCCTCAACTCCTTGACTTCTCATTCCAAGATGGCCATTGGTTTCTCCTCGTAACTCAAATCCTGAGCAAGGATTACCTGATCATGCTTGATCATGTGTTTTGGGTCGAATACGTACTTTCTCAACTGAGAAATGTGAAACACGTCATGCACATCTCCAATGCGAGGCGGCAAAGGGACCTATTCTTTCGAGAACTTCGAAAGGTCCAACAAAATCTCGATCGTAACTTACCTCGCTTCCCAAAACGAACGTCTTCTCTCGTCGGGGAAACGTTAAGGAAGACGCGATCTCCGACCATCAACTGAAGATTCGTACGACGCTTGTCCACATAGGACTTCTGCCTGTCCTGAACTTCCTTGATCCTCCACTTGATCTAATCGATAACCTCGACCGTCTACTGAACCATCTCTGGTCCTAACATCTTTCTCTCTCCCACATGATCCCAATAAAGTGGGATCTGCATTTTCTTCCGTACAACGCTTCATAGGGAGCCATTCCTATGGTGGCCTGATAACTGTTGTTATAGGAAAACTCCACCAAAAGTAGTATCTCTTCCCAATTTCCTCCTCTGTCGGCCACGACTGCTCGTAGCATATCCTCCGAGACTTGAATCGTCATTTCCGATTGACCGTCTGTTTGAGGATGGAAGGTCAGATCGAGATTCAACTTGGTCCCCATGGCTCATCCAAAACCTCGACGTGAACCTCGGTCACGATCCGACGAATCGATACCAAGACACCATGTAACCAGACGATCTCTCGACGTAAAGTCGAGCAAGCTTTTCTAACCCGCACGTCATCCGAATCGGTAAAATGAGTGACTTCATCACCATCGACGACAACCCATATAGCGGTGTTTCCTCGACCTTTGGGAAAACTCACCACAAAATCCATACCGATATGCTCCCATTTTCACTCGGGATTGGTAGCGATTGCAACAAACCCGATTTAACGCTGATGTACAAATTTTCACTTGTCGACAAGCCAAACAACGCTCCACAAATGCGGCTACATCCTTTTTCATCCCTTCCCACCGAAAGTTCATTTTAAGGTCTCTGTACATTTTGGTGCTTCCTAGATGAGCTGTATATGGTGTCTTATGAGCTTCACTCATGATCTTATCTCTCAATTCCCTATTGAGTGGCACACATAACCTTCCTCGAAATAATAGCGCGTTGTCCTTCTCTTTCGTGAAACCCTTGCTATCTTCTAGCCTCGCTTTGAAATGCATCATTTCCAGGAATTCATCTCCTCATGCTACCACGATCACTTCTCTCAGGTCCGGTTCACCGCCGAGCTACGACGAAACCTTGTACTTGCTCCGGCGGATGAATCACTTCCAGTCGAGCTTCTCAAATCTCGAATAAGCTCTTTCTCTTGCGTAAGAAGATATCCCCACTTCGCTCTCGACTTGCGACTAAGGGAATCTACCATGAAATTAGCCTTTCCTGGGTGATAGTTGATAGAGCAATCATAATCCTTCACCAACTCCAGCCATCTCCTTTGCCTCATGTTCAACTCCTTTTATTCTAAGAAGTACTTTAGGCTCTTGTGATCCGTGAAGATCTGACACTTGACCCCGTAGAGATAGTGCCTCCAGATCTTCCACGCATGAACGACTGCTACTAACTCCAGGTCACGAGTTGGGTAGCTCAACTCGTGTAGCTTCAATAGACGAGACGGGTAGGCTATAATCCTCCCATTCTGCATAAGAACGCAACCCAAACCAAGCTTGGATGCATCGGTGTAGACCACAAAACCATCGTTTCCTTCTGGTACAGCTAACACTGGAGCGATTGCTAGCTTCTTCTTCAACTCTTGAAAACTTTCTTCACAAGCTTCTGACCATGAAAACTTGATTCCTTTCCTGAGCTGTTGCATCATCGGCCTCGCCAACTTCGAAAACCCTTCGATGAAACGCTTATAATACCCTCCAAGCCTAGAAAGCTCAACATCATTGGCATTAGTCGAACCTTCCAGCCATTTCATCGCTCAACCTTCACTGGTCGACTTTAATTCCTTCTACAAACACGGTATGTCCAAGGAACATCACTTTGAGCCAAAACTAGCACTTACTATACTGCATACAACCTTTCGTCAGAATGTTTCCAGAATGGTACGAATGTGTTCTCCATGCAACTCTGCATTCTTGGAATCGGCGAGAATATCATCGATAAAAACTAAAACAAAGCTATCCAGATATTAATGAAAAACTCGATTCATCAGATCCATGAAGACTTCTGGCGCATTGGTCAAACCAAACGGCATCACGATGAACTCGTAGTGCCCATACCTTGTCCTGAACGCTGTCTTCGCAACATCCTCCTTTCTAATCTTCAGCTGGTGGTAGTCAGACCTCAAATCAATCTTAGAGAAGACACTCGCTCTTTTGAGCTGGTCAAACAGATCGTCGATCCTTGGAAGAGGTTATCTGTTCTTAATCGCCGCCTTATTCACTCTCCGTAGTCAATGCACATCCGTATTAACCCATCCTTCTTCTTGACGAACGTAATCGGTGCTCCTCATGGCGACATGCTAGGTTGATAAAACCTAGATCCAACAACTCCGCGAATCGCGCTTTCGCCTCTGCAATTTTTAGGTGCCATTCTCAGATGGTGCATTTGATGCCGGTGCAGCCCCGGTTCCGCATCAATAGTGAATTCCACTTATCTATTAGGCAAGAAACCTGCAAGTCCTCGAAACACGCCGGATATTCACACACCATCGCTCCTCTTGCAATCGTTATGCTTCAATGGCTTTATCAAACTAACCAAGAAAGTTTGATGCCTTCCCTCCCGATCATCCTCACCGCCTTCAATGCTGAGATCATCGGCATGGAAACACCCATCCTTATGCCGTGGAAACAAACTTCCACTCCTTTGGCTGTTTGAAAAGCAACTTCTCTCTCGAGACAACGTATAGTTGCCCTGTACTTTTCCAACCAATCCATGCCAAAGATGACATCGAAATCTTCCATTCCGGTGACATGCAAATTGACAAGGACCTTTTGCTCACAGATTTCTACTTCCTGGTTTGGGCAAATCTCTTTTGCCTTTAGCACTTCCCCTGATGGGATGCTAATTTCCAGGTTACTCTGTGATTCCTTGGGTACCAAACCCAACCTCTCAAATGCAACTCTCGAAACGAAAGAATGTAAGGCTCCTGTATCAAACAAAGCGAAAACGGGTACATCACTCAAATAGATTATACCTGCAAGATTTCCAGAGCTTGGCCGCCGCCCGACTCAAGACGACACCCCGGCTTGTCAGGGCAGCCTTTGGTTCGCCGGGCTCGATAACCTCCCGCTTCGTGGTTCATCCTGGCGAGCTGTGTTCGCCTCACGAGCCTCGATGTCGCCTCACCGGCGGTCGCACCGCTGGTCCTCCTCTCGATGGCTAATCTCGAGCGTAATGACCAGACTTCCTACAACGGTAACCCTCGACGTTACTTTGCCTGCACTCGCCCAAGTGATTCCTCTGGCATTTCTGGCACCAATGCCTTTCCACACCTTGTCCCCACTGCCGCATGGGTTGGAAATTCCTTCCCTAAGGTTGCCTTTCTTCCCGGTACCCGATTCCTGATCGCGCATACGCCGATCTCCCCGATCGATGAGCTTAAATTTTGATCTCGGCCGGAGTCCTCTCTCGAACTCGTCTCGCCTAGCACCTCGCTGTGTCGACCAGTGCGTAGCATAACGTGATGCATTTATTGAACGAGCGATCGCACTCGATCGCCCTTCTTCTCGACGAAGATTCCGTAACTCATTTTCGCTTTCTCTCGCTCGTAAACGCCGTGCACGCATTTTCCATGAATTCTTCCTTCAAATCTTGCCACATATACCTTTCCCATTATCCCGTGTCGTGGTCCTTCTCACGGATTCCCACCAGAAATCGGCCTCATCGGTTAGCTGAAAGATCGCGCAATTCATCTTTTCTGCTTCTTCACAGCCGATGTATTCGAAGATCCTTTCGGTGGATCATATCCAGTTCTCAACGTCGATCGGTTCACCGAGACCATCGAATGTGGAAAGATTCTACCTGCGAAAACTCTTGATCGCATGTCGTTGAACCAAGGGTGGTTCTCGAATTTCTTCCACGTTATTGTTCCTCTGGTTCCTTGTTCTCGGCATTCTGTACCGATGTTGAAACATTAGAATCACGTTCGCGTAGATAACCAGGTACCATTGCATACATATATCACCACCCATAATCACATATCATCTCATATGTCACATACCACAATCACATATATCCATGCAATCCTGTCAACACACAATCGCTATGCATCTCACATAACATCATCACACATCATCACATTATAGCTCATATCACATATAAGCATTAAAACATAACCATCCCGCCATAGTATGCAAGTTAGTATCAAGATATCCAAGTGTCCATGAAGGACTGTCAAAATACATGATCATAGGTATGTCAGTAATAAAAGGTCATATATGAGCAAAAGAATCTGACTATGGTTACTGCCAAAAGGTGTCGCTCTGTCTCATGCGAGCAGCGCATTATGCGATCACATCAGATATACCGACCACCTAGATCTTCGCCCTTCATTTCCGCCCATCGCCTCGCTCACATCATCTGATCCATTCTGCCTTTCCTTTTCCTCTCTCTCTCCCTTCCTATCAGTGCTCGGACTCAGGCTGCTGCCTCGGTAAAGTGATCTTGTATGGTAGCAAGCCTCTCGTGAGTATGGTCCCACCCAAGATGTGATCTGATTACCTGAGTCTCAGGTGAATATTGTTTCTAGGTTCCAGTCTCCGACGCTTACCCTTTCTCTACGTGCTCGACCCCATCCGAGTCATCCACTATCCGTACTACCAGATCCTCTGAATCATCACTGTCTTCCTCATCCTCCTCTCGGTCTTCCTCCTCCTCAGAATCTCCGTCCCGGGAGGCCAACCCGACATCGGGTCGGTGGCACCGTAACTCTTATCCCGGCCTCTTCTCGCCACGTATGGATGGATCATCTCTTCACCTAGGAGGTCCCCGCCGAATCATTTCGGTCCTTCTGGCGAGGGTCGAGATGGAGGATAGTGATCGGCGCTTCGATGCACTTGTGATCGCTTGAGCGATGGTCGCCTCCCAATGGCCCCTCAGAATATCATCCTCGCCATCGATCCGATCGCCCCGAACATGCCGTATGCACCACATCTCGCCTAAGAAGGTATGCCTTGATCGGTCCACCGCCTCCACACTCGAGCAAATAACTCAAGGATATCCGTAGTAAGATGCTCGGTAATGGGATCTCGACGGAACATCACGCACTTTACCTTCGCCCATGGTCGCCAACCCATTGGTAGCCTCTCCGCCATCCTAAGAATAAGCCTCATACTCGATACTTTCCCACCGCTCAATCTTTCTCCACAGTCCAAAAAACCTTCCAAAAAACACTCCTAATGGCTCGTGGACATTCCTGGTACATTCTTTGAACTTATAGATCTGCTCATCCATCCTGTGAGATCTTAACCAACGTTGTCTGGGCCACTGAATATCCATAAACCTACATGTTAGTTCATCATAAAATAACAACAAATATTCACGTTTCCTTTTCTTCCCCAATCATCTGGGTAACCATGCCTCAGACACATGTTCACTTTCAAAACATATCAACATCGATATGGATATTCATAACAATAATCACGCAAGCAAATACAGGATTCACTTACAAGCACTTGTTTATCAAAATAAACAAGATTTCAACCAACAACATATTTCTATGTAAACACATAGATTCATATCATCCATCCGTGATCATATCGATCACGTCACATCATACCATATCAATGATTTTCATATCACAGTCGCATAGGCTCTTCCATCCCATCGACAAATCACTTCCACATCCACATCAACCTCCAACCATACCACATCCATATCCACATCACCTCAACATCCACATCACGTAAACTCTTACCATGCCAAAGCACATGAAACCAAGATCACATCACGCTCACATAACCACATAAAGCATCAACAAATAAACACATACCTCATCCATTTTGTAAAAGAGGCGGATCGACAAGGAGTTGAGGGTAGTCAGACTGATAAATGCTTTAGAAGAACAAGTTCTAAACACTCAATTTCAAGAACGTACAGGATATAAAGCAAATAATCGCCTTGATATCGAGCAATCGAGATACCCAAAGCCAGGAAAATAGCTCTGATACCACGCTTGGTATAAGATAACAAAGATAGATGTCAGAGCCAAGATCAACTGCTCTGATACCACGCTGTCACGTCCCAATTCCTGAGGAAAAGCACGGATGCCGGGCTGTGATTAGGGGTGGGGGTTAAGAAGCAGGGAAGAAGGGGGAGGGAATACATAAAGCATACATAATAAGAATATACGACCATAAAATCAGACAGCATCTCCTCTGTAACTAGGACATATCCTGAAGGGGAGGGGTGAGCAAACAATCCACCAACAAAATTATATCGACATCATAACTTCAATGAACTTGATCTTGATTAAATACAAGTAATGCAGGGAAACAAAATAGCATTACATCCTGTTGACTAGACCGGTCAACCACATAGCATGCTCTTATCGAGACACACAGCATAATAACATCATAGCGAGCCTTGTTCCGAATCAGAGAGCAAAATAAAAGGGACAAGAATACATCAACAACAGAATACGAAGATATAACACAACATCACGGAAGCAGAAAAAATGAAAGAACCTGCAGCTCCACCCCTTAGCGTCGCCCTTCCAGCCCTCATCCATCTGTGAAAACATTTGAAAAAGTGTTTGGGGTGAGTACTAGCGCACTGAGTTGGGGTTTTTAACATAAAACAAAATCCATGATACCGTGTTCAGAGCACTTACCTTGGAATGTTTTAAAACGAAACCCATTTCTAAGTAAGCAAAATAGATTTTCCTTTTGATACCGACCGTTATTATCACATTCTATCATAGAACCACGGCTCGAACGATCCACCAAATTACAATATCTCGCCGGAATATATCCACCGCCCACGCCCAAACGTATCCTCGCCGGCTAAATCGCAGGACTTCGGGGTCAATCCCTTCGTAAACATAACCACTTCATTATCATTTTCGTGGACTCCGGGTCTATCCCATTCGTAACCATAACCACGTGTTCGGGTCTATCCTCACGATCAATACTCAAGATGGTGATCAACCCAATCAATAGAGATCCGTTGTCGCGTGTAATGTAACACAATATACGGCACGCAAGTGCACGTAATCAACAAGTAATACACGGAAGTATTCCGAGATCGAATCCACAGAGATCACGATATAAGTCACGTTGACAACAACTTTGTTTAATAAAAATGCAATAAAGGAAATTTCAACAGGTGGTAGCTCCTGAATATGAAGCAAAACTAAGAACCTATGCTAAGTTAATGCTACTACAAAGCAAGATAGAATACCAAACACAAAGCTACGGGAAAAACAACTGATAGCAAGAAAGAGAAACAGACCTCTCGATTCCACCCATGCTCTGTACTAATAGTGCTACAGCCTTATTGTCGCATCATCGCTATGACATGAACTTCTTCGATTCTTAGTATTTTTCCAAATCTAAGATTACATTCTATGGAGCCAATCAATATATTCCTATATCGAAACTACTCTTAGAATACCTTTACTAATCCATTCACATTTGCCACGCAAGGTAAACACATATTCCTATGCTATACACACACATAATATTTAAATCATGTTCTTGCGTCACTCTCTTGTGTTCTACTCTACAAGAACTTCCCCGCAATCTAGAGCTAAAATCTCACCAATAGTGATCAAGCACAAGCAAGATAAATAAATCCTAAAAGAGCAATAGCGATTTAACGAAATATGCATAGAAATGAGTTCATCACAAGAGCATGGGGTTCATCAAGAGATCAAGCCATACAGGTTTAGCTCATAGCGAGTCGTTCAACAATATTCGTAAAAATGAATGCCATAACAAGCTAAGAAGAAATCAAGAAAAGAAATCGAAATCACCGTCGGAATCACAGGTTGTTTCGATCGTCGCTTCTTCCGATGGCTTCCTCTCCAAGAGATAGCTCTTTTGCTCTCGATCCGATCTTCCCAAAGATGATTGTGTTCTCCAAAAACGAGCGTCCTTCAATAATGCCTCTAGTTGTTTTGGGGTGCAGATCAAGACCGCCACCCCTTCATCCTCCGATTTTATTCATTTTTCCGCTGGCTCGACAGAAAAAGTCGCCGTCTCCTTTATGCTACCGTGCCACCGCCACGTGGTTGTGGTCCCGCTAATCTCCTCTCGCCTTCACCAAAACCGCCCACGCCGTGTCGTTGCTTGTCTGACAAGTACGAGCTCGCCCACCAAGACGAGCTCGTCCACTTCATTCCACAAGCACGAGCTTGTCCACGCCACGAGCTCGACTTGCCCAGCAGTAACTCCAAAGATTGTCTGCTCTTTCCTCTTTCCCGCTACATACCGTAGAATGATTAAATAATGCATAAATGTACACAATACCCTTAAAAGCACTTGACTCAATCCGACACGCACACACATGAAAACATAACATAAACATATAAAATATCAACAAACATACGAATGTAACACATAACACTCAAGGTTATTTAAATCAAAAGGTCATATAATAACTCTTTTACAAGAGTTATCACACCCCAAACTTAGCTCATTACTGCCCTCGAGTGATGCTCGCCACACTACAACACAAAACACACACCAAACATAGAAGCGATGTTCATAATGCTCAATGACAAATTGATATGATGGCCTAATCAACTAAGGATGTTGCTTTCTACCACAATTTTTTCAATGAAGATGAATCCTTCTCAAAGTCTAGTCAATAACCTTTTTGTTCAATATTCCAAAGAACGCAACATTGTCCCCAATATACGATTTTACGTCAATGTTTAGTCAAGATAAACCCGTAAACATGCCCATGGTAGTGTAATATTCCAAAGAAACAATATACGACACGGTTTTCTAAACCCGTATTGTATTTTGCCATATTATCTTTTAAGACATCGAATTTTGTGATTTCGATACGATATCGTTATAACGAATTCATTTTCATAATTCACTAAGGATTGTGAATTAAAGGATTGAAATATTACGAAATGATTCACAATATTTTTAAACATCAAACGCAGACGAACGCCGCCTTTTCATGAAATTTTCTCGAGAAAGGAAGCTTGGAATTAATTTCATCTTAATTCCTTTATTAAAAGGGATATATTTATTTAGTAAGTATGAACTTATCACACCATTTTGAGATGAGTCGATTTTGAACGCTTTGAGACGCTTAACGCCAACGCCTAGAAACGATTTGAAAATGAGTTTGATGTTCAGAAATTATAATAATTAATTTCCTATTATTATTTTATATAATTTCAGTATTATTAATTATTAAAATCGAATTTTCAGTTATTGAATTCGATATTTTGATATCGAAATTTTCAAAAGCCCTAAGTTTATAAACTTTGGTTTTTCACATGAAATGACACTATTAAATTATTATATGGTATCTAAACTTTATAATATGATATATATGAGTGTTATTAAGCTATGAAATCAGTTTTTAGATCATTAAAAATCGAAAACAGATTTTTATAAATTTCAAACCTAATTTTCAAATTGTGGTTTTATATGCATGAATTAATGCTATAATTTTATCCTATGATATTATTTAATATCTAAATCATATATTATGATGTATATATGTATATTTGGGACGAAAATGGCATGAGTATCAATAATAGGTGTAAATTGTATTTTATTCCTAATTTTCCATTTTATTATCCAGAAATCGATTATGTGCTATATGTTGATTTAATTATTTTATGGCATGTATTATATATCATATGATCATGTGTGATTAATACATTGTATTATGATACAAAATAAATTAAATCCCACCCCTACAACACCCTAAAACCGCCGCCACCCTCATTAAACAAAGCATGAGCTCCACCTCTATCTCGACCAATACACGGCTTACCTTTAAACCTAGCCTAATCATCACATAATCCTCATCATTTGGCTGCAGATTTTTAGCCATTTTCTTAGCCAAAATCGTGAGAGAGAGAGGTAGTATAGGGAGGACTCTTCCCATTCACCCATTTCTCATTATACACACTTCCTACACTACAACACTCTCATTTCTCTCCATTTCCTCCCATTCCAAAGCAGAAAATCGAGAGCTTCCTCCCCAAAATTTCGAAAGTTCTTCTTCTTCTTTCTTCTATTCCTCTCCCAACTAGCTACACTATATTGTTCTTGTGATTCCATATCATTTCTAAGGTAAACACGAGGCCTTAGCACCGATTTATTCCCCATTTATTCTCAAATTTTCAACATGTTCTTATATAAACGTATGTGTGTCGATGCTATATATGTATATGTGAATGAGTTTTAATGTTCTAAAGCACGAGATAATGGTTCTTGATGATTTATATTTTCAAATGTGTTAATATATGTTAGATGAGCATAGATGGTTGTTTATTTAATTTTGAATGGATCTAAGATGTGTATGAAATTTTCAACCATAGGATAATGTTTAAAATTATTTTCAAAACTCGATAAAATAAAATGTGAATGACCGATTATTTCTCGAACATTTTAGTGATGGATTATCGATCTATAATATGTTTTAAACCTATGGTATGTTAATTAAAATTTTGGAAAACCCTAGCTATTTATTTTAAAAATACCGAGAGCTATTCAATAAATACATTGTGTATAAATTTTATTTTAAGCATGTAATTACATATTAATGCTTCAATGTATTGTTCATAGGTTATATGATTTAATTAGAAATTTTGAAACCATATGCTATGAATTTTGAAAGGTACCGTGAGCATTAGAAAATATATGTTGATGTATGAATTTATTTTGAGCATGTAATGGTGTTTTAATGCTTTAGTATATTATTTATGCATTGTGTGAATTAACTAGAATTTTTGAAATCAATTACCTATTTAAATCAAATAAACCGAAAGCTTGCAAGCTTATATGGTGATGATTTAATTAGTTCTTGATGATTATATGATGTTATATTAATATACTATAGTGTATAGACATAGTATATAATTATTGAATTTTGAAAACCAAATGCTAAAATAAATCGAAAGCCGAGAGCTTGCAAAGCTCATATGGTGACGATTTAAATTAGTTTGGTTGATTTTATGATGTTATAATGTTATAATATAATGTTTATTGATGTTGGAATTTATTTAGAATTTTTAGAAATTGTTTGCTATTTATTTGGTAATTATCTTATTATTACCGTGAACATTGTTACATATTGTGAAATAAATAGTTATGAGTAACTATGGGTTATATAAATATTATATACTGATGTTGGGATGTTATTATAAGTATATATCAATTTTGGGAATTTTGGATGATTATTCCTATTATTTTGAATTACCGTGAATATATATATGTATATATATAAATAATTAGCAAACAGCATTATATGAATTTCATAAATTATATTCTGGACTATAGTGTATAATAATACACTATATGAATTTAGAAAATTTTCAAAGGTCATTTAGTATTTTTAATCTAATTATCGAAAATTTCGATAATATAAAAGGATTTTAAAATCCTTTTAAAACAGCTTTATTAATGAAAATTTACTAAATGATATTCTGACAGTTTTAAATTTTACAAAATTTATAAACATAGATTGCTATGTTTGAGACTTAACGCTCATTTTATAACGCTTTAAAACCAAAATACGATTTTATTTATAAAAGAGGTATTAAAATGCTAAAATAATCATAAGTCCTCGATTTACAAGATAAATCGAGTAATAGGACTTTACGCTTTCAAATCGACCAAATTCGATTTATAAAACAAAATAGTAAGAAGTTACTATTATTAAAGGTCAAAATCATCGACTTTGTCGATCATCGTCGACTTCGCCGACTTTCAAGTCAAACGCACGATTATACATTTATAAACACGCCAAGACGCTGTGAAGATATACTAATTGAGTATGATAATTATTAGTAAGAAAGGATTTCACAAATGAAATCCATATATCAAAACGCACTTATACGCTGAAAGATCTCAAGAATCCAGAACAAGTCAATCGATACGCAGTTAGAGACGTGTCAATTCACTAAGGAATTACCACATCGATATGAAATATCAAGTTTATCTTAGTTTTCGAAAGTCTCGAAGACTTGAGCGACGCACTAAAACCTCGCCAGAAGGCGTGGACGCAAACGCAATGACGGATTTCGACTAACCAACTAACTTAGGACTTTTACAACAAACCATAGTCCGTGGGCTTCGCTTCTTATCTTCAAAATGCGGGCCTTTTCACCCCACTAAACGTGACTTCATCGTTATATCAAATGAGTTTATTTACCGTACTTATTTTACAACTCATATCAAATGTTTTATCGCACACCGCCAAAATATTTCGCTTTTGTGTATGGATCCTATCTCATATGCCCGGTAGGGTCGGAGATGGTTGAACTATTATATCAATTGTTGTGGTAGCACCCAACCTTTTAATGTCGGGTCCCGTGCGGATGATAAATGCCCGCTAGATCGGCGTGAAGGTTGGAACTATACCGTGTTAACATATGCTTGCAGAGAGGACCGTGTGTCAGACGGATTACGGCCGTCACGGCGTCAGAGATGGGAGGCCTCCTCTCGACGCTTATTTAATTGTTTATTATTATGTATCAGGACTATGAGATACGGACCATACACACCAAGAAAATGCTCGCCGAGCTATGTTTACTTAACCGAATGATTTGGTAAGCACAAGGCATTTTAACTAAAACCCTCGTGACTTACCCAATATCGGCAACAGAATCCAACTCTATCAAATGTTTTCGCACGAGTCCACTAAGTGCAATTTCTTGTACTTAGCCCCGCATGTTTGTTTTAAATGTGCAGTCGAGCTTTGATGGTGATGATGGGAAAGTGTTGAGGAGTCCAAAGGTCCTCGACCGATTTACTTCAATTTGTGGTTTATACTTAAATGCATATCGTCATATATGTATTCACACACTTTCCACGCTATACTCTAAACTCTTTTATTTATGCTTTATATTACAAACTATTGAGGTCCATCGGATCGGGCCAAGTTTTGGGGTCCGATGGCCTAAACCTTTTCAAAAACAATATAACATCATCTCGTATTCTGTTCAAGCATGATTAGCTTATTTTCACGCATCTCTATTTTATTCATGTAACCCCTAAAGTACTACTCCTAGTACTAGTCGCCTCCAACCGGGTTGGTCCGAATGGGTCGCGATGTATGGTATCGAGCTTTTGCTTTTGAAACCCAAATTCTTTTTATTCTAAGTCTAGATCGAGTCACTGGACTTCTAGAAACCAACTGACTCCCCTCAACACTCCATCACATCGAGCTCAACCGGGAAAGAGGTAACTGCATTCCTTTCTCAAACTCATGAAATGGAAATTTTTACATGATTGAACAATTGATTGGACTTTTGAAGGATTTGATTATTATGAAAATATTTATGATAAAAATGAAAGTTGAGCAAGAAAATTTTTCCAAAATACTTTTAGTTGGACTAACGCAATACTTAAGTATTGATACGAAAGTACATGGTGGTACTAGTTGAATGATCAACATGGGATGATTGAATCCATTTTTGATATGTATATAAGTCGATTATGATTGCTATGTTGAAATCGTATTTCCAAAAAAATTTCAATTGCAACACCTTTCCAACTTTCAAAATTTTATTTATGATGAACGATATGTTATCATAAGACGAACCTAGACTCTAAGGAGCATGTTCACGTATCGTGAAAGAACATAGAAGTACGAACTTCCTTTCCATATGCGAACGAAAGAACGATAGGAAGAATGAAAGTAACGATACCCTTGGGCACGAACGACGGAAGACGAGCGAGAAGGATGGACGAGGACAACCTCAACCTTTAAGCTAAATGACGTCGGCACTCCATCATCACTTCGACACGAGTGACCAGCAACACGAATCACGACATGGACGTCACTACGGCTTCAGGATGTTCAGCCTCGGCTTGAGAACCCGAAGATGATAGACGACACGTCGACATACGCCTCGCTTTGCAATTTGGCACGATCGCGCAAATTTCCTGCACTGCGCAGTAGATTTGTTTTAGCTAGATCTCTCGTTAGGACTCCGATTTACGCATGGTTTTCGCCTGCGTACTCTAACGCACTGATCTTCATTTGTTATGAAGAACAGAATCCTTAATTCTGCCTCCAGAATACGATAGAGTCCGTTGAACTCTAGTTCGAGTGTTTGGTATGAATAAGGATCTCATAGCTCATATTAAGATGTTGTCGCTTATGTATACGCTTGGGTAAGACTAAGAAGGTAAGTTGTGGTGAGTTTTGTGCAGTATGATGTTGCCTACCTTATAGACTTGCTTGACCTTATCTAGTTGCTTCACGCTACGCTTAAGATATCCTCGCCGCTTATTCGATGACCTATAGTCGACTTATGTTAGTTTTATTCGTGATGTATGGAGGGATGAGATATCTCATGAGGAGGAGGATTGACCACACCCCACCCCGCAGGAGGAGGTGAGTATATATCGCCTAGTTGGATGTGCTACTGGGAAGACTTGGGTGAGTTCTCGCATATTATCTCCGCCTTGGAGAGACGCCCGAGCTCACGGAGGATCGATTATGACGGCATCCAGCGCTTCTAGCGATACTCCCCGCACCGGGATGGATATGCTCGAGAGATATCGGGGATTACATCTACCGGGCGATGGGCAGCTACGACTTGGTGGGAGATCCGCCTGTGTTCGTGAGTCACCCGACTTACGATACAAAGATTTACGGGCAGCACCGAGAGGACCTTACCTCCTCCCGAGAGTATACCGGCGGGACGAGTCGCCAGAGTGGCAGACACAGAGGTTCCGAGGCGATCGACCCGCTGGTACCTCCGTGTCGATTCGACGAGGGCGGACCTGCCGCTTAGAGAGGGCAAGACGCCCTGCAGCCTCGGGAGAGCCGGATTTCCACCCCACCGCCGACACCCCTGCACGTCCACCAAGACCACCTCCACCACCTATGGTCCCACCCATACCACCACGAGCACTTTCATCTGACAAAGACGGATGAGAGTATCGATGCCTTCCTGTGCTATGACCCGACTCGAGTATGTTACAACCGATTCACCCCGACCACGAGCCTCGGCGAACGCGACCACCGCTTTTAACCCCATGCGAGATATACCGATGGTGGAAAGCAATGGAGCCGACCATCCGTGGACTACCCCGTATGGACATTTCCGACAAATAAGATGATTCGGAGGAGGAGGAAGACCCCGAGGAAGACCCCGAGGAAGACACTTAATAGGAAAGACCTCGTGAAGGCACTAGGCGACGCTTAAATAGAATTTGTTTTGTGATGTCTAGCGTGTGTGCTAGCTTTTCTTTTTCTTTGTTGCACCTTAGTTCTAAAACTTGAAATCTCTTTAGGCCGTGGGGCGGGATTTATGTTTTCTGCTTACCCGCTGCTTTTGAACATCCCGCCTATGGCGTAAATTTTGATATATATATACACCGACCCTAATAGGGCTTTTATGCAAGTTATGTTTGTTAAGAATGTTATACTGCTTGGGATCGCTTATGACAAGGCCAAAACAAAGGTGAGTGGACGTGGGCGTGAAAAGAATAAATGCCTAACGCTTACTTGTTTTTCATAGCAAGATGCCTCCGAGAAGGAATCCGAGCAGAACCCAGAGGTCGAGGACGGGAAGGCCGAGAGGAAGGGTAGAGTCCCCAACAAGAGCCGAAGACAATCCCCAACCACCACCTCCACCTCAACCCGATCGCAGGATCAAGAAATGTTTTTAAGACGTAACCCTCCTATCTTTAACGGAAAGGCAACCCGAGGAAGCCAACAACGGGTCGTGGCTATTGAACGGATCTTTACCTTCTTAAGATGCACGCACAAGAAAGGTCGTTGTAGTGTTACTTTCCACCGGTCGACCAAATGACTCGTGGGAGGCCGAAGAAGACTTTACACAGAATGTACCGGAGGAATTCTCGTGGAGGATTTCAAAAGAGAGTCAGATGAAAAGTATATCCCCAAAAGTTATAGGGGAAGAGGCGTGAATTTTTCCCGCTAAAACAAGAAAATTATCCAGAATCGACTACGATCGCACTTTCATGAGACGCCAAGATATGCGCCGGATCTAGTAGACACCGACTTGAAGATGTCGGAAAAGTTCGTATGTGGCTAAGAATGGAGATACGATGTCTCTTGCCACCATGGAGACCGTCTCTACATCGAAGCTCTCGCACGAGCTTTAGATATAGAGGCGGCCATGACCGAAAATAAGTCGGTGGCGCCTCACCGCACAAAGGTAATCGGATAGAGGAAAAGGGAATCGGGAGCCCAACCGCAAAATAACAACCGCGAAACTACGGAGAAGCAAGTCACAAGCGCCTGTGGCAAGGAAACCCGCGCAGCAGGACAAAGCCGAAGAGAGCAGCCATGCTCCACCGCAAGGGGACCACAGACCGCCAAGGGCACCTCAATGCCCTAGATGCCATAGAGCACACAAGGTGTGTGCACGCAAACGTGGTAAGTCGTTACAAATGCGGGTGAACGGGCATTACGCCAACACCGCCCGATGTCACGCTCGGATGGAAGGCCGAACCAACCGGCAATGCTCACCATTGAGGGCTATACACCAAATTTCACCACCGCAGCAGCCCAAATTTCAACCCCAAAGAACTCCAAAGGGCAAACACCCCACCAACAACAACAACTCCAAAGAAGCCGCAAAATAAGGGCACCGCCACAACAACAAATCTCAAGAATAAAGAAGGGCGCAGCCCACCGCCACAACAACAAGAGAGGCGATACCACACATTAACGCCAAAGAATGCAAAGAATAAAGCCAGCAACAACCGCCGAATCAGCCAGACTGCGGTACCCTGTCACCTCACCGCTCAGCCGAGCCTACGCCCGACAGAGGCGAATCTAATGTAACCAAGGAAACTCGCGGTGTATGGGAGTTCTTCTCAACCCACCGTTATAGTATCGTTTCGACACGGTGCTTCAGATTCTTTATTGCAAAATCATGCGAGAAATGCCGGGCCTTAGGTCCGAAAGGTCAAGCCAGATATGAGAATCTCATCGCCTATAGGAGGAATTATGACCGCTACCACTTTTGCTCGAACCTAGAGTCGACATTAGATCACTTAAGGTTCTCGCTAACGATCTAAACATAATACCCATGGACGATGTAGACATAATCCTAGGAATGGATCGTTAGCTAAGAATCATTCCACGATTCTCTCGAAGGAAAGGAAAATTTCGCTTCACTTTCCGGACAAGAAGCTACGATTTCCATGGATCAAGATGGAAGAAGAGTGCCAAGAGTGTCAAGACTACAAGCTGGGAGGATGATGAACCGTAAAGGATGTCTTGCATTCCTCGCTTATTCGAACGAAGGGATAAACCCAAGCACGGGTAGAAGACATTGAAGTTGTCCAAGAGTTTTCTGACGATTTCAAAATCTACCAGACTACCTCCCGACAGACAGCTAGAGTTTACCATCGACTTGGAGCCGTGATCAGCCCCAAAGGTCGGCGCCCTATAGGATGGCCCCAAAGGAGCTAGAAGAGTCAAGATCCAAATCCAAGAGCTTTTGGATCTAGGATTTGTTAGCCGAGTGTTTCACCTGGGAGCGCCTGCTCGCTTGTTAAGAAAAGGATGGTTCTTTGAGGACGTGCATCGATTATAGAGAACTAAATAAGATGACACTAAAGAACAAATACCCTTTACCCGTAATTGATGACCGCTTGATCAATTGCGGCGAGCGGGTGTATTCTAAAATCGATCTTAAGTCGATACCACCAGCTGAAAATACGGTCCGACGATGTACCTAAGATCGCATTCAACCGTATATGGCCACTATGAGTTCATAGTTATGCCATTCGGATTAACCAATGCACCACCGATTCACGGACCTCATGAACAGAGTATTTCATCCATTTCGATAAATTGCTTTGGTCTTCATAGATGATATCCTTATTTACTCGAAAATGAAGAGGATCATAGGAACATCTAAGAACGGTTTTGCTAACCTCGAGAAATGAAAGACTCTTTGCTAAGTTTAGCAAATGTGAGTTTTGGCTCAAGGAAGTTATGTTCCTCGACACATCGTGTCTCAACAAGGTATAAAAGTAGATCCACCAAGGTAGAAGCTGCAAGAATGGAAATCACCCAAGACTCAAAGACGAGATTAGAAGTTTCCAGATTAGTCGCTATTATAGGAGATTCATCAAGGATTCTCCAAAATTGCAAGGCCAATAACCCGCCTACTCCTGAAAGGAATCAAGTTCGCTTGACCGATGAGTGCGAGACGAGTTTCCAAATACTCAAAGAGAAATCGACCAGGCACCAGCCTAGCATCCCGTGTTTACAAGGGGTACGTAGTCTATACTGCACGCATCTAAGACCGGACTGGTCAGGTTTTGATGCAAGAAGGAAAAGTAATAGCATACGATCCCGACAACTCGACCCACTAACCGAACTACCCAACCCACGATTTGGAATTAGCAAATGTAGTTCATGCCCTAAAATTTGGAGACACCATCTCTACGGTGTGAGATGTGAGATCTTCACGATCATAAGAGTTTCAAGTATTTCTTCGAACAAAGAGATCCGAATATGAGACAAAGAAGATGGCTTGAATTGGTAAAAGATTACGATCGTGGTATTAACTATCACCCGCAAGGCGAATGTAGTAGCCGACGCTGAGTCGTAAAGAGCCATACCAAGTTAGGATGTCTCTTTGTACAAGAGGAAAACTCGTGAAGAGTTTGGCAGATGAAGATTAAATTGGTGGAACCACCGAAACACCAGAGTCAGATCGCTACACTCACACCGACATCCGATCTAAGAAAAGAATTGTCGAGAGACAAAGGATGGAGGAAAAGTTGAAAAGATCCGAGAAAGACTAAGGTCCAAGGATTCAAGAATTTCCAAGAAGTCACGGATAACGCCTTATTGTTTGAAGGTAGGATATGCTCTCGACGACGCAGAGCTTCGTAACGAGATCATGAGCGAGGCTCACGACACGCCCTACACCGCCCACCCGTGCAAAGACAAAAATGTACCAGATCCAAGGAAAATTTTGGTGGGAAGGCATGAAACGAGACATAGCTTCTTTCAGAGAACGCTGCCTTGTTTGTCAACAAGTGAAGGCCCTACACCAACGATTCTACGGAAGTTACAACCGCTAGAAATCCTCGAGTGGAAGTGGGACGATATAACGATGGATTTCACATGCTTACCCAAATCGAGAAGAGGAAACACACCCATATGGGTAATTGTGGATAGACTTACCAAAAGTGCTCACTTTCACCTATTCAAGCACTTATGGGTCCGATAAGTCGCTCACCAGACGTTAAGGAAATTGTACGACTACATGGAGTGCCAAAATCTATTACCTCGATCGAGACTCCAAGTTCACATCCGATTTTGGATTAGCTTGCAGAGAACTCGGGTACAAGATTAAATTTTAGTACGCCTTTCCACCCACAAACCGATGGACAATCGGAAAGAACGATCCAAACGCTTGAAGATATGCTTAGAACCGTAGTATTGGATCGAGGTGCAAATGGGAAGATATTTTACCGATTGAGTTTGCCACAACAACAGCCTATCGTTTACGATAGTATGGCCCCACACGAAGCCCCGTATGGCAAGAAGTGTAGATCACCGCTTATCGGGACGAAGTCGAGAGAGGAAAGTTATAGGCCTGATGCGCGAGTGAAATGATCGAAATCGCTCGACAAATTAGATGAGGATAAAAGAGGCTCAGACGATGAGAAATCTTACCCGACACGCTGTAGATCCGAGCTACAATTTGAGGATGGAGACAAAGTCTTTCTTAAGGTCTCTCCATCAAAAGGATTGTCGTTTGGCCCGAAAGGAAGTTGAGACCCCGCTTTATAGACCATATGAGATCCTAGAGAGGATAGGTCCAGCTTGTTTATAGGTCGGCTCTTCCGCCAAATCTAGGAATGTCCATAATGTTTTTCACGCCTCATAATTACGAAAATACGCTCACGACCCAAAGCACGAATTCATCAAGACGACGTGATCCTCGAGCCGACATGAGCTATAAGGAAGAACCCGCAGCCATACTGACCACAAAGTTCAACAACTACGAGCAAGTCGATTCCGTTAGTTAAAGTGTCATGGACACCACCACCCGACAAGAAGAAGCCACGGGAGCTTGAAGAAGAATGAGGAAAAATACCCCACTTATTTTTCTAAAGGTATACAAATTTCGGACTAAATTTTTCGAAGTGGGTGGAATGTAATATTCCAAAGAAACAATATACGATTACGGTTTTCTAAACCCGTAATTGTAGTTTTGCACGATATTATCTTTTTAAGACATCGAATTTTGTGATTTCGATACGATATCGTTATAACGAATTCCTTTCATAATTCACTAAGGATTGTGAATTAAAGGATTGAAATATTACGAAATGATTCGTCAATATTTTTAAACATCAAACGCAGATCGAACGCCGCCTTTTCATGAAATTTTCTCGAGAAGGAAGCTTGGAATTAATTTCCATCTTAATTCCTTTATTAAAAGGGATATATTTATTTAGTAAGTATGAACTCATCATGACCATTTTGAGATGAGTCGATTTTGAACGCTTTGAGACGCTTAACGCCAACGCCTAGAAACGATTTGAAAATGAGTTTGATGCTCAGAAATTATAATAATTAATTTCCTATTATTATTTTATATAATTTCAGTATTATTAATTATTAAAATCGAATTTTCAGTTATTGAATTCGATATTTTGATATCGAAATTTTCAAAAGCCCTAAGTTTATAAACTTTGGTTTTTCACATGAAATGACACTATTAAATTATTATATGGTATCTAAACTTTATAATATGATATATATGAGTGTTATTAAGCTATGAAATCAGTTTTAGATCATTAAAATCGAAAATGATTTTTATAAATTTCAAACCTAATTTTCAAATTAGGTTTTATATGCATTTAATTAATGCTATAATTTTATCCTATGATATTATTTAATATCTAAATCATATATTATGATGTATATATGTATATTTGGGACTAAAATGGCATGAGTATCAATAATAGGTGTAAATTGTATTTTATTCCTAATTTTCCATTTTATTATCTCCAGAAATCGATTATGTGCTATATGTTGATTTAATTATTTTATGGCATGTATTATATATCATATGATCATGTGTGATTAATACATTGTATTATGATACAAAATAAATTAAATCCCACCCCTACAACACCCTAAAACCGCCGCCACCCTCATTAAACAAAGCACGAGCTCCACCTCTATCTCGACCAATACACGGCTTACCTTTAAACCTAGCCTAATCATCACATAATCCTCATCATTTGGCTGCAGATTTTAGCCATTTTCTTAGCCAAAATCGTGAGAGAGAGAGAGGTAGTATAGGGAGGACTCTTCCCATTCACCCATTTCTCATTATACACACTTCCTACACTACAACACTCTCATTTCTCTCCATTTCCTCCCATTCCAAAGCAGAAAATCGAGAGCTTCTCCCCAAAATTTCGAAAGTTCTTCTTCTTCTTCTTCTATTTCCTCTCCCAACCAAAATTTCATTTCTAAAGTTAACAACGCCAAAACAAAAGATTCTTCTTCTTGGCAACCGATGATACCCATGGTCGCCCTTCAAAGATGTTGAGGTCTTCTCCCAACTAACCATAAATTCACGCTACTCACTATATTGTTCTTGTGATTCCATATCAACAACACCGCCGACCCGCAAGAATTTCTAAGGTAAATTTTGCATTTTCATAAGCAAACCACCTAATTCATCAAGTTCACTTAATTGTAACAATCGAGCCTCCCAAGCCTTATGATAAAAATTCAGCTTTTTAATCGCCCAATAGGCTCGATGCTCAAGTTCCAAGGAAGATGACAAGCTTTCCCATAGACCAACCGTAAGGTGACATCCCTAAAGGTGTTTTGAAGATGTTCAGTAGGCCCACATCGAATTTGTCCGATTCTCGTATTATTTTACAAGACATTTTCGGGTTCGTCCTATTTATGCTGTTGGTTTGATTAATATTTGTCTATTCGAACTTACTTCGTTTGTTTCGATGTTTTGTAGAAAACCGACATTTAAATGGGATGAATTGCGATAGGAGTTCATAGGCGAAAACGGTTTGCAATCCGGAGATCGGACGTAAGAGAACGGAGTGAAACGTCGAAGTCACGCACGCGCACCCAGCTCGTCTAACGAGTCCGGTGCCTCGCCCAGTCGTGCGCCGTACTCGTCGATCACCCATGCCGAGCTCGCCCTGCACACCGAGCTCACCACCGTCTGCGCCCCACCGCCGACAAGGCGGCGCCCCAGCCGCTTTCTCTCGGCCGCCATCCGCCCAAGACGCCCGCAAGCCTTCGTCTGCATCGGTGTCCAAAGACCGCCGCGTAAGGCCGCCCCGCCGCTTTCTCCAGCCGCCGCGCCGCAAGGCCGCGCCAGTCGCCTTTCCCGCTTCTCCGAGGGTGCCTTAGCCCCGCAAGCCTCCGTCCGGTGCTTGACTCCCAACTGGCGCTGGACGTGTCACTAGAAGCTTGGCGTCCCGGCCGTGCTTCTATCCGCGCTGGTTGCTGCGGTTGTTCTATCCAAAAACTCCTCACGTCCGCGCCGCGCTTCGTCCGTATTTGGGAAATTTCTTCTGATATAAATACTGAAACACACGCTGAAACCTTGGCCGCTATTTTTATATTATTTTCGTCAGTTGTTCTCAGAGGCATTCTTTTCCCTTTTCTTTTTCTTTGTCTTTTCCTTTTAATTCTCACACCTTGGATTAACAATTGTGATTGTACGATTCCGGATTTTGGAAGACGAATTTTTCTATGAATGGTTGTAAGTTTTTGTCATTTTGATTATGTCTATATAATTATGATGGGGATGATTTCTGCTATGAGATGAATTATTGTTTTATAGAGTAATACATGTTAGGTTGTTCGTATCTTGAATCGTGATTGTTGAGTTGATGATTTGCGATTTTCACATCCGTATAAATTGTTTATTTTATGATCTTCATGCATGGTGTTCGAAAGAATAGTGTAGGTCGATCAGATGCTTATATTTGATTATGAAGATATGCGATAGCGATTTATATTAAATATAAGTTTGACAATGAAAGTGATCGAGAGATTGATTTGTTGTCAATAAATGATATATGTGGTTGTGGTTTTTGCTATCGTGTGCCTTGTAATAAAATATCCTTCGTAGTTGATGGTTGGTCGATCGAGAGATCCCCGTCATTAAGTTCGAGTTCAACGCCGACATAATCGAGATTAGTTAGTGTTGACCGCTTGGTGATAGGCGCCGGTGTTTTATGCATTGTGTATCGATCCTTGATTCACTAATAGCGAGGATAGATTCGAACCCTAGAACACCGCTCCAATTCCGTATCTTTCAATTCCTATTGTTGTCAAGTGCATCTGCTTTCCCCGCTTTATTTTATTTTCGCTTTCGTCTTTTTCCGTGATGTTTCTTATTTTAGACGTTAGTATTTCTTTTCTTTTTCTCGTGAGCGACATTAAACCGCAGCCTGTCAAGCCTTCCTCAGAGATTCGACTGGGTCGACCTTATCATTTATAAGGACCTCGTGCTATCATGAAGGTTCGAAAAGAACAATTTGTCTCGAACAAATTTTGGTACTGTCGGGGAAGGCTTTAGTGCTTTTTGTTTTGTGTTGTTTTGTTTTTCGTGTTTCATTTTGTTTTTCTATTTTTTCCCCGTGCTTCTTCTTTTTTATTTCTTTCTTTTTCTTTTCTTTGTTACTATTTTCTCCAACAGGGCGCAGTGATCTTGTTTTTGTAGTTGGTGTCTCATAATGTTGGGTTATCGCCGATATGAATATGGTCGACAGTTCGGAGGAGTAAAGCACGTCAGATTGGGCAAATTCTCCTTACAAAGAAGCGAGCCCAATTCGACTATTTTGAGGATACCCGTCAGTCGTGAGCATCGCCTATGATCCCCACCGGAGGCATCCTCGTAGTTCTTCATATAGTCGACCTCTTCTTCCAACAACACGACGGTCGACATTGGAGGAGTCATTGCGCGCTCATTCAGCGAAGTCACCGGAAGCCGACAATGAAGGAGTCATTGTAGCGCTCATTCTGGCGTAGTCACGGTGAAGCCGACATCGAGGAATCATTACAGTATTCATTCAGCGTAGTCACCGTGAAGTCGACATCGAAGACAAACCGACGCCTTTCATACGCATTTAGTCAACAAAGTTTCCGGATATTGGAAGCATCTATGGGCGCTTAGATATTCAAGTCACCGTCACCAGATAGTGGAATAATTGGTACACAACCAAAGTGTGGAGGAAATGCCGAGACAATTGAGCAAACTTCTTCTATCATAGTCTATGAAGATGATGAAGTTGAGTGAGAATCATGGAAGATGATGAAATTAAAGAGTCAAGGTTTCATCAAACCGCGACTAACCATGAACAACCCGATATCTTCCCGAACCGCTAGAGGAGGAAGAGGACATACGCTGAGGTAGCATCTATAATTTTTCAATATCCTATTCTCCAAAGTATTGTGCTTGTAGAGTCAAGTTATCTATTTTCTTTGAAGAATAGGATGTTTGATTCAACTTAATTAATTCATTATTTGCTACCGATTGTCCTTTGTGCTACATTGTTACCACCGATGCTCCGTCGAGACGGTATTCCCGCAGCGAAGGACTATGGGTAGTTCATTTTTCATCGTGGATCTCGCGCCATCAACGAGCGCCACGTGGGAGGCACCCCACCAGTTTACTTGTTTTTCCTGCTTTGTTCTTGTTTTTTTGGTTTTGCTTGTGTTTGTGCTTTCGCCTTTGTTTGGTTTTGTGTGGTGCGGTTTCGATGTTAATTATTCTCGAGTTTTGGGACATCAGAACCGTGTAGTGAAGTCATGATGTCCAACTCTACAAACAAGACACCGCTCATTATCGTGAAGTATCATCCTCTATGGCCATTTTGTTTTATTATGTTTGGAGCACCTGGGACGGTTTTCAATTAAATGTGGCGGATGATTATTCATTTACGTGTCGCCCCTTTATCTATTCAGATGTTTGGTGACGCGATCCGTGCTTATTTTGATTTCTTGAATCAAGTATCAGATATGCTTGAGTAAGTTAGATTTTGGTTTGTGCAACTAAACTCGTGGTATCGTCAAACTGCTTTTAAATTTTCGAGACTTTTGGTGATATATGATTCGAGTGTAATGTGAATCGATTTAGATTGTGATCGATAGAAAATGAATAGGGAAAAATTGATGTGATTTGTCCGCTAATGTTAGTGGTAGTGTTAACATTGTGGTTACCTATATATTTGTTTCATAAAAAAAGTGTGAAAAGAGTATAAAATGTGGAGAATGAAAACCTAGATGTTTGTTGAGATTGTTGAAATGGAGGATGGGATTACATCATCTTCTCGTAAATCGAGAAATGGACACGGAAACCACGATAGAAACTCGAGTTCATCGAGAGTTCACCTTTCAACATTGTTCCAAAATCATAAAACATTCTTTCACTACTACAAATATCACTTTCTCACATTTATGACCACGCTTTTTTGTAAGCGTGAATATGCAAGATGACTACTTTTTTATCGTCGTAGCCTACGCTACGATTTTTGAAATATGTATCACGCTATACTTAAACGTGATTATATTTAACTATTAACCACGCTTAAAAGCGTGGTATACATGCTGCTTTTTAAAAAAAGTGCTTATGCATAAATTTTAAAAATAAAAATTCCGCAATTCTCAACAATTTAACTCACGACCTGGGAAATTCCTCTTCCTGCTCGGAGGGCTCTTAATCGTCGTCCATAGAAGGTGAGCTTCGAGCTCTTCGTCTCTTCCTCATTCCTCTTGCCTACTGCTTGTTGAACAAAAGCCTAAATTGACAATTCATCTCAAACCCTAAATCCATTCTCTCACCTTGTTGTTCAAGCCTTACTGCATAAACAAATTTCATTTGATTCAGATTTCCTCGGTCGCTTCGGCTTCTGCATTCTCTGCCCCCATGCGAAACCATGAGCCACCGATGAAGATGATGATGTCTACGCTTTGACCGACTACTTTCACAAGCAGAGGGACCGTCCGATCTATTGAGGTTATTATGCGCCACATTTTTCCCTCTCGCACCAGTAACATCCTTTCTCTCTCTAGGGCTCTCACCAAATCTTTTGTTCCAAGGTTCGTGATTATCTCGCTGCTTCTAATTCTTTTCACATTGCTCTGATTTTGGTTGAATTTGTGGTTTGGTTCAATTTTTTGTTGTGATATATCGCATCTGTGATTTTGATAAAATTTATTTGGAGGAAATGAGTTTTTGTTCAAATCGAGAATTAGTTTGATATGTAGCTGTGATGTTTTACGAATTATCAAGAATTAGTTCACCCACCGATGATACTCAATATATTTGGTTTGGTTAATGTGTATATATGTTAGTAAACAAATAAAGTGTTCATTTCGAGTGATTTGAATGCTTACGGGCTAAGATTTAATGATTTGAGTGGCGTCATCTTCTTGAGGTGATTAGAGACACGAACGTAGAAAGTCCAGATGAGGAGCATGATGAAGAGAGACGATGTGAGAATCTGTGCTCCGGATAGAGTACCTATGTATGGATTCACCAGAAGTGGACTAGAGAGAGAAGTGAGTGCAGTCCTTCCTAGTCTGCATCAAATTAGTACAACACATGTAGATGTAGTGAGATCATTAAAAAAGTTTTGAGTTTAAATGTTGCTGGTGACTGGTGAGTCGAGGAGTTCTATTACACACCTGTTTCTTGGTTTGCCTCTGCTTCAGTTCCAAGTAGACGAACCCGATTATGGACAGAGCAATTAGAGGAAAGGTGAAGACAACAAAATCAAGACCTATGCAATTTGATCATAGAAAATTAACACTATACTGACTTAGGCTCTCTACCTCTCTAACAGAACATGAGACCTTGAAAACATACCATTATAGCCAAACACGGTAGTGATGCTTCGCCGCCGCCTTTCCATTTCCTCGTCAAGAATTCTATCGGCTTGAGAACCCAGAGCGACACCCAACTAGCAAATATCAAGACCAGCAGCAGCTTCAGTAGTAGAAGAGACAACCTAGACATGTTTCAACACCTTATACTTTTCAAAAAACCAAAACGCTTCGAGTTGACATTATATAGTATTCGTAAGAAATGGGAGTTGCTAGAAGATACACTACAAATAAGAGTATCCCCACCATTTTGCACAGATATTTGTATTGCTACAAAATGGAGACAACACCATATATGTGGTGGGATATGTCATATGTGTGATCATTTTGTTTAGTTTCATCTCAAACATTATGTTGATTTGGACTCTGGTTTGCCTAAAGACTGGAGATAATGGATCATGCCGACTCAAAACAAACTGTATCGTTTATACCGTGACGCGAGCATGACGATATATACAATACTATGCTCTATTTATTTATATGCAGTTTGATATATATAAATATATATATACCTCTAAATCTCAATCAGTTTACTTTTGAGATCATTGGTCCAACATCATTGTTGTGGAATTATGGTCCAACCAAACCACTAATCTCCTTTCTCGTTGTAGGAAGATTATGACAAACACCTTTTTCTACATCAGCACATCTAAGTTGAAAGGTAAGAATTTCATTTCTGAAATGGTAGGTGCAGTTTCTGAATTTTCTTTCTTGTTATAACTAAAATTTAGTATTCAAATATATGTGTTTTATATGAATCTATTTCTGTAATGGAAGTTGGCCTAAAGATTCTTGATGATGAGTTCAAATCTTTGAAAACTCATTCATGTGAAGAGAGAAGAAAGAAGTAAAGCTTGTTACATATGCAAGAAGTGGTCTACTTGTGCTAAAGGGTGCCAACTTTTTCCCCATCTTCATTCGCTCAGAGCATGCCTCAAATCTTGTTGTTTTCGAGTGAACTTTTATGCAAATTGCTTCGAGAAAAATCTCCACCCATCATAGTGAATTTTGAATTATTGTATTTTCTTAGTGTAAATGCTATTTTAGTTATTATTCGTTATAATAATGTGTATTTTGATGACTTAATGAATAGAATTAAAATAATAAACTTATGAGATCGTTTCATGTGAGGACATCCACGTAAGAACACATGTGATCATACTCTAGATCACAACGAGTCGTGCCCACGTGAATCTCAACTAAAATGAGTTTACACGCGAGGACGCCTTCATACGAGACTTTGTAGTAACTTGTCACATTATATTATATATTATATATGATAAGTTTATTTATTTGTCTCACCTCCGAACACTTTATTTCTATAATATTCATAGCTCATCTCCTTCTCTTTACATGAAAGTGAAAATGAGAGAGAAAAACTACAATCTTCCTATTTATGGTCTTGTTTGCTTTCTTCTCTCTGCTCCTTCCACCATTGCAGTCCCATCTTCAAGTAAGTTGAGAAATAAATATCTTGCAGACAACTTATTTTATAGAATTTACTATAAATCATATATTTAATTCGTGCAGAAGCTCGAATCACTCACTCATGGATATACATCAAATCAAGATCTATATCATGAAATATTCTTGGTCATCCCTTTTAATCTAAATTAATATCACATTTTCTTGAAAAAATGAGAGAATTTTGATCTTTTTAGTGTATGTATCTATGGGTCAATCCTTGAAGGTAACCGTCAAGTTTGGAAATTTTGTATTTGCAGTTGAAGAAAGTAAGAATGGATATAGAGGTGACAGATTACTCAGAGACGGGTGCTAATAATCATCACGATCCAAAACCACCGCCTGGGAGCTTCTGACCTCTCTGCTTGTTAATGTATCATCATATATATATTTATTCTCTTTCTCTCTAAAATATTTTGTGCAGGAAAGTGAGCAAGAATAAAGGGTTTCTTCTGTATCATTCTGGAATCTTGAGTTGGCAACTGAATAAACCATTTCAATTAGCAGCAATCTATCAATATTGTATCTACATTTGGATTCTTCTTGAGAAGGTAAAAGTAAAATATCAATATTTCGATTCTTTTCTTTCTTTTTTACAATAATTTGTACGCAGGTTTGGCTGTGTACTGTGTCTCAATCATTGAATTTGTTTACAGGAGCCAGAGTATTGTCAAGTTCTATATGGTCCAGTGATTCAGAGTGATGGGGCGTTATTTAAGAACTGTTGGGACACTTAAAGCTTATCAAAACCAGGCTGGCATGCTGGTAAAAAACTATGTACTATCGGATCCGTACATTCCATACACTTCTATTGTTCTTGGAATGTTGACTTGCAAATTGGTATGTCCATCCTTCTCAATAGCTTCTAGTTTTGCTTCATCGTTGATTTTGAAAGCCAGAGCATCTCTGTTACATTTGGACACCATAGTGATCAAGTATGCATGTCCTGCCTTTTTCTGTTTTGCATCGTATAGTACGAACAACCATCTATCATAATTTAGTTTGGGACTACATGTAGCAAAATCCAATTCTTTATGCGGCCATCAAAAAGTGGCAGCATTTATGGACAAATAAAATAGCATGTTTCGTGTGCTGATATCTTTTCTTCAGCTCTATCTTGTTTCTTAGACTCTTTGGCCCTCTGGCAGGCCTATGATCTGAGTCAGCTCATCATCACATTTTATTCCAGAAATTATAATGCCCTCACTAAGATTCAGAGGATGGAGGAACAATCGGTTAACAACTGGCTCTTATTTTCCTTTTTCATTTGTGTTCAGTTTTGGCACTCTGCTGACATTTGTTATAATATCTTTCTTGCAGTGGCATTTCCACTCTTCATGCCGTTTTTATTTCGATTATGTCTTTGTACTTTGTGTTCTGGTCTGAACTTTTCTCTGATCAAAATTATTCTGGACTAGTTACATTCAGACATTCATCTATCTCGACATTTGCACTTGGGGTAAGTTCCTGATGTATCTGTTCTTGCATTTGCTTTCTTGCAAATATTTCATAATATGTGAATTTGGTTTTCTGTTATTCTTCTTAGACATTCAGAAACATATTTTCAACATTTCAATCCAGTACTACTTCCCAAATCCAATTGAGTTGTCGCATTCCTTTTTGACCAAGCCTTTCTCGTCATATACTTTCAGATACTCTTGCAGACTGTTTCTGGATAAGCAGTCAAGCTTTGTTTCTCTTACTTTTTTTAACATACAGTCTCTGCAGAAGCTAGTTATCATCATGACTTCTGTGATTCTGAGTATTATAGTTTGGTAGTAGCCAATAAATTGGCAATGTCTCTTATTTAGTTTATTGATTCTTTAATCTCTCTACTGTTAGTTTGCGACCTTAATATATGCCATCAAATGATGTATGTGAGTCATTATACTTCTATGTTTTTACTTGCAATGCAAAACTTAGACCCTTCTGTCGGAGGTACATAGAACTGGTTATGTGTACATGATGCCCTATGGTTATATAGAAGTCAATTACATTCGTTGCCTTTTTAAAGCTTCTTTTCTTGTTTCATATTATAGTAATGATTTTTAACAGTCCAGTGCTTAATGAAGTTATTATTGGGAAATGCAGGTAGCAAGAATTCTTTTGTTTGGTTACATGTTCTACCACGTTTATCTTCACCACGACTGTGTAAACATGATCATGGTGACATTGTATCATTTAACATTTGATTCCTCAAATAAAATATATTCCTCAAAATAGCTCTTCTAGAACTCAGATAGTTTTCCATGAGCATACCGACATACACTTTATAGATGAGGATTTTTAAACTTTTCATAGTATTTTGAAATCAACATTGTCTCTTTTCTCTCATTTATAAATTTGTACTTTACAAAATTTAAGAATTGTTACTTTGTCATGCTATCTAGTCTCTCGACATCCTTAATGATTGCTTTCTTGATTGGTTCTTAATAGAAGTTACAAAACTATTTGCAGTGATGCAGATGCACACCACCGGTTTTCTTCTTGTATTTGTTGTACCGTGGCGCCGCAATCATGAACTTGATGTGCATAGTATTTTGTATAGTGATTTTGTAGGCGTAATGAAAATGTTCAGATATTTTGTATAGTGATTTTGTAGTCAGAATGAAAATGATCAGATATTTTCAATAGTGATTTCGAACGTAGTCGCAAGTATATTTTAATCTCATTTGCTTGTCGCTATTAATTATGCAGTTTAAATAAAGAAATTAACTACTGCTGAAATTGAAAACCAGAGTTGTTATTAAATCGACTACGGTTGTAATAGAAAAGCGTAGTAAATTTGGCATTAAAACCGTAGTAAATAAACTCAAAACCGTAGTTAATACATATAGACCACGCCGAAAGTCGTGGTGTATGTGCGAAATTTTGTGTGATTCTGTTTATAGACCACGCCGAAAAAGCGTAGTCTATATGCGAAAAGCGTAGTCTATAGTGGTATAGACTACGCAAAAAGCGTGAGTGTGTGCGAAATTTTGTGTGTTCAGTGGGTATAGACTACGCAGAAAAGGCGTGAGTCTATGTGCGAAAAGCGTAGTCTATAATGGGTATAGACTACGACAAAAAGCGTGAGTGTATGCGCCGCCATTTTTCTCACACCACTTTTCTCTACACTGAATGCACATGATCACACATATAACGCGTAGTCTATACCGATTTTGTAGTAGTGTTTGTGCTTTAAAAGAAACTTGTTGCTAAAGGTGACCACATTAGTTAGTTCACCCCTCAGCGGAGAGTCGGGTCCGAGCAGAGGTTACCCTTTATTTATTGGAAATCAATTGCCGCCTTAGATTTATTTCACATTATCTTCAATACGTAAACACCAACTGTGGGGGAAAAGCAATAAGGTTTGATTGATTAGACTAAGTGTGAAGTTGCATATAAATTATCCTTCCTATTCTTACTAGGATAGACTTTGCTTGAGGACAAGCAAATGGATAAGTGTGGGGGAGTTGTTTAGTATGAATTTGTGCTGATTCTTGGTATTGTTTTACATAACATTTTCAGTGGTTTGTCCTATTTATGCCGTTGGTTTGATTAATATTTATCTATTCGAACTTACTTCGTTTGTTTCGATGTTTTGTAGAAAAAATGACATTTAAATGGGTTGAACTAGATCTTCCAAGGATTAAATTTATCAAGAGCATTGCGATAGGAGTTCATAGCGAAAACGGTTTGCAATTCGGAGATCGGACGCGAGAGAACGGAGCGAACGTCAAGTCGCGACGCACCCACCGCCCAATGAGTCCGGCCACCTGGGCCGTGGCGCCTCCTCGCCGCCATGCCGAGCTCGCCAGACACCGAGCTCGCCACTGTCGTCCGGCGCCACCGCTGCAGCAGCCGGCCGCCTGCCGCTTTCTCCAGCCCGGCCCGCGACCTGCAAGCCTCCGTCCGTGGCCGAGTGTCGGCGCCGCCACGCAAGGATAGCGCCTAGCCGCTTTCTCCAGCGCCCTCACCTGCGTGCCCCGCAAGCCTCCGCCTGCGCTGGTGTCCAACGCCCGCTCGCGTAAGGCCGCCGCCCGCCGCTTTCTCTGGCGCCCTCGCGTTTTAGCCTCGCAAGCCTTCGTCTCGGTGCTTGACTTTCACCGGCGCCGGCGTGTCTCTGTAAGCTTGGCGCGTCCGTCTCTTGCTCGCTCTGTCCGACTGGTCATACGGCCGTTTATCCAAACTCCTCGCGTCCAAGGCGGAAATTTCTTCCGATATAAATATCGAAACACACGAAACCACGCCGCTATTTTTATATTATTTTCGTCAGTTTTTCTCAAAGGCATTCTTTTCCCTTTTCCTTTTAATTCTCGCACCTTGGATTAACAATTGGGATTGTACGATTCGGATTTTGGAAGACAAATTGACTATGAATGGTTGTAAGTTTTTCTCATTTTGATTA
This sequence comes from Salvia rosmarinus, assembly GCA_036937905.1. NCBI lineage: Eukaryota > Viridiplantae > Streptophyta > Magnoliopsida > Lamiales > Lamiaceae > Salvia > Salvia rosmarinus. Next base: position 221,542 of record JAODLM010000583.1, on the reverse strand, counting down.
TGTCATATAATTATGATGGGATGATTTACGCTATGAGATTTAATTATTGTTTTATGTAGTAATACATGTTAGGTTGTTCGTATCTTGAATCGTGATTGTTGGGTTGATGATTTGCGATTTTCTCATCCGTATAAATTGTTTATCAGATGATCTTCGTGCATGGTGTTCGAAAGAATAGTGTAGGTTGATTGATGCTTATATTTGATTATGAAGATACGCGAGCGCATTTATATTAAATATAAGTTCGACAATGAAAGTGATCGAGAGATTGATTTGTTGTCAATAAATGATATATGTGGTTGTGGTTTTGCTATCGAGTGCCTTGTAATAAAAGATCCTTCGTAGTTGATGGTCGGTTGATCGAGACACCCGTCATTAAGTTCAAGTCTAACGCCGACGAATCGAGAGATTAGTTAGTGTTGACCGCTTGGTGAGAGGCGTGGGTGTTTTATGCATTGTGTACCGATCCTCGATTCATTAATAGCGAGGATAGATTCGAACCCCAGAACACCGCTCCAATTCCATGTATCCACAATTTTATTGCTTTCAAGTGCTTCGCTTTTCCCCGCTTTATTTTGTTTCCTACTTTCGCATTTTCCGTGACAGCCCCTTATTTTAGGGCGTTAATATTTGTTTTCTGCTTCGTGTGCGACATTAAACCGCAGCCTGTTAAGCCTTCCCGAGATTTCGACTTGGTCGACCTTACCGCCTATAAGGACCTCGTACTATTGCGAAGCGATCGAAAAGAACAATTTGGTAGGAACAAATTTTGGCGCCGCTGTCGGGAAGGCTTTAGGCTTTTGGTTTTGTGTCTTTTATTTTTCGTGTTTCATTTTGTTTTTCTGCTTTCTTCCCGTGCTTCTTCTTTTTTCTTTCTTTTCTTTTTCTTTGTTACTATTTTCTCCAACAAAAGGCAGGATCTTGTTTTGTAGTCCGTATCTCATTAATGCGGGGTTATCGCGATATGAATATGGTCGGCTGTGCCCGGAGGAGGAAAGCACGTTGTATTAGGTAAATTCTCCTTACAAAGAAGGAGCCCAATTCGACTATTTTGAGGGATACGCCGCTATGAGCATCAAGCCTATGAACCCTACAGAGGCATCCTCGTAGTTCTTCATATAGTCGACATCTTCTTCCAACATCACCGATGAAGCCGACATTGGAGGAGTCATTGCAGCGCTCATTCAGCGTAGTCACCGGTGAAGCCGACATCGACGAGTCATTGCAGCGCATATTCAGCGAGTCACCGTGAAGTTTACATTGGAGGAATCATTACAGCATTCATTCAGCGAGTCGTCGGTGAAGCCGACATTGAAGACACACCGACGCCTTCATACGCATTTAGTCAACAAAGGTTCGAGATGTTGGAAGCATCTATGGAGCGCTTAGAGACTCAAGTAAGTCACCACCATGATAGTGGAAGAATTGGTCCACAAACAAAGTGTGAGGAAATGCCGAGACAATTGAGCAAACTTCTTCTATCATAGTCTATGAAGATGATGAAGTTGAGGGAGAATCATGGAAGATGATGAAATTAAAGAGTCAAGGTTTCATCAAACCGCCACTAACCATGAACAATCGATATCTTCCGAACCGCTAGAGGAGGAGAGAGACATACATTGAGGTAGCATCTATAATTTTTCAATATCCTAATTCTCCAATGTATTGTGCTTTTGGAGTTGAAGTTATCTATTTTACTTTGAAGAATAGGATGTTTGATTTGAATTAATTAATTATTTGCTACCTTGATTGTCCTTTGTGCTTACCTTGTTACTACTGATGCTCTGGTTGAGATGGTATTCCTGCAGGTGAAGGACTATGGATAGTCCATTTTTCATTGGTGGATCTCGTGCCATTGAAACGAGCGCTACGTGGGAGGCAACCCACGAGTTTACATGTTTTTCTGTTTTGTTCTTGTTTTCTTTTGGTTTTGCTTGTGTTTGTGTTTTCGTCTTTGTTTTGGTTTTATGTGGTGTAGGTTTCGGTGTTAATTATTCTTGAGTTTTGGGACATTGTAACCGTGTAGTGAAGTCGTGATGCTCCAACTCTACAACAGACACTGCCTATTATCGTGAAGTATCATCCTCTATGGCCATTTTGTGTTATTAATGGTTGGAGCACAGGGGACAGTGCTCGAATTAAGTGTGGCGGATGATTATTCTTTTTCGTGTGCGTCCCTTATCTATTTGTATGCTTGGTGATGTGCATCTGTGCTTATTTTGATTTCTTGGAATCAAGTATTGTATATGAGAGTATGTTAGGATTTTTGTTTGTGCGACTAAACTCTGTGGTATTGGTCAAACTGTTTTTAAATTTACGAGACTTTTGGTGATATACGATTCGAGTGTAATGTGAATTGACGAGATTGTGATTGATAGAAAATGAATAGGAGAAAATTGATGTGATTTGTCCGGCTAATGTTAGTGGTAGTGTTAACATTGTGGTTACCTATATACTTGTTTCATAAAAATAAAAAAAAAAGTGTGAAAAAGAGTAGAAAATGTTGAGAATGAAAACTCCAGTTGTTTGTTGAGATTGTTGAAATGGAGGATGGGTTTCTGTCCCTTTTTCTCGTAAATTGAGAAATGGACATGGGAAACCACGATAGGAAACTTCGAGTTCATCGAGAGTTCACCTTCAACATTGTTCCAAAATCATTAAAACATTCTTTGTGCTTTAAAGAAACTTGTTGCTAAAGGTGACCACATAGTTAGTTCACCCCTCAGCGGAGAGTCGGCTCGAGCGAGATGTTACCCTTTTATTTATTGGAAATCAATTGTTGTCTTAGATTTATTTCACATTATCTTTGAATAAGTAAACACCAAGTGTGGGGGAAAAGCAATAAGGTTTGATTGATTAGACTAAGAGTGAAGTTGCATAAATTATCCTTCCTATTCTTACTAGTATAGACTTTGCTTGAGGACAAGCAAATGTATAAGTGTGGGGGAGTGATGATTATTCATTTTCGTGTGTGTCCCTTATCTATTTGTATGCTTGGTGATGTGCATCTGTGCTTATTTTGATTTCTTGGAATCAAGTATTGTATATGCGAGTAAGTTAGGATTTTGGTTTGTGCAACTAAACTCCGGGGTATTGGTCAAACTGTTTTAAAATTTCTGAGACTTTTGGTGATATATGATTCGAGAGTAATCTGAATCGACGAGATTGTGATAGATAGAAAATGAATAGGGAAAATTGTTGTGATTTGTCCTGCTAATGTTAGTGGTAGTGTTAACATTGTGGTTACCTATATACTTGTTTCATTTTATAAATAAAAAAGTGTGAAAAGAGTAGAAAATGAGGAGAATGAAAACTCAGCTTGTTTGTTGAGATTGTTGAAATGGAGGATGGGATTATGTCCTCTTCTCGTAAATTGAGAAATGGACATGGAAACCACGATAGGAAACTCGAGTTCATCGAGTTCACCTTCAACATTATTCCAAAATCTATTAAAACATTCTTTGTGCTTTAAAAAGAAACTTGTTGCTAAAGGTGACCAGATTAGTTCGTTCACCCCTAGCGGAGAGTTGGGTCTGAGCAGAGGTTACACTTTTATTTATTGGAAATCAATTGCCGTCTTAGATTTATTTCATATTATCTTTGAATACATAAACACCAAGTGTGGGGGAAAAGCAATAAGGTTTGATTGATTAGAATAAGAGTGAAGTTGCACAAATTATCCTTCATATTCTTACTAGTATAGACTTTGCTTGAGGACAAGCAAATGGATAAGTGTGGGGGAGTTGTTTAGTATGAATTTGTACTGATTCTTGGTATAGTTTTACATGACATTTTCAGTGGTTTGTCATATTTATGTCGTTGGTTTGATTAATATTTATCTATTCGAACTTAGTTCGTTTGTTTCGATATTTTGTAGAAAAACGAAATTTAAATTGGATGAATTGGATCCGCCAAGGATCAATTTTATTGAAGAGCATTGCGATAGGAGTTCATAGGCGAAAACGGTTTGTAATTCGGAGATTGGACGCGAGAGAATGGAGTGAAACGTCGAAGTCGCGCACATGCACCCAGCTCGCCCAGCGAGTCCGGCGCCTCGCCTGCTGCTCGCCGCACTCCTGATCGCCCATGCCGAGCTCACCCGCCGCCGAGCTCGCCTCGCTCGTCTGTGCCCCACCGCGCAAGAAGGCCGCCTTCCGCTTCTCCAAGACCTCCGCGCCTGCGCCCATAAGCTTCCGTCCGGTCTGGGTGTCCAGCGCCGCTTCGCGCAAGGCCGCTGCCAGTGCTACCTTCTCCAGCGCCCTCGCGCCCAAGGCCACGCAAGCCTCCGTCCGACGGTGTGCGTCTACCCCGCTCGCAAGGCCGCGCTCGATCGCTTTCTCCGGCGCCTCCAGCGCGTTTTAGCCCCGCAAGCCTCCGTCCGCACTGACTCCCAACCGCGCTGGACGTGTCTCAAAAGTTGCACGTCCGGCTGCCAGCTGCTCGTCCGGCTACTGGTTGTTGCGGTCGTTCTATCCAAACTCTTCACGTCCCGAGTCAAGGTGAAATTTCTTCGATATAAATATCGAACACACGCGAAACCCCGCCGCTATTTTTATATTATTTTCGTCAGTTGTTCTCAGAGGAATTCTTTTCCCTTTTCTTTTTCTTTCCCTTTTCCTTTTAATTCTCGCACCTTGGATTAACAATTGGGATTTTACGATTCCGGATTTTGGATGAAGAATTTGTCTATGAATGGTTGTAAGTTTTTCTCATTTTGATTATGTCTATATAATTATGATGGGGATGATTTCTGCTATGAGATGAATTATTATTTTATAGAGTAATACATGTTAGGTTGTTCGTATCTTGAATCGTGATTGTTGGGTTGAGGATTTGCGATTTTCTCATCCGTATAAATTGTTTATGTTATGATCTTCAAGCATGGTGTTCGAAAGATTAGTGTAGATTGATTGTATGCTTATATTTGATTATGAAGATATGCGAGAGCAGATTTATATTAAATATAAGTTTTACAATGAAAGTGATCGAGAGATTGATTTGTTGTTGAATAAATGATATATGTGGTTAGGGTTTTTGCTATCGTGTGCCTTGTAATAAAATATCCTTCATAGTTGATGGTTGGTTGATTGAGAGATATCATGTCATTAAGTTCGAGTCTAACGTTGACGTAATTGAGAGATTAGTTAGTGTTGACCGCTTGGTGAGGCGTGGGTGTTTTATGCATTGTGTACCGATCCTTGATTCATTAATAGCTAGGATAGATTCAACCCTAGAACACCGCTCCAATTCCGTATCTCGCCAATTCCTATTGTTGTCCAAGTGCATCTGCTTTTCCCGCTTATTTTATTTCCTACATTCGCCCTTTCCGTGACAGCCCTTATTTTAGGACGTTAATATTTCTTTTCTATTTCGTGTGCGACATTAAACCGCATCCTGTTAAGCCTTCCTAGAGATTCGACTTGGTCGACCTTACCGCCTATAAGGACCTCGTACTATTGCGGCGATCGAAAAGAACAATTAGGTCGAACAAATTTTAGCACCATTGCGGGGAAGGCTTTTAGCTTTTTTTTGTGTCGCTTTTATTTTTCGTGTTTCATTTTGTTTTTCTGCTTCTTCCCCGTGCTTCTTCTTTTTATTTCTTTCTTTTTCTTTTCTTTGTTACTATTTTCTCCAACAAAGCGTGTGATCTTGTTTTTGTAGTTGGTGTCTCATAATGCGGTTATCGCCGATATGAATATGGTCGACAGTGCCCGGAGGAGGAAAGCATGTCGATTGGGTAAATTCTCCTTACAAAGAAGGAGCCCAATTCGATTATTTTGAGGGATACCGCCAGTCAGTGAGCATCAAGCCTATGATCCCACCTGAGGCATCCTCGTAGTTCTTCATATAGTCGACCTCTTCCAACATCAACCGATGAAGCCGACATTGAGGAGTCATTGCAGCGCTCATTCAAAGTGAGTCACCAGGTGGCGCAATCGGTGAAGCCGACATTGGAGGAGTCATTGCGGGCGATATTCAGCGTAGTCACCGGTGAAGTCGACATCGGAGGAATCATTACAGCATTCATTCAGCGAGTCACCGGAAGCCGACATTGAAGACACATCGACGCCTTTCATACGCATGCAGTCAACAAAGGTTCGAGATGTTGGAAGCATCTATGGAGCGCTTAGAGACTCAAGTCGGTCGGTCCACCATGATAGTGGAAGAATTGGTCCACAACCAAAGTGTGGAGGAAATGCCGAGACAATTGGAGCAAACTTCTTCTATCATAGTCTATGAAGATGATGAAGTTGGGGGGAGAATCATGGAAGATGATGAAATTAAAGTGTCAAGGTTTCATCAAACCGCGACTAACCATGAACAATCTGATATATTCCCGAACCAGTTAGAGGAGGAAGAGAGGACATACGCTGAGGTAGCATCTATAATTTTACAATATCTTAATTTCAAAGTATTGTGCTTTTGGAGTCAAGTTATCTATTTTGCTTTGAAGAATAGGATGTTTGATTCAACTTAATTAATTCATTATTTGCTACCTTGATTGTCCTTTGTGGCTACCTTGTTACCACCGATGCTCCGTCGAGACGGTATTCCTCGCAGTGAAGGACTATGGATAGTCTATTTTCATTGGTGGATCTCGTGCCATTGAACGAGCGCCACGTGGAGGCAACCCACCAGTTTACTTGTTTTTCTGCTTTGTTCTTGTTTTCTTTTGGTTTTGCTTGTGTTTGTGTTTTCGCCTTTTTTGGTTTTGTGTGGTACAGTTTCGTGTTAATTATTCTCGAGTTTTGGGACATTGTAATCCGTGTAGTGAAATCGTGATGCTCCCACTCTACATGCACTCTCGCTCTATTATCGTGAAGTATCATCCTCTATGGCCATTTTGTGTTATTAATGTTTGAGCACCGGGACAAAGGTTCAATTGCGTGTGGATGATTATTCTTTTCGTGCGTCCTTTATCAATTTGTATGCTTGGTGATGTGCATATGTGCTTATTTTGATTTCTTGAATCAAGTATTGTATATGCAGTAAGTTAGGATTTTGGTTTGTGCAACTAAACTCTGTGGTATTGGTCAAGTTGTTTTTAAATTTTCGAGACTCTTGGTGATATATGATTCGAGTGTAATGTGAATTGACGAGATTGTGATTGATAGAAAATGAATAGGGGAAAATTGATGTGATTTGTCCGGCTAATGTTAGAGGTAGTGTTAACATTGTGGTTACCTATATACTTGTTTCATAAAATTAAAAAAAAAGTGTGAAAAGAGTAGAAAATGTGGAGAATGAAAACCCAGCTGTTTGTTGAGATTGTTGAAATGGAGGATGGGATTCGTACTTTTTCTCAGAATTGAGAAATGGACATGGAAACCACGATAGGAAACTCGAGTTCATCGAGAGTTCACCTTTCAATATTGTTCCAAAATCAGAAAACATTTTTGTTCTTTAAAAGAAACTTGTTGCTAAAGGTGACCACATTAGTTAGTTCACCTCTAGCGGAGAGTTTGGTCCGAGCATGTTACCCTTTATTTATTGGAAATCAATTGTCGCCTTAGATTTATTTCACATTATCTTTGAAGAAGTAAACACCAAGTGTGGGGGAAAAGCAATAAAGTTTGATTGATTAGACTAAGAGTGAAGTTGCATAAATTATCCTTCCTATTCTTACTAGTATAGACTTTGCTTGAGGACAAGCAAATGTATAAGTGTGGGGTGATGATTATTCATTTTCAAGTAATCCCTTATCTATTTGTAAGCTTGAGATGTGCATCCGTGCTTATTTTGATTTCTTGAATTAAGTCTTGTATATGCGAGTAAGTTAGATTTTGCTTTGTGCAACTAAACTCGTGGTATTAGTCAAACTGCTTTTAAATTTCCGAGACTTTTGGTGATATATGATTCGAGTGTAATGTGAGAGACGAGATTGTGATTGATAGAAAATGAATAGGGGAAATTTGATGTGATTTGTCCGGCTAATGTTAGTGGTAGTGTTAACATTGTGGTTACCTATATACTTGTTTCATTTTATATATAAAAAAAAGTGTGAAAAAGTGTAGAAAATGTGGAGAATGAAAACTCTAGTTGTTTGTTGAGATTGTTGAAATGGAGGATGGGATTATGTCCTCTTTCTCAAATTAAGAAATGGACATGGAAACCATGATAGGAAACTCGAGTTCATCGAGAGTTCACCTTCGAACATTGTTCCAAAATCATAAAACATTCTTTGTGCTTTAAAAGAAACTTGTTGCTAAAGGTGACCAGATTAGTTAGTTCACCCCAGCGAGAGTCGATCCGGCAGAGGTTACCCTTTTATTTATCTCGAAATCAATTGCCGTCTAAGATTTATTTCATATTATCTTTGAATACGTAAACACCAAGTGTGGGGGAAAAGCAATAAGGTTTGATTGATTAGACTAAGAGTGAAGTGCATAAATTATCCTTCCTATTCTTACTAGTATAGACTTTGCTTGAGGACAAGCAAATGGATAAGTGTGGGGGAGTTGTTTAGTATGAATTTGAGCTGATTCTTGGTATTGTTTTACATGACATTTTCAGTGGTTTGTCCTATTTATGCCGTTGGTTTGATTAATATTTATCTATTCGAACTTACATCGTTTGTTTCAATGTTTTGTAGAAAAATGACATTTAAATAGGATGAATTGGATCTGCCAAGGATCAAGTTTTTTGAAGAGCATTTAAACGGTCTCGCAATCTAGATCGGACGCGAGAGAACGCAGATGAAACGTCAAGTCGCCAAGACGCACCCAGCCGCCTAACGAGTCCGATGTCTCACCCCGCTGCACCGCACTCCTGCCGCCCACGCCAAGCTCGCCAAGACGCCAAGCTCGCCACCGTCTGCGCCCCACCGCCACAGAAGGCCAGCTGCCAGCCGCCTTCTCCGGCGCCCTCCGCCCGCCGCCCACAAGCCTCGTCCTCGTCTGGGTGTCCAGCGCCCTTCGCGCAAGGCGGTGCCCAGCGCGCCTTCTCCAGCGCCCGCAAGCCCGCTAGCCTCCGTCCGTGCTGGGTGTCCAAAGGCCGCTCACAAGGACGGCGCCATGGCCGCTTTCTCCAAAGACTCCGCGTTTTAGCCCCGCAAGCCTCCGTCCGGCGCTTGACTCCCAACCGATGCCGGACGTGTTCTAGAAGCTTAAGCGTCCGACGCCGTGTTTATCCGACTGGGGTTCTTTGGTTGTTCTATCCTAAACTCCTCGCGTCCGGCTACAAGGTGGGAAATTTCTTCCGATATAAATATCAAACACACAAACCCGCCGCTATTTTTATATTATTTTCGCCATTGTTCTCGTGAGGAATTCTTTTCCTTTCTTTTTCTTTCCTTTTCCTTTTAATTCTCGCACTGGATTAACAATCGATTTTACGATTCGGATTTTGATGAAGAATTTGTTCATGAATGGTTGTAAGTTTTCTCATTTTGATTATGTCTATATAATTATGATGGGATGATTTCTATGAGATGAATTATTATTTTATAGAGTAATACATGTTAGGTTGTTCGTGATCTTGAATCGTGATTGTTGGGTCGAGGATTTGCGATTTTCTCATCCGTATAAATTGTTTATGTTATGATCTTCAAGCATGGTGTTCGAAAGATTAGTGTAGATTGATTGTATGCTTATATTTGATTATGAAGATATGCGAGAGCGATTTATATTAAATATAAGTTTTACAATGAAAGTGATCGAGATTGATTTGTTGTCAATAAATGATATATGTGGTTGTGGTTTTTGCTATCATGTGCCTTGTAATAAAATATCCTTCGTAGTTGATGGTTGGTTGATTGAGAGATCCCCGTCATTAAGTTCGAGTCAACGCTGACGAGTCGAGAGATTAGTTAGTGTCGACCGCTTGGTGAGAGCGTGGGTGTTTTATGCATTGTGTACCGATCCTCGATTCATTAATAGCGAGGATAGATTTGAACCCTGAACACCGCCTCTAATTCCGTATCTCACAATTCCTATTGTTGTCCAAGTGCATCTGCTTTTCCTATTTTATTTTATTTCCGCTTTCGTCCTTTCCGTGATAGCCCCTTATTTTAGGACGTTAGTATTTCTTTTCTGCTTACGTATGCGACATTAAACCGCAGCCCTCGTAAGTGCTTCCTCGAGAGATTCGACTTGGGTCGACCTTACCGCCTATAAGGACCTCGTATCTATTGCGAGCCGATCGAAAAGAACAATTTGGTCGAACAATCATCTAATCGCATCGACCAATCCTTACGTCCCTGATTCACCACTTTTTCCAAAGATGCCTTTATTTCTCTATCGACGCTCCGCTTGACCATTCGTTTATGGATGATATGTCAGAAATCTTGTAGCTAATGTTATACTTAGCTAGAACAAAGATTCACGGCCTTGTTGACAAAACGTGTGCCTTCATTACTAATGATCACGCGAGGAGTACCGAATCATGTGAATATGTTCTTTACAAGAACTTTATTAGAACCTTCGCGTCATTAGTGGAACTTACCACGGCCTCCACCCATTTAGATACGTAATCGACCGCCACAAGGATGTAGATGTTACTAAATGAGGTTGGAAAAGGACCCATAAAATCGAGACCCCACACGTCAAAGAGTTTAATTTCCAAAATAAAGTTGAGTGGCATCTCACTCCGAGAAGATATATTTCCAACTCTTTGACATCGATCACATTTTTGCACAAAAATACGGGCATCTTTAAACAAGGTCGGCCAAAATAACCTCGATTAAGTACCTTAGCCGTTCTTTGTCCCGCAAAATGACCACCTTATGGGGTGGCGTGATATCCTTCTAAAATCGATTCCATTTCTTCATGCGGAATGCAGCCTCAAAGAAACCGTCAAGACCGTTTTATATAAGAATGGTTCATCCCAAACATAATGTTTAACCTCGTAAAAGAACTTTTCTTCGATGTGATGAGAATTCAGGAGGCAACACTCCACTGACCAAGAAGTTAACATAAATGATCAGCTACTTGATTCTCTGTTCCCTTTCTGTCTCTGACTTCCAGATCAAATTCTTGCAAGAGCAAGATCCACCGAATTTGGCTTGGCATCTTTCTTTGTGACAAGATATTTGATGGTCGTGATCCAGATAAACAATCACTCTTGACCCTACCGTGTGGGCTCTAAACTTTCACAGCGAATACTACAAAGCGCTCTTTCTCTGTTGTGGTGTAATTGATTTGAGCCTCCACCAATGTTTTGCTCGCATAATAGATGGAATGGAATACCTTTTCCTTCGTTGACCCAAGACAAATTTCACAAAGAAAGTCACTTGCGTCACACTTCACCTCAAAGGGCAAAGACCAGCCTGGACCAATAATCACCGAGGCTGTCACTAGAGCTCTTATCAAAATATCAAACACCTTCAAACATTCGGGAGTAAACTCAAAGTGACGATTTTGCTCCATCAAAGCACATAGTGGCTTAGCAATTTTGAAAAATCCTTTATAAACCGCCTATAAAATCTGCATGTCCCAAGAAACTCGCACACCTTTTGCAAGAAGAGGTGGTGGAAGTTTATCGATCACTTCAATCTTTGCTCTATCCACTTTTATTCCTTTCTTGGATATGTGATGGCTCAGCACGATGCCCTCTCGCACCATGAAATGGCATTTTTCCAAATTTAAACCAAGTGCGTCGCTCACAACGCCCGTAACCTTCCCAAATTACTCGTGCATATCCCAAAAGTATCTCCAAATACGTAGAAATCATCCATGAAGATTTCCTTGATTTCTCCACCATATCCGAAAATATGGCCATCATGCGTATACTGAACGTTGTTGGGCATTACAAAGCCCAAAAGGCATTCTTCTAAAAGTGAAAGTGCCATAGGAACAGGTGAATATGGTTTTGTGTTGATCTTTCCTGGTTGCCTTGTTCAGTTTTCTATAGTCTACACAAACACGCCATCCAGTTATCACCCGAGTTGGAATCAATTCTTGTCGATCATTAGCAATCACAGTAATCCCCCATTTCTTAGGAACACATTGCACTGGGCTTATCCAAGAACAATCCGAGATTGGATAAATGATTCCAGCATCTAACCATTTAATAACTTCTTTCTTCAACACTTCTTTCATTGCTGGATTAAGACGACGCTGTTTTCTATGGAAGTGCTGTGGCAATCTTCCAAAGAATATCTTATGCATGCACGAGAAGGGCTGATCCCTTTATATCGATAACTGACCATCCAATAGCTCTCTCAGATTTCAGCAAGACCGTAGCAAAGATTTTTCCTTGTCGCATGAGAGCGGTCAAATGATTATCGGAAGAGTTTTTCCTCGCCCAAATATGTATATTTCGATGGTTAGCAAGTTTTTCGACTTAACGGGAGGTTTGTCGATTGAAGGTTTGATACCGGACGACACGATCCAGAAGCCCCGCCGACTGGAAGCGGGCGATACGCGGCATACCGTATACCTCCGTCGCCGAGGATACTTAGGAAACTCCCTACCTTGCTCCAACCCATGAGATCAACATATTCCTTATCACTATTCTCTGACCGAGAGGTGCTCTAGCATTGTATTCAAGAATGACCGCTACGTAACTTGAATCATCGAGCATTCTTCCACTTCATCACGATACTTACAAGATTGAATACATCGAACATAACCTTCGATCATTTACTCATTGTGATTTCGCCTTTTGAACATCAATCAAAGTCCTTCTAGTGGCAAGGAAAGGACGTCCCAAAATAATAGGAACCTCGTGATCTCGCTTCATAATCCAAAATGATGAAATCATGGAAAACGAACGATCCACCTCGACTAGCACATCTTCAATTTTTCCTTCTGGACGAGCCAACTGTCTCGCCAATTGCAAGGTCATCAGAGTGGGTCTAGCCTCCCTATCCCAAGCTTTTTGAATATTGAAAGCGCATTAAATTTATACTGCCCCAAATAGCATAGAGCACGACCGACATCGCGTCCTCCAATTGAGTATGGAATTGTGAAGCTCCTCGATCTTTCAACTTGGGTGGATTTTGCTTTTTGAAATGGTATCACGCTCTCGGCTAGTGCCATCGCTTCAACTCACCCAAACGCCTCTTCTTGGTTAGGATGTCTTTAAGAACTTCACATAATTGGGCATCTGCTCCAAAGCTTCGACCAACGGAATATTAATATGCAATTGCTTTAAGACAACTAGAATCTTCAAACCGAGTATCTTGTTGTTTCTTTTTCACCTATCGGGAAAGGAGGTGGTGGACAATATAACACATCATCCGTTGCTTCATGATGGATTTGTTCAAGAAGCTTCTCGGCATTAAGAGGTTGCTTGATCGTCCATTTCAAACTTTGTTTGTAGCTTTTTGATAACGCAACCTTCTCTTCTTGGTCAAGCAATTCTGTTTCATGCATTTGCTTTCCACTTCTTAGAGTGATAGCCTTGACATGTTCCTTGTCTTTCCTTGGGTTTTCCGTGTCACTGGCAGACACCAAGTGGTCGATTCTCATCTCATTGGCAATTGTCCGATTTGGACCTCCAAATTACATAGAAAAGTGGATCGCCTCAGACATCAAGATCCGCCTTAGCCATATACTCACTCATCAAAGTTTCAATAGATTTGGGTCGTGGAGTGGCTTGTTGTCGCTTCATTGGAAATTTTATCGGCACGTATTTTTCTCATAATTTCCCCACCATTTATTCCTAATTCTTAGCCTCCCCATGAAAAATTAGGATGTTGTCGCCATCCGTGATTGTACGCCAGTGAATAAGGATTATTCCTCCGCCATTTTGATTTCCCATGTAACACATGAAGTCGGGTTTGACGGCAACTATCAAATGTATGCCTTCCCCATAATAAATGCACGACACCTCATTCACTGCATCGTGGGTGCAAGCAACGGAACGCTTGCTCGGCCGAATACCGGATTGGCTACTATGGGCTCTTTAACATATTGCTCATGGATGCCACTTGAGCGGTTAATGCCGCCGTGGCATCAACCTCCAAAACACCGGCAACCGATTTCTTTCCCATCGAGCACGAGAATTGGACCATTGGCAATTGTTATTAGCAATCCTTTCCAAGATCTCATATGCCTCATTGTAGGATTTAGAGAGAATAGCCCAATTTGCGGAGGCGTCAAGCACCAAGCGTGTAGACGCGTTTAACCCATTGTAGAAAGTCTCAAGTTGAATGCAATGCGGGATGCCATGGTGAGGGCATTTCTGTAGCAATTCCTTATAGCGTTCCCATGCCTCGCACACTGACTCATCATCCAATTGTTGAAACGACATGATGTCATTCTGGAATCTTGCATTCTTTGTAGGTGGAAAATACTTCATCAAAAAACTTTCCCCTAGCTCGTTCCATGAAGTGATAGAATCTGATGGAAGACCATTCAACCATGCTTTTGCATGATCTCTTAGTGAAAAGGGAAACAACCGCAGCCTCGGTGCTTCGGTCGAAACCCCAGGCAACTTGAACGAATCACTGACCTCCAAGAAAGACCGAAGATGAAGGTGTGGATCCTCTGTGGCCTGACCACTTAACTGCCCCACCGTTTGAAGCATTTGAAACATGACCGGCTTCACCTCAAATTGATTTGCTTGCACTCGGTCTTGTAATTCCTAATTTAACTCATTAAACGGGGTTAGCATAATCACGTATACCCTCTCCCGGTCATCAAGAATAATCGTGGCATTTCCTCCATTATTTGCATCACCTTCTAGTGCGGCCATTTTGCGCAAGCGCTCATGCTTTTGTCGTAGCTTTTTCTCTATGAAAGGTGCGTTCAATTTCTGGATCTAATGGGTATAATATCTGTGCTTTTGCCTTGCGCATATACCACAATCCAAGAGCCCTATTACACGCAAAAGAAAATAAACAGAGTTAACCACTAATTACTAAGAAACACAAAGTTTCAATATCAAAGCAATTTATAATTGGTGATCCCCGGCAACGACGCCAAAAACTTGTTGGTGTGTAATGTAACACAATATAAGGTACGCAAGTGCACGTAATCAACAAGTAATACACGGAAGTATTCCGAGATCGAATCCACAGAGATCGCAATATAAGTCACGTTGACAACAACTTTGTTTAATAAAAATGCAATAAAGGAAATTTCAACAGGTGGTAGCTCCTGAATATGAAGCACAACTAAGAACCTATGCTAAGATAATGCTACGGCAAAGCAAGATAGAATACCAAACACAAAGCTACGGGAAAAACAACTGATAGCAAGAAAGAAAATCAGACTTGACCTCTCGATTCCACCCATGCTCTGTAGTAATAATGCTACAGCCTTATTGTCGCATCATCACTATGACATGAACTTCTTCGATTCTTAGTATTTTTCCAAATCTAAGATTACATTCTATGGAGCCAATAAATATATTCCTATATCGAAACTACTCTTAGAATACCTTTACTAATCCATTCACATTTGCCACGCAAGGTAAACACATATTCCTATGCTATTCACACACATAATATTAAAATCATGTTCTTGCGTCACTCTCTTGTGTTCCACTCTACAAGAACTTTCCAGCAATCATAGAGCTAAAATCTCACAAATGGTGATCAAGCACAAGCAAGATAAATAAATCCCAAAAGAGCAATAGCGATTTAACGAAATATGCATAGAAATGAGTTCATCACAAGAGCACGGGGTTCATCAAGAGATCAAGCCATACAGGTTTAGCTCATAGCGAGTTGTTCAACAATATTCAGAAAAACAAATGCCATAACAAGCTAAGAAGAAATCGAGAAGAAGAAAGCAGAAATCAGTCGCTGGAATCTCGTTCTTTGATCGTCGTCTCTTCCGATGGCTTCCTCTCCAAAAGATAGCTCTTTTGCTCTCGGATCCGATCACCCCAAAGATGATTGTGTTCTCCAAAAAAATGAGCGTCCCTTCAAATAACAGCCTCTGGTTGTTTTTAGAGGTGCAGACTGCGCACCTGCTAGCCCTTCATCCTCTTATTTTTATTCATTTTTCTGTTGGCTCTGACAGAGAACAAGTCGCTCGTCTCCTTTATGCTGTCGTGGCCAGCTGCCACGTGGTTGTGGTCCTGCTAATCTCCTCTCAGCCTTCAGCCAAAACCGTCCACGTCGTGTCGTTGCTAGTCCACAAGTACGAGCTCGTCCACTAGTATGAGCTCGTCCACTTCATTCCACAAGCACGAGCTCGTCCACGCTTACGAGCTCGACTTCGCTTACGAGCTCGACTTCGCTCCAGCAGAACTCCAGCATCGTCTTTTCTTTCCCTCTTTCCTGCTACATACCTTAGAATGATTAAATAATGCATAAAATGTTCACAATACCCCTTAAAAGCACTTGACTCAATCCTGACACGCACACACATGAAAACATAACATACACATATAAAACATCAACAAACATACGAACAGAACACATAACACTCAAGGTTATTTAAATCAAAAAGGTCATATAATAACTCTTTTACAAGATTTATCATTCGTGCACAATCACAATAGAACCATATCTCGGAGCAGAGACCAGTAATAACTTCGTTAAAACATTTTCACGGCGCACATGTTTTATTTTGAAATATCGTAGTACATAACTCAAAATAAGATATATAACCCAACCCGAAAAGTCGAAACGCTAACCGAGATATCCACGATCCAACAACCTCACCGATCGCACTTGGTAGGTACATGTTGATAAGACGGAACAACTTTTGGGTCACATCCCACAAAGCAAAGCAACAACATGATCCAAACGAAGATCGGCGAAACGGGTTTTCACTTTCGAACCCACATTCGCACTCTCGGGTTTTCAAATCAACTCGATGCGTAAGGAAAAATATTCGTGGCATCAAGACCTATAATAGGGTACCTTCAAAATATGCATGCATGCAAGTTGACACAAATCTTAGCAGCGAAGAAGCTTCAAAAATCGATGCCTATCCTCAAATCCAGGATAAACCATCCAAAACCGATGCATGAAAATAGAAACATAAGCAATATGCATAACAAGGAACATGGAATGACAAACTATGTTGAAAATAGATAACCCGAGCATGTACTTCCTTTAGAAACTCGAAACAACGAAAAACATCCCGACATGCAGAAACACGAAAAACGAAAAAACTGAATCGGTAGTAGAACACATAGCCCAAAACTCAAAATCTAAAGGGCCCATAGCCAAAAAGTGGCCCATCGGCCACCAAATCGGCGGCCAACAGCTCACGGCGGCGGCGGCGGTCTTGGCCAAATCGGCCGGCCTCCGGCCATTTTCTCGTCCCGTACCTTTAGAAACCCGAGTTCTATATTACGCGATCTATTAAAAGGCGGAATCAAAACAGGAAAAGGATAAAAACATACAAATGGGGCTGTCGGGGAGGGATTGATCGGGTGGTGGCGGCAAGCAGTCAAGAATGGCGCCTGCCGAGCCTCCCTCGATCCTCGCTGGATTTGTATACCGGAAGTAGTTATGGTTGAGCTTGTATACAATGTTTCTCGTTACCACTATTACAATCTCCTATCTGAATTGTTTACTGATTGCATATGAATGTCCTTTATCTCATGTATAAGCTAGATCATACAATTGTGTTGTAGATCACGTAAGTCTCGTATGATTGGTCAAGCTTAATGAGATATACAAAAGAATCACACCGAGATAACTTGAGGACGAGTTGTCGGTATAGTGCGGTATAGATAAGAAGTGACTTGACTTGGTTGTTTGTTCGCTTGTACGTCTTTGACGTATTGATGGATCACAGTGAGATGAGTTCTTCTATCTGACCATCGTGAAGAATCTAGATCTCGGTGACTTTACGTTGATCTAACCTCGATAATATATTAGGCGAGTATGAGTTGTTGAGCATCACTGACTTGTTATGGGTGTGGGTTACATGAGATAACCCAAGATTCTCTGCATCTTGGGTGGTGGCGTGTCTTGATGTCATGCTAGTTATTTGTGTCGAGTCATCGTATCCATTTAGATGATGACGCCCCTTAAGGAGCTCAAAAGGTTTATTGTACTAAACCCCGCAGTTGAGTTATCTCAAGTACAATAATAAGGTTGAGTGGTACTACTTAGGAATTAAAGTAATTAATTATTTTAAGCGATGTAATCGTAAATAATTAATGGACGCAAGCGATATCTTAAATACGGGATTCGTTAAGTCTAAGTGCGAGCCCGACTCAACTTAAAAATAAAGGGTAAGTCAAGATTTATTCTCTAGTGGCATGAATAAATGTTTATGAATTAATTTATGTTCGGGCCTGAACATAATATAATTAATTTATTTGAGGCCCATCTTCATTCCTCGCATTTGATCCTCAGTCGGCCCATCCGTGCCCGGAGCTAAGATGAAAATCGTCCACCTCCTTATAGAGTCCAACGGGACTGTTTTGATCCTCTCTATCTTAAGAGATATTATTATATTTATTGGATATGCGTAAATTCTATCTAGATAGATTTAGGTCAGCATTATAAATATAAGGTGAGAGAAAATCAAACCCTAATCCTAAGTGAAATTTTCGAGAATCACACTTCTCAATATTGAGATTTTCGAAAACTTTTCAAGGAGGAAGGAAGACTAATTTTCATAGCATTCTCCATAGATTGTCCTCACTCGACATTGGAGTTTAGGCAATCGGGACATAGTCCAGAAGATCAAAGCACGAGTCTTGATCTAATCCTTGCCTGTCCAATTCGCAGGTAAACACAAGAAAACACCAACGTGTTGCAATTAATTATATAGGTGCATGCTAGCTATATAATCAATGTATGGTGAATTAAACATCCCGAGATAGATCCTCGGGAGAGGTTAAAATCGATTTCTCTGATCCCCACTCCTCCAGTGCTTCAGCGTGCACTGAAGTCGCCACCGTCCAGTAAACATAGAGAGACGAAGAAAATGAACATTGAAAATGAAGGCCCCAGCCCTCTATTTATAGGAAAAGCAAGGGTCTGCAATTCATGCAAGTGTCCTTTAGAAAACGAAAAGCGATGCATCTTTGCAAACGACTCCAAATTCAGCAAATTTTGTACCCATGGACTTGAAATAAAATACCGGACACAACGACTATAAACAAGATATGCTTTTAAAAGACACATGAAAAGTCCGGTTTTTCGATAACTTTCCCGGAGTGCCAAACCTTCGTGGGTGGTCAAAAAAACGGCATACTTAATGTCTATGAATTCGTTATAAGACACTTTTCACAACGCTTGAGGTTACATGACAATCGCATCACCGAAACATAAAATCAACCTTTTGACCTTTCTCGAAAAACGTGTCATTCAAACCTAAAGCTTAGGGAGGACGGGGTATTACAGAATAAATTCTTTGCTAAACAGGTCTTGCAACTGAACTTTGAGTTCTTGCAATTCTCTCGGTGCCATTCGGTATGGTGCTTTTCGGATCGAGGTCGCCCTAGGTTCCGTGATCTATCGCAAATTCAACTCGACGGTCCGTGGAATCTCGGTCATTCCTCAGGAAGCACATCAACATATTCCCTTACTACCGGCATTTCCGTGATCTTACTTTTGTCAGATTGTGTTTTGGTCATAGTAACTAAATACCCATGGCAATTACTTTTTCTTAACATTTTCATTGCTTTCATTGCACTTATAATGTTTGATGGAGCCTTTGTTCTTGCACCATGAAATAAAAATTTTGGCTCTCTAGGACATTGAATCTCCACTTCCCGCTCATGACATCTGAGTGTTACATGATTCTTACCCATCCAGTCCATTCCAAGGAATATATCAAAGTCTCGCATGTTTATAACATGAAGGTCAGCTTCTAGTTCCTTCCCTTCTAAATCTATTACTATGCCTTTTATCATCCTAGAAGTTATAATAGCTTTTCCCGAAGGAATACTAACTTATAATGCATCATAATCAACATAGCAAGGCATTTCAAGATTGGAACAAAATTTTGTAGAGATAAATGAATGTGTAGCTCTGCATCGAATAAAACCAAAGTTGGAGTATCGACACTGAAGAATACTGACATCGTGTTCCGCTCCATCCTTGAGTTATCTTCCTTGTGTCATGGCAAAGACTCTGGCTTCACTTTCTTTTCGTGTAACCGCATTTTCTATTCGTGCTCCCTCATTTTACTTGGGTAATTATACGACACATGCCCTGGATTTCCGTAAGAATAGCACACATTCTTTCCTAGCCAGCATTCACCTTTATGATATTTCTTGCATTTTAGGCACTGAGGCTTGTCAGTGCTTATTGCAGTGTTTGCAGAATCTATCAAAGAACGTGATGTTGGTTTCCATCTCTTACTCGACTGCTCACTTCCACCTTTTCCCGAATTCTCCCTTTTTTTTGTTCCATAAGAATCACGTTTCTCATCTTTGATTTCTAGTTGCAGGCCACTAGAAATCGCTTGTGCTCTTTCAATTACTTCCCTATAAGTTGCCAATTTCAAGCCAGCTAATATCCTCGAATTTCTTGTCGTAATCCTTGTTCAAATCGACGTGCTTTCTTATCATCTGTATCAACCAAATACGGTGCCAATCGAGACAATCTGTTAAAATTTCTTTCATATTCAACCACGTCATGTTGCCCTGCTTTAAATTAAGAAATTCAGTTTCTTTCTGTAGTCGGTATGATTGAGGGAAATAGCGATCCCTAATCAAATCTTTAAAATCATTCCACGTCAAAGCTTGACGTTGTTCAGCAGTCATTGTTCGGGCATGCGACTCCCACCAATAACTTGCTTTGTCAACCAGTTGGTATATAGTGATCGAGCTAAAAACACACTCAAATTCACCGCAATCGCATTTAGGTAATTGTAGTGTGATAAGTTAACACGAGTCGCCTCTCAAGGAAAACTTAACAGGCCATTGTTTGTGTTGTGCCGTGAAGTTTATTAAATCCTAAACATTCTACTAACAACGGGGTTGAACATGCAAGAACTGAAATACGAGATATAAACAGAGAACCTAAGCTAGGGGTTGTCAATCCCAAGCTAAACTAATAAAGCGATAAATCTAAACTAGGGGTTGTCAATCCCTAGTTGAACTATGAAAGCGATAAATCAAAAGCGATAGCAATTTATTATTCATAGGGTTGTCAATCCTAATCTAAATCTAATTGCACATAAATCATCATCATCAACCAACCAAACAAGAATGTAAATTAAACGAAAGCATAATAGATTAAAGAAACATGAACACAATCCACTGTCACTATGGAGTTGAATTCAATAACAATCATCAAACAATAATACTGTGAAAATGATTCCAATAAAGCTGATAAATCCAAGAACATAAATCTAAAAACTGCTAAATCCAAGAACGTAAATTCAACATCATAAAAACTATAAACTACAGTACTCAATCGATGAAATAGGAACATAAACAATCGTGTTTTGATCTCTTGTTGTCGATGAATTCGGGAGAAAATGGGCGAGCGGTTACCATGTCGCTAAGAAATAAGAATCGAGAACCGGCCGTTTTCGACCTAAAACGCTAATATATATATTAAAGAAGGTGAGCCGCGTTTAAGTTGGACGCTCGTAATATGTTCAGATTGCGTGTGAACGCCGGGTGAGCTTGAACGCCGGTTGGGAAAACATACTGAATTGAAAGTGAACGGGCGTTCAGGCTGAGCGCCGGTGGGAGTGCATGGCGAGCAAGGCGCGGGCGATGCCACGCGGATGGATCGGCGTCTTGGCAGCGTTGACGCCAGGCGACGCCGAAGGCCTGGGTTGGGCGCCGAACACCGATGTTTACGGAGGCCGAAATAGGCGTTGTCTTGAGCCCGCCGGGCGCTGGTCTCGAACGTCGGGTGAGGGGCAGCGTTGGCGGCGCAGCAAGGAAAAGGAGCCGCCAGCCGCCGACAGATTTCAGCTGGTGGCGGGCGGTGCGGATAAGCGCGGCGACGCGAGCGAGGTGGGTGCATCGTGGTGGCGCGGCCACTCGAGCGCGAGGTAATTGCCAACGACGCCGGATTGAGCGCCAGCCCGGGTGTGCTGGCGGGAGGCGGCGGCGCCGGAGAAGTCGCGGCGGCGCCGGCAAGCGCGCGGCAGACGGAAGCGGGCGCTGGCGAACGCCGGGCACGGCGGGCGCAGGGCATGGGCGCTGGCTGGCGGGCGTGGCAAGCGGGCGGCGCGAGGCGCCTGCGCCATGCGACGGGTGCCGTCCGTGACTTTGACGTTCGACTCGTTCTCCTCGTCGAACTCCGATTAGCGCACGGTTTTGCACGAACTCTGTTGAGATCTTTGTTCGTTATAATTGATTCTTGGCGGATCCATTCATCCTATTTTCACCGTTTTCCTACAAAACATCGAAACAAATGAAGTAAGTCCGAATCGATAAATCTTAATCAAACCAACGGCATAAATAGGACAAACCATAGAAAATGACACATAAAACAATACCAAGAATCATCACAAAATCATACCAAACAACTCCCCCTCACTTATCCATTTGCTTGTCCTCAAGCAAAATCTATACTAATAAGATTAGAAAGATAATTCATGCAACATAGCTCTTATTCCAATCAATCAAACCTATTTTGCAATTCTCCCAAACATGATGAGTACATAATCAAAGACAACATGAAACAAATCTAAGATTGTGAAAATATCAAATAAACGAGTAAGTTATTTTTGCTCAGACCCAACTCTCCGCTAGGAGTGAATTAACTAAAATGGTTACCTTTAGCAACAAGTTTCTTTTGAGAACGCAAAGAAGGCATAAACAAATTTTGGGACAATGTTCGAAAGGTGAAGTCTCGATGAACTCGAGTCTCCTAACGTGGTTTCCATGTCCATTTCTCAATTTACGAGAAGAGGACATAATCCCATCCTCCATTTATACAATCTCAACAACATTGAGTTTTCTCCTATTCTTCACCTTTTTTTTAATATCCCCTTTTTTTCACACTTTTTTTTTTATAATGAAACGAGTATATAGGTAACCACCATGTTAACACTCCCCCTAGCATTAGCCGGACAAATCACATCAACAACCATCGATTTAAAATCAATCCACACAATCTCGTCAATTCACATTGCACTTTAATCACATGACATCAAGATAAACGAGAAATACATCAAGGTCCGATCAATACCACAGAGTTCAGTTGCACAAATCAAAATCCTAACTTATTCGCATAGACACAAACTCAAGTCCAAACAATCAAAATAAGCACAAGGGCATGTCATTAAGCATACAAAACAATATATCACGCATACAAAACTGAGCAAACATCCCCCACACTTAAATCGAGCACTGTCCCCAGTGCTCAAAACATTAAAAGCTCAAAATGACCATAGAGGATGATACTTCCATGATAATCGATTTATATACTACGTTGTGAGAGTTGAGCATCACAGCTTCATCTCACTGTTGACAACTTCCCAATCTGAGCAAAACAAACTCAACGACAAAAACAGATCAAAGAACAACGAAAACCAAACGAAAAAGAAAGAAAAGAAAACAAAGCCAAAACGTGGGTTGCCTCCCACGGAGCGCTTGTTTAACGTCATTAGCTCGACGTGTTTATTAGAGCAACGGTGATGGTCAATGTGGCGGTCCGCCATAATCATGATGCCATGAGCTCCATCGGTGCCCTGAGGACTATACCGTGTTGCTCCGGATAGGCATAGACACCCCTTTATCGCCAGCCTTCGAAAAAGCTTTCCACCACCTCTATAAGCACCGAGGTTAACTCGCTTTCTCCAAAATTAGAAGCTCGGCTGAAAGATC
This sequence comes from Salvia rosmarinus, assembly GCA_036937905.1. NCBI lineage: Eukaryota > Viridiplantae > Streptophyta > Magnoliopsida > Lamiales > Lamiaceae > Salvia > Salvia rosmarinus. The sequence goes on along the minus strand of JAODLM010000583.1, from coordinate 197,935 downwards.
ACCGGCTTCCTTGCTCATCCTCCACGGACACATACTTCATCGGTAGTTCCTTTAATACCATTGTGGGTCCGGGCATGCTAACAAATTCCCTTTCCCAATCCTCTTCATCAACTGAAACCGCATGAACTACCTCAACCGTGTTCTCAAGGGTCGGCTCATACTTGTCGGAGTCTAACTCGGAGACTACCATCTCTTCCTCCTTTTCTTGTGGTGGCAGAATATCTTCAGATGGCTCTTCCACAACACGATCATGTGTTTGATCACCTTGAAGGACAATGACTGCTTGAGCCTCACAGGGGTGGCTTAGAAGTTCTCTCACTGCAAGTTGTCGTTGATACTCAACCAACTTCACAGCCATCAGTCCCACACGTGCCTCTAAACGCCAAGAGTTGCGTCTCTATCATCCAATGGCGAACTCGATGGTCGGTGGTCGCCGAGCCTCATAGGGTGAGCTTGAGGCTCCTATCGCATCTTGTTGCAAAGAACTCGTCCATCTTCTCGCCATCATTTCTAGTTTTGCTTGCAAGCGCCTCGATTTTGGTGTCGTCGGCATCCAACCGTTGGTGGCGAGTCTGAATCAATTCGGTCTCCATATTATCCAACGGATACCTCTGAGGAGGTGGTGGAGAATAATACTCCTGTTGCGGGTGGTACCACTTATTCTTTGTGGAGGTTGTGGTTGTGGATCATAATATCCATAGTCGGGTTGTGGGTCCCAACATCTCGAATCGGGATGTGGTTCCCACCATTCTCGAATCGGATCGAGGAGGTTTTGTCGCTGTGGATCCCACCATCCCAAATCGGGTTATGGATCCCAATATTTTGGGTCGGGTTGATTCCACAACTCGAGTTGGGTTGGTTATTCCACCCGAACCATATTGTTCTTTGGTAAGGCTCAAATTCGCCGGGGTTGGAATCCATGTGCATCATAGGCCCCTGCGTTCTTTGTCAAAAGCATACATCTTCCATCAAACGGCGAGAACCTAGCATTCACAACACTCATACAAAACGGATCACACGCAATCGAGTATAACAAAATAAAACGAAAAGAAAAACAAAAATAAACATCACAAACAATATGCCTAAAGTTTTCCCGACGGCGCCAAAATTGATCGAGCTAAAACACACTCAAATTCACTCGCAATCGCGAGATAATTGTGGCGTGATAAGTTAACACGAGTCGCCTCTCAAGGAAAACTTAACAGGCCATTGTTTGTGTTATGCATGTAAAGTTTATTAAATCCTAAACATTCTAATAACAACGGGGTTGAACATGCAAGAACGAAATATGAGAAATAAATAATAACCTAAGCTAGGGGTTGTCAATCCCAGCTAAACTAATAAAGCGATAAATCTAAACTAGGGTTGTCAATCCTAGTTGAACTATGAAAGCGATAAATCAGCGATAGCAATTTATTATTCATAGGGTTTGTCAATCCCTAATCTAAATCTAATTGCACATAAATCATCATCATCAACCAACCAAACAAGAATGTAAATTAAACGAAAGCATAATAGATTAAAACAACATGAACACAATCCACAAATACTATGGAGTTGAATTCAATAACAATCATCAAACAATAATACTGTGAAATTGATTCCAATAAAGCTGATAAATCCAAGAACATAAATCCAAAAACTGCTAAATCCAAGAACGAAATTCAACAAAGATAAAACTATAAACTACATTACTCAATCGATGAAATAGGAACATAAAACAATACGTGTTTTGATCTCTTGTTGTCGATGAATTCACGAGAAAATGGGCAGAAGCGCGCGTCGCTTAAGAAATAAGAATCGAGAACCGACCGTTTCGACCTAAACGCTAATATATATATTAAAAGAAGGTGAGCTGGCGTTTAAGTTGAGCGCACGTTCAGAATATGTTCTGTATTGCGTGTGAACGCCGGGTGAGCTTGAACGCCGGTTGGGAAAACATACTGAATTGAAAGTGAACAAGCGTTGGTGCCGAGCGTCGGTGGGAGTGCATGGGCGAGCTGGGCGCTAGGCGATGCCCAGCGCCGGATGGGATGCGGCGTGCGCGGCAGCGTTGGACGGAGCAGTGGTGCCGAAGGCTGGTCAAGGCCGGAACACCAAAGGTTTGACGGAGGTCGAATAAATAAGCTGGCTTGAGCCAATGGGCGCTGGTCTCGAACGCCGGGAGGGGCAGCATTGGCGGCGCCGGCGAGAAAAGCGCCAGCGCCGGACGGACTCCATCGGGCGCTGGCGGGTGTGCGGATGAGGCGTCGCGACGCGAGCGAGGCGGCGAGCGAAGCGAGGCGGGCGCGCGGCAGTGGTGGCGAGGTAATTGCCAACGCTGCCGGAGTGAGCGCCACCGGGTGTGGTGCGGCGAGAGGCGAGGCGGCGGAGGAGGAGTCGCGGCGCGGCAGGCGCTGCTGGCGGAAGCGGTGCCGGGCGCGGACGGTGCGCGGCGCGTGGGCGCCTGGCGGCGGCGTGTGCACGGGCGCGAGGCGCTGCGCCATGCGACGGGGTGCCGTCTTGCGACTTTGACGTTCGACTCGTTCTCCTCGTCTCGACTCCGATTAGCGCACGGTTTCGCCACGAACTCCTATTGAGATGCTCTTCGTTATAATTGATTCTTGGCGGATCCAATTCATCCTATTTTCTACTGTTTTCCTACAAAACATCGAAATGAACGGTAAGTCCGAATCGATAAATCTTAATCAAACCAACGGCATAAATAGGACAAACCATAGAAAATGACACGTAAAACAATACCAAGAATCATCACAAAATCATACCAAACATATAGCACAAGAGACTTTTGGTTCTTTAGAACAACCCATCAACTCAAAAATACGCTCAAGAACTCGAATCCACTCTTCAACATTTTCTGGTATTTCATACCCCTTAAACTTTGGTGGATCCATCCCTCTAAATTGATCAATAATTTCATAAGTTCTTGATTGGGTATTCACGCCCACACCTCGATTTACTTACTGCTGATAAACCCTTGCAGATTTGTAGAAACCGAGCAAAATCTACACCATTATCCGGGGTTTGTGGCCCATTTTCTTGGCAGATTACATCTTGGCGGCATACTTTAATTTCTAAATCAAGAAATACAAGTCATTTGCATTCAAACCTACTGTGTTACTTAACTTGAATGCTAAATTTTAGAAGTTAAGAAATACTTCATAGAACTTTCATCTTTAACTTTATAAAGAATGTATCGAAACTATATAAATCTTGATTCGTATCAAGCACCCATAATTCAATATACTTTGTGGACAAATTCTTAACCTTTTCATTTCTTTTGATACGAAAACTTTCAAACATTATCCCGACACAATCTTTCTTTTCATCTCACTTTATTTCATACTCACATCATAAATTTGGAAACAATTAAACATTTTTCATAAACATAAATTACCCGAGTCGACATTGAGCAACGGTAATGACCCACACATTCTCTCGCCTAAATTAAAAGTTCAAAATCTTTCAAACACATCTAATACATTTATACTATTAGCAAGTCTACAGGAATGTAAACCTCATACCGATACCAAACGTACAGACGGCCTCATTCTTGTAACAGAGACATTACTAAAATCTTTATATCTTTGACAATTATAGAATAATAATAATGATATTATATATATATATATAAGCAGTGGAGGTTATAAGAATTCGACGAACGGAAGGCATATACCCTGTAAATACATATATGCTAACTTTGAAACAAAACATTAACCACAACAACGCAATATAGCAATAGCAATTAGTGGCACAACCCTTATCAAATATATATATATATATATATATATATATATATATATATATATATATCCATTAAACAACACTTCGACTCAAACATAGTTTTTAACCAAAACCGATTAAGTTTGTTCGTAAACACACTTGAGTACTAGCATAGTTTCTACATATTCACATAAAACATAATTCTTAGAGAATGTGTATGTGGGGCTCATTCCCGTCAGCATCAACCGTCATCTCCCTCAATCTGCAAAACATATATCAAAATAGGGGATGTGAGTATACGGACATACTCGGTGGGGAATACACTGCAAGCACTTATAACCAATTACGTAATGCACACAATATAATGAACTACTTCATTAGTAGTTACGCTTGCGGGTACTCATTATTTAACATATTGGGTAGCCCCTTGTGGGCCTCCTCGATGGTACTTCTTTGACATTGAGCCTCTTGTGGGCCTCCTCGAGGGTATTTCATTAACATTAAGCCCCTTGTGGGCCTCCTCGAGGGTAATTCTTTACGACACACAGCCTCGACCCATTGTGGGTCACATAATCAGTTCACATGCATGTACAAAACACAACAATGATTATAACCATACAACGTACTTACAGATAGAGTAAACCCCACCTCGTGTAGACGTTTCAAAATAAAGCTCTTTCTTGGTTGTCCGTCCTCGAGCTTCGGATGTCGCACCACCTAGCTCTTTAAAATTACTCTTAACTAAGTTTCATATGGCCAAACAAGTATATCAGAGCCATCATGTAATAACTCGAAAAATTTAAAACTTTTATTAGTGATGCTTAAACCAATTATATGTGGTGCTTGGACCTTAATTATGTTTAAGGAAACCAACGAACGAATTAGAATCGATTCGGAGATCGAAAACTAGAGAAATCAAAAACTAGTGACTAGTCCTACCGGATTAGGGTTTTCTGAATAGCCTGAACATAGAATGAATCTCAACAAAAGGATTTCATTTCTAGAATCCTCTCACGAAAACATGTGAGAAGCCAAAGAATGAGAATTTTCGGGCAGGCTTGCCCGGTCAGTCTTAAAAGTACTATTCACGAGCCGGATCAACTTTCAGTCCGTGCTAACCATGATAATTAGTGATAACAATCAAAATCATGAAGGAATATATTATTATGAATTTAGAAATTATAAGAATCAATTTCTGAAAGAAATTCCTGAAGAACTTAACCGACACCGGAAAAATATACCGGGAAAACCCTAAATTGATCCGAATGACCCAAAACTCGAACCAAGGGTCTAAATCAATAAAATATGATTTATAAGACTCAAATTAATTATGAAAGCTCAAGAATTCAATAGAATTTCGAATGAGCATTATTTAATCGCCGGACGCTGTTTTTTCGCGATAACTCGAAATTGACTTATTGGATGTCATCCGAACTTCATGAAATTATTATAAGCTATGAAATAAGTATTTTTAAGGTTATTTAAGAAAATAAAACCTTAAGGTTCATAGAAATAAATCGAAAGCGCGTTGAAACTTAAAGAGTCGGTATTAACATGCCAAATCGGGTAATTTGACTAGTCTTCTCCAAACCACCAGAAAGGGCTCTCCATATAGGCTCCAAAACAGCTCATTTGGGCAGAATGTTCAGCCAAAAACCGAGCCCTCCCTTTCTCTCTCTAATTTTGAATTTTCTCTCTTTGTTCTTCAACTTTTCAAGCTTTAATCTTCCTTCCCAACCCATTCCAACCCCCAAATTAAATTTATAAGACCATACTAAGGTATTATTCATCATTCTCTTCATTTATAATGGAGTAGAATTTTTATTTGATTTTTTTGGAATTTATTTCATGAAGAACCCTAGTTTTGTTCTTCATTTTTCTTCATGACTTTTTGAGCCACCAAATGCTCTCAAGCCATGAATGAAATATGCTTATAAATATGTTCTAAGGCTGTAGTTAAAATTTGGGAATTTTTGGAGCATGTTTAATATTTTTCAATTTATGTTATATTTCTTTTTATATGTGATAAAGCATGCTTTTGTGAATATTATTTTATATTGTTGCTTGTTGATATATTAGGAGCATGTAGAATAAATATGATAATTTGTAGCATATTTCTTGTATTTTTTTTTAAAAACCGAGAGCTTTATTAAGTTTTTAAGCCATGGTTTGAATTTTATTTTTGAAAAATAGTTGAGATATAGTGTTTAATATATGATATGAACATCATATATGAATCTTGGAATTTTTGAAACACATCTCCTATTTTTCTTAAAAAGGCCGAATATATGTATATATTTTTAATCCATTGTTTGATTTTTGTTTGATGAAAATAGTTGAGATATAGTGTTTAATCTATGATATGAACATCATATATTAATCTTGAAATTATTCAAACACTTCTCCTATTTTATTGTTAGGATCGAAAGTTTATATATATATTTTAGGATTTAGTAGATTTTTATTTGTTGAAAATAATATGGTATATGATGTTTGGAAATAATATGAACCTATTATGCATTGTTAGGAATTTATTGAACACATATGTAATATATGTATGAGGACAAAAAGAATTCTAAGCATTTGGTTCATATTATAAATATTAGTTGATGTTTAATGCTAATATTACATGTTATTGCATTATATAAATATATTGTGAAGTGAATGGGATTTATTGAATATATATGTATATATTTCATAATGACCGAAACATATGTATATAGTAATGAGTATGTGTTTAAATTTTGATGTATGATATGAAATGATATTTCATGTTTAGTATATGATATAAGCATGATATGATTTTGTGAAATTTATTGAACACCAATGCTCATTAGTTCATTATTGCCGAAAACTTTGAGGTTTTTAACCTATGGTTTGAAATTTTATATGAGGATAGTGAATTGGAAATTAAATTCTATAGTATGATAGGAGTATAACATGATTTTATTGGAATTTATTGGATACATATGCTAATTATTGCTAATTATCGAAAACATAGCAAAATGGTTAAGCATTGGTTTAATTTCAATGATAGATGATGCTATGATAGTTAATCTATAAGCTTGAATGAATGGTTGTGATTGTGATGAATGAATGGAACAATTATGCACACATACACAATGGTTTTGCATTATGTTAGAGATTATTGTTTTCTAATACTTTAGTATAGTTTATGTTGTGTATGGTGTTGAATGGTTTATGTTTATGTTATCGACAAACAAAACCCCAAACGTAAACAACATAATACTTTATGTACGATAATCCAAAAGAAATCGACCAATTTCGATAACTTAAGAAGGAATTAATGCAAATCGAAGTTTGACACAACTTATGGTTTTCTATTAATAAAAGGATACTCAAACGTGAGTTCCTAGGTTAAAGAAACCAAAAGCCGAGTTACAATGTTGATACTCAATAACGACAACCCAATACGATGTTAGATTGAGCGTTAAGACAACTAGACAACGAATAGTGATTATACAACTTATACAATCTCCAAGAAGTTAAGAGAGACAAACAACGTCGTAAAGTGTAAACAAAGATTCGAACATAAGATGTCGATCCTTATGTCTCAAAGGTCGAGTTAATATTCCTAAGGAATTCATCTATTCTTAAGTACTTACTTACATGATAGCATGTGATCACTTGAGTCATAATTCAAGACTCCCATTTATTCGTCGTGTTAATACGACAAGTCGTCAAGCATAACCTACTAGGACGTAACTATAATTTTTAAGTTTAGATAGTGGCTTGAGAATATCCTAATATATCAATCACAACTTGAATACTAACAATCTATAACGTAATAACGTTTAGAATAACACTAAGGTGGGAGTCGAGGATAGACTCGGAGTATGTGATTCATAAGTTGAAGTTCACCTATGAACGATGAAGTAATATAGTTTGGGAATTGAGAATGTAAGATAATAGAAATTATCTTAAAACAATCACATGAAATCATAAAGAAAACCTAATTGGGAACTTTAAGTCGTAATTTATAAACGACCTTCGATGGATAGAAAGAATCTAAGAACGACTATTTTCTTATGAAGGGTTTGAGCGTACGTAGTCGGTAAGGAAGGACAATCACACCTGCTCGTTTAGAACCACTAGCTTTGGATTAGCAGGTGGGCTCTCTTGAAACAAAAATGACATGCATGTCTATCTCAAAGCATGATTTACAAAGCTTTATGAAATATTATCACATGAAATGTTATTGACTACCAAATGTTTATGTTTTGTTGTTATCCTATCTGAGATTGGTATATCCAATGTGGTATGTAAATGATTTGGTCCACCAACATTAAAAAATGGTACCGATCGGATCCGACTTAGTTTAGGACTAATTCGGATTGTGTACACGCGCGACCGTGTGTTAAGGTTAGCTACCTCGACCGGTCACGGCGACTATGTGTAGGTGGCCACCTCCATAGTCGCGATTGAATGAATGAATGAATGATCGATATGGAAACAACGTGATTGAAATAGTCGCCCGACGCTGGAAAATGATAAAATGTTTGATAGTACGAGTCTTTAACTAAAATCCTCATGTGCTATTGTGGGCGCTCAATAACTTTAACAAAGAGAATATTTTCGCAATGAGTCCAGTGAGTACTTTTGTACTTAGCCCTGCATCTCGTTTTTGATGTGCAGGTTGAGCAGGGATTGATGATGGGTGCGACGTTGTGACGACCCGACTTCTCAAAGAAGTACGGATCATATGGATCGTCACTAGTATAATAATGCAGCGGATATATACATCACTAGTCAATACACTTAACCAATCAATTACGAATAAATGCATAGACTGAAAGGAGTAAGTTGTTTCGATACAAACTCAAGTCACAGAAGGACTTGCCAAAAGGTTCAATGTTCAAATATAACCCAATCGGGCGCAATTCAAGGAACGAGGTACGACCTCAAGTTCAATACGATATGAAAGCAGTCATAATCAAAAGATACCAAACAATATCGTAGTTAGGCGAAGAATAACGCGTGAACATACATATGACGATGCATGCTCAAGGTTCTAGAAATCCTTTCAATTAAAGCAACAAAACCACTACCACTTTGCACCGCCGCACCCATCACCAATCTTGCTCAACCCGCACATCAAAAGCGAGATGCAGGGCTAAGTACAAAAGTACTCGGTGGACTCATTGCGAAAACATTTTCTTTGTCAAAAGTTATTGAACTGCCCACAATAGCACATAAGGATTTTAGTTGAAAGACTCATGCCTATCAAACATTTTATCATTTCTCAAAAGCGTCAGGCCTGACTATTTCATTCACGTTGTTTTCATATCTGATCATTCATTCATTCATTCAATCGCAGCACTATGGAGTGGCCACCTACACATAGTCGTCGTGACCGGTCGAGGTAGCTAACCTTAACACACAACACACGTGTACACAATCCGAGTTAGTCCTTAACTAAGTCGGATCCGATCATACCCTTTTTAACGCTTGTGGTCCAACACATTCACATACCACATTGATATACCAATCTCGATAGGATAACAACAAAACATAAACATTTGGCGATCAATAACATTTCATGTGATAATATTTCATATGATAATATTTCATAAAGCTTTGTAAAACATGCTTTGAGATATGCATAACATTTTCGCTTCAAGAAAGCCCACCTCGTGAATTGTCCTTCAAGTACCGCCAGCGATCCTTTGTCGTTTTCGTCTACGTCCACGCTGGACCTTATCAACGTAAGAAATATAATTTAATACGTCATTCGTTTCTTTTGGTAAGCATCATTAAGATTCGACAAACTCGAAGTCTTTTAAGTCTTAGAGTTTCTGGGTTTTAGGGTTTTTTCGTTATCGATACGACTCGGTTAACAATGTATCAGTTGTCTATTAGGTTCGTCTCGCCATGATGATAAATGACACTTCGACGTTGCATTCTTCCCTTCCATTGATGTTTCTTCACGTCGTTTCGTATAATTTATGAATCTTAAATTCATAACTAATCTTCATCATTTGTTAACGCGTATCAACGATTTCGAGCTCCAATACCTCATTCATCACTATCATCTTCTCGTCGTGTTTCTCGCCTCACACGTCCCACATATTCTATCAGAGAAACCCATATCTAGTACACAATCGATAAAGGTTTCTTATAAATCAATCATCTTTAAAGTTGTTTAAATATATTTTTTTTCTCAAGCATCTACTTGAACTAATCAACTCATTAATATTTAATTAAATATTTAATTTAATTAAATAGATCCATAATTAAAGCTTAATTAAATGGATCAATTAAAAAGTCTATTAACATTTGATTAATCAATCAAATTAATTTAATTCATCTTAGATATCCATTAATTAGGATTTATTTCCAATCACACATTTGTAACAATTTACATAAGGTTCTTCTCGTTACATAAATAATTCACATAAAAGAATAATTCTCAAATTATCCCTTAACATAATTAATTAATATGTTATTCAATTTCTAAAAATTACACTTTATTCAATCTAATGAATTTAATTAACTCACTCTAAATAATTGATATTTAGATTATTATTTAATTAATTAAAATTAATCTCAAAATTTAATTACTAGAATAAAATCTCATATTTAATTAATATAGAATTTATTCAATCATTAATTTAATTTTAATGGATCATAGATGAATAATTCAAGTCCATTACCAAATTAAATTCTTAGCCCACCATTTAAAATAAGTCTAAGTCCATCTTCGAAATAATTAAAGCTCATATCAATTTAATTTAAGAGCCCATCTTTCATTTAATTCCAAGGCCCAACACTTATTAAATTTTCAGGGCCCATCTTATATTTTTCGGCCCATGTACTTATTAGAGCCCAGCAAATTTAATTCTATTCCTTTCTCCTTTTTTTTTCGGCCCAGCCCCTTTTTTTCTTTTCTTCTCGGCCCATTTCCATTAAAAGAAACCCAACCCAAAAACAACATAAATTAAAAATGAAACCTACAGCTAATGGAACCCTAGCCGCCCATCACCCCCCCAACACTCACATCTCCTTCTCTCATGGCGGCACACACACACACACAAGCAAGATCGTTGCCGCAGCCTCCACGTCCGGTCAGCCACGTCGCCGTCGGCGAGCCGCGTCGCCCTTAGACCACCGCACCTTCCCACTTCTCTCCACACACCCTCACGCACACATGTGGATGCCGTCGCCGCCTTCGTCTCCCTTCTCGACAGGATCATCGCCGCAATGCTAGATCTGGCGTCGTCGCCGGCGAGATCCAAATTTATCCTCCTTGCATCGCCTCGGTTGGCGATCGCCAGTGACCTTCGCCACCGCCGCGCCTTCTCTTTCCATAACAGATACACACGCGCACACACACACGAACTCTAACTCTCATTTCTCTTTGTTTCGTCTATGTTTGCAGGCTTGCCGTCGTCCAGTGGTTCCGTCGTGCTCCAGCCACCGCCGCTTGACCAAGGCTGACGATCGACAGCCGAGCCCTAGTGGCTCGGTCCATAGCTAGGTTCAAGGGAATAGCCCGTTATGTTCTTAGGATAATTTCTTCAATGGTATATCCATATCCATGTTTTCAATTGTTCGAAGCTACAAAGTATATACATGTATGTGTTCATATGTTCTGCACTAGGATAGTTGCTTGTGAAATGAAGTTCTGACTATGGTTTTGTTGTAGAGCATAATATTCTTCTTGTGTTATAAAGATTGAAGAACTTGAAATTAAATAATGGTTGAATGATATGAACCTGGATGAAGCAGTTTGTCTTGCTGTGATTCTGCTTGGCTTTTGTATGTTTGTGCGTTTTCTATTTGCTGTTGTTTTTTTCCTTTCTTGAAGTGGATGTAAGGAGAGTAGTTCGTGTTGTGCAAAGTAGGAGATGTTTGCTTTTTCTCTTTGTTTGAAAGTGTGAATGGGTTATGAAGGCTAAGTGAAATGGAACGCCAGAAGTGAAAATGTGAGGTAGAATTTGGTAATGATGTTGTGATGTTTGAACAAATGAGTATGTGGGAAAAGTAGAGTAAAGTAGGGTAAAGGGGAATATTCTGAGGAATAAAAATGATGTGGTTTGACTAGACCATTTATCCCATATAAAAAATATCTAACTCGATTTATAACTGTATTCGTTCTCCGACATTCGTTTAAATTTTCTCGCTCGAAAATAAAATTGAAATGTCAACGATTATAAAATTTAATAATCGCTCTAAATTCAAATCTCGATTTAGCTAAATAAATTAGTAAATCAAAGTTTTAAATTTTTCGGGCTATTACATACCATCCCCCTTAAAATAAATTTCGTCCCGAAATTTGCTAACCTTGTAAAAGATCTGGGTATTTCTCATTCATAACAGATTCTAATTCTCAACTTGCTTCTTCTTGTCTATACCTTCCATAGAAATATCATCAATGGTATTTCCTTGTTCTTTTGTTTTTGGATATGTCGGTCCAAAATTTCCATAGACAATTCTACATAACTCATATTGTCATTGTGGATAATATCTTTCGGTGGTATCACATGACTGGGGTCATGTACGTACTTCCTGGGTTGTAAATCGTGGAACACATTATGCATGTTCCCAAAGCTTGATGGTAATGTCAGTCTGTAAGCTATTGGTACTATCGTTTCCCATATTTCATAAGGTTCTACGAAACGTGGTCGCAACTTCCCTTTGATTTCGAATTTCACGATTCCTTTTAACGAGAAAATCTTCATGGAAACTTTATTTCCTACATCAAAATATATAATTTTGTATAACGTTTGTCTGCGTACGACTTCTGTCGGTCTTAGACTTCTTTATTTCGTTAGTGGGTCTGTCTCACAATCATGATCATCTCCCATAGAGTCGTCCTAATATTTTCTTTTTCCACTCCATCCCAAAGAAAGTGGTGATCGACATTTCTTCCGTAAAGCGCTTAGACGGGGTCATTCCAATAGTTGCTTGATAGTTGTTATTGTAGGCGAATTCTATAAGTGGTAACACTTGTTCCAAATTTTCTCCTCTATCCGGGACAACAATCCTCAATATGTCTTCAAGCGTTTGAATGGTCCTCTCAGATTATCTAACCATTTTTAGGTGAAACACGATACTGAAATGTAATTGAGTTCTCAATTCCCTTTGTAAGCTCATCCAGAATCTGGATGTAAATTTTAAATCTCTATCAGACGCGATAGTCTTTAGAACTCCTTGCAAACTTATGATTCCTTGAACATACAATTGTGCTAATATACCTAATCCATATGTTATTAGGATCGGTAAGGAATACGCACTCTTGATCAACGACCGATGATAATCCAATTAGCGGTATTTTCTTTTAGTGATTTGGGTAGCCCAGAAATAAAATCCATGGCTATATCCTCTCATTTCTATTCAGGTATGTCCAGTGGTTGTAGGATTCCATACGGTCGCTGGTGGAGTGTTTTCACTTGTTGACACGTCAAACAACGTTTTAATAATGAAGCTACGTTCTCGCTTCATTTCATCCCACCAAAATTTTCTCTTTGAAATCTCGATACATTTTGGTGCTTCTGGGGTGTGCAGTGTAAGAAGTCTCATGGCTTCTTTTAAGCTCTCACTTTTAAGCTCTTCATCTTTTAGAAAATACACACTCTCCCATCATATAGCAAAAACATCATATGTTGCTACTCTAAAATTCTTGTGGTCATTATTCTTGATTTTGACTCGTACTTCCTCCAGCTTATTGCTCTTCTTCTGAGCTTCCAAGATTCGGGCTCTTAAATCTGGGATTGCAATCAACGTTGCAATACAGCCTTCTATAATCTCAGGCGGCTCTATAACTTTGATGTTAATCATCTGAAATTCATTTATAAGCATTTCCTCATGACTGAGGAAACATCCCAAACTAGGGTGAGATTTGCGACTCAAGGCATCGGCTACAACATTGGCCTTGCCTGGGTGATAATTAATACCACAATCGTAATCTTTCACTAGTTCTAACCATATTCGTTAAGATCTTTCTGCTCGAAGAAACACTTCAGGCTTTTATGGTCAGTATAGATCTCATATCTAACTCCATAGAGATGGTGTCTCCAAATCTTTAAGGCATGTACGACCACTACTAATTCCAGGTCGTGCGTAGGATAGTTCAACTCGTGTAGGCGTAACTGCCTTGAAGCATAGGAAATAACTCTGCCTTCTTGCATCAGAACACATCCTCGCCCATTCTTCGAAGCGTCTGTGTAGATCGTGTACTCCTTATCTGCTTCGGGTACTGCGAGTATAGGTGCTGTTGTCAGCAACTCCTTGAATCTTTGGAAACTAGCCTCACACTCGGTGGTCCAAGTGTACTTGATTCATTTCCTCAACAATTGGGTCATATGTCGGGCTATCGTTGAAAATCCTTAGATAAATCTTCGATAGTAGCCGGCAAGTCCTAAGAAGCTCCGAATTCGTTTCTTTGATGATTCTAATTCTCGAACTGTATTGTTCTTCGATGGGTCTAATTTGATTCCCTTGGCGGACACAATGTGACCTAAGAATGTCACTTCGCCTAACCAAAACTCACACTTGCTAAACTTGGCGAAGAGTTGCTCTTGGCTCAACGTTTGCAGCACAGTCTTCAAGTGCTCTTCGTGTTCTTAGTTATTCTTATAGTATATTAGGATATCGTCTAGGAATACTAAGATAAATTTGTCTATGTGTAATACCCCGAGTTTTTAAAGCTAATTTGAGATAATAAAAATCGCTAATTAGGGTTTATTCCGGTAATCGAAATAGTGATTTATCGAAACTTGATTTCGACTATCCTTTATACAGGGATTATTATATGATATTCACTGATGCTTATTGAATTAAGGAATATAGTTTCGAATATTCCTTCGAACGTATATTTCTAACGTCGATAAAATTCGACAGTTAAGCTTTACGATATTTTCTACACATCAAGGCTTAGAATTCGAATTCCTACCATTAGAGAAGTGAATCAAGTGATTCCAACTTATTTATAGACATTATAGAGGTGATTCAATTACGAATGTTTAGAGACGTTTCAAACGTCTACGCTTATAGACGATTCAATAACTTAGTCCAATAATCATGGAATTTTAATATTTAAATTCCTATGATTATTTTATGATATAAGAGCATTATTTATCATCAAAGTAATGCTAGAGAATTAAGGAATAAAGATTGAACAATTTAGCTAATTTCGGAAACCCTAATTTTCGAAATTTTGGTTTTGTGATCTAGAACTGTTCTAAATATTTTTCTATGATGTAATTCATCATCTAAGATTTATAAGATGTCACATAGCAATATATTAGCTATTTATTACAAGAAAATAAAATATATAGCATTATTGCTATATATATATTCTCAAAATTTCTATATATGGAAATTAATTTTAATTTTATCCAAATTGATGATATATCATAATTATTATATTAATATGATATTATTATGGATAATATGAGTTGTATTAGCAACTTGCACAAGTTGGATGACAATGGTATAGTAGGTGGTGAAAATTTCATGATTTCATGTGATAAAATTAATAATTATCATACTATAATTAATGAGAGGTGATGACTATGATCTTATCATGTTATTAGGTGTAAAGTAGAGTTAGTATCCAATTTGAACAAGTAACCTATGGTTCTTGTTTGATATGGCCGAAATCTTTGACCAAAAATAGGTAAGAAAATAATTCTTCTAGCTTTGGAAAATGACATCTTATCCTAAGATGAAATATTTGAATTTTCAAATATGATATTATCCTATAATAATATTATAGTATATGATAGTATAAAAATAAAAATTTTCTCCCTACACTATGAGATTGCCGAAAACTTTACATATAGTGTAAAGTATTAAATTTTCTTTATTTTATGATAAGTGATAAGAATAAAAATGACATGTACTAATTCTGAGATAGCATGATGTATTAAGATAAGATGAGACACAATTTTTGTCTCATGTATACCCTAGTGGCCGAGAATTTACAAACAAGATAAGCCTTTGTTCCAATTGTTGAAATTAGCGTAAGGTATAGTAATAATTTTTATGATGACTATTTAATGTGTAAATGAGATAAGATTCACAAATTGTCTCATATTATAGGTGGTAGCCGAAATAGTTCAAAAAAAATGTACAAGTGTATAGTTGTCATTTTATGTGATAATTACCTACAAGAGGGTTAAATCTATAAATATGAGATAGGATCCTCAAATTCTCCTTTTTGCTACCTTAAGTTTCGAAAATGTGGGAGAAAAATTTGAGAGAGAGTTATTCAATTCCTTCCCAAATCTTAGATAGAAAAACGTTGCCGTTAGAAATCAACTCCGATTAAAAGGTTAGAAATCTTACGAGTTTTACATACATGCTAGAATTTTTGATTTTCATCCATAAAATATTATGTTATGAGCTTAGTTTAATTATGTTGAAATTTTTGAAATTTATGTTCATGTGCTAAGTGTTTAGAAATTATGTTTATATGATATTACTAAGCTTATATTATGATTATATTACAATGTTAAGCATGTTATTAAATTATATGTGTTGGCCAAAAACATGAGGGTACTATATGTTGATGAATATGATTTTTAATTGTTGATTTGAAGATGAAATAATGATCTATGGTATTAAATATGCTTATATGATTTTATGTCAAATTTTTGGAAAAGTATAGTATATATATACATCATTATTGAAAATTTATAGAAAAATAAAATGATGAGATATAATTCATGTTTAAGTGCTATTATAGCATATTGATGATGTAAATTCATAATATGGTGTTGTATGAATTTATTGAATTTATAAAAATTATTTTGACCTAAGTCATAAATTTCAAATGTGACTTTAGTAATTTTAATGAATAGTTCATAATTGATAAAAATTATGTTATAGTGATGATATATGGTAGTGATTATGTGTTATGTGATTTAATTAGAATTTTTGAAAAATGTTTAATTGGTTTTTCAAAAGTACCGAAAATAAAATATTAAAATTAAGTTATGTACAAATTTTATATGATCAATATGATTACATATTATTGATCCTATGTTAAAATAGAGTGTTATGTGAATTTTTGAGAATTTATGCACAAGTTTTGCATAATTAAATCATAAATACCGAAAATTATATAATGTAGGTATTTATGTTATAAATTTATTTTATAAGGTATAATCAAATAATATGTTCTAAAATAATGTTATAGACATACTATGATTTTATGTGATTTTTAGAACATGAAATACTATGTTTACGTCAAAAATTTATTTAAGTGACGTAAGGTTGAAAATAACGTGCTACGTGTAAATTTAATCATATTTTTGCGTATTATTGAGTATGATGTTGGAAAACGTGAAAAATCGAGACTCATGATATTAGGATTGAAAATCGAAATAAAGTTGAGAATTTTATACATATAATTTCGAAATATATATATATGTTTAATAAAAGTCAAAATGTTGACTAAAGTCAACCTTGTTGACTAAAAAGTCAAAATGTTGACTGAAAAGTCAAACGTTGACTAAAAAGTCAAAATTTCACGAAATACGATAATACGTGATCAAAGTGATGTGATACGTCTAGTAGGAATACGAATTACGTCGATTAGATACGCTAAGACGTATAAGACGTAATGAGTTGATTAGAGAGAATTCTGAAAGTTGATAGACTTTGACGTTTTAGAAAAACGTGACCAACGTACTAAATTAGTTTCTTACGTAGAGATGGAACGCGACGTGATCGCCGACGTTAGAAAGGAAAGTTGTTAAAAGCTACGTACCAGGTGGGCTTTACTCAAAAACAGTTTTATTTATTTTGCTTTCTGCAAATGAAAAGTATTTATTTACAGTATTTCTGTTAAGAAATGATTATGAACTGTTGTTCAATTACCTGCCCAAAGTGTTTATGTTTTATGTATGGATCCTATCATGAGATTGTTAGCGAACCATGAAAATTTATGAGATGGTTAGCGAACCATGAAAATTTCTTAAGTTGTCGGGTCGCTCCCCAACTTATGAGAAAATCGATATCGGATCATGTGCTAGATGTAGAATTCCTAGCCTGGATTAACGTGTACACCATAGGTGACTGTGTGCCGATAGCAACATCTTCGACCGATCACGACGTCCGTGAAGGGCCTCGCTCACGGCGTGAGTTTATAGGTGGTCAGGTGCCGAAAGGAACATCTTGACGATCGCGTCGTCCGTAGAAGAGGCCTCCTTCTACGGCGAGATGAGTTATGACCGATATATGAAAGAGGATATGGATCATACATACGAAAAATGCTGCTGACGATGTTTGAGAAAATAAGAAAATGTTTTAGTAAGCGAAAAGCCTTTTCAATAAAACCCTTGTGTCTTACCCAGAAGGGGCAGTGTAATTTAAAGTTGATAAAATGTTTTTGGCAATGAGCCCACTGAGTGCATTATTTGTACTCAGCCCTGCATGTTTGTTTTTAAATGTGCAGGTTGAGCTGATCGATGGGATGGAGCAGTGTTGAGCAGTCAGGTCATTTGTTGCTGATAGTAGAACCTTGAACACACATCGTCACATGTGTACTTCACATGTTTTTCGCTGCTAGGATATGATGTCTTATGTATGTTATGTTTTGTTAAACCCTAAACTCATGAAGTTACAGAAATATTCCCCATATATATATATATATATCACCATTCAGTGTTCCATGTCATTATTCTTTACTTAATTCCATTATTAGTAACAGTCCCTGCTAATCCGTACTTTGGGTTGGCGGGCTGTGACAAAGTGGTATCAGAGCAGTTCGTTCGAGTAACTAGACTTCTAGAGATCAGCTGACTATGCTCAACACTCCATCACATCAAGCTCAACCGGGAAAGAGGTAAATGGCTTTCTCAATGTTTTGAGAATGAGAATAAGAAGTTTGAAAGTGAAAGTTATTAAAGTGAAATGATTTTTTCAAGAAAATGAAAGTTTAGAAATAAGAGAGATTCCAAGAATATGCAGGTATAGGACTGCATATTCATGGAAAACTTAAAAAAAATGATATGCATTAGGAAAATGATTTTCACAGTTTTGAAAATGAAAAGTTTGAAAGTAAATGCCTCTTCTCAAAAGTTTTGAAATGAAAAGTTTGAAAATGGAAAATAATGTTTCCAAAGAGATGAAAGTTATGAGAATTGTTGAAAGTGAAAGTAATTGCAAATGTTGCAATGATGTTTTATGTTGTAAAGAGAAAAGTAATATGAGAAAGAAGTTGAAAGTAATATGAGAAAGTATTGACATTGCTATGTCAAAAGAGAAACCTTTGAATTCGTGGAATTCAATGAGAATTTATGTTATGAAAGTTGTTGGTTCGCTACCAACGTATGATAATGTTATGATGAGATTGATAGTTGTTGGTTCATTACCAACATATTTTGATGTTATGATGATATTGAAAGATGTTGGTTCGCTACCAACATATGATTATGTTATGAATGTTTACAGTTTTGAAATTTCTAGTTATTTTGATGATGGATATGTTATCCCAAAGAACATAGACTGTTTAAGTCGCATGATCCTTTTTTACGAAAGAACATAGAAAAAGAACTATGAGAATTTTAGTCTGTCATGAGACAGAAACGAGATCGAAATGAGAATCTCAAGTTGAATGACGAGAACAAAGAGCAGAGAATCAAAGAGCAAAGACGAGAATGATGATTTAAAGATAATGAATGTCACTAAACTATAGTGACATGAGTATAGTCTTTTGTTTGGATGTTCACGTATGACGGAAATCCAAATTGACTATGACTTTCTCGTTAGAAACGAAATAAGAATGTGATCAAAGAAACAGTTGATACTGATCTTGCGACGTATATAGAACGAGAACTCTACAGTGTGACAAGAATCTTAGAATACTACTAGAAAGTAAGATTCTCAATAGTACAAGAAGAGTTATAGCATGTGTATACATGAAAGCCTTTGATGACAACTAAAATGAGTTATAAGGTTTCAAATCTTATTCATAGCCCAAAATTCTATCATTGAATTTAACTCTATGATCTAGTTTCGATTGAGATATCAATTGAATTCTCACTCTTTCTGAAAGAAGTTTACAATCTGAAAATTTCATAAAAAGCATTCATTTGAAACCAAACCTTCATGTGACTGAGAAAGTATTTGTGACGGGCCTGGCCACCCCATATGACCAAAGAAATCTCAGTACTTGTTATTCTGGTCTTCGGACCCTATTTCCCATTTATTCAGTTCAAAGAACATGTTGATTCAAACCTTCAGAATTGTCATCTTGAATTGTGAAACCATACCTCTTGAAAGTTGTTATAATGAAATTTTCTTCAATCCATGAAACCAATAACTATGACGTAGGTTGACGTATCATGTCACCTAAAAGTTTCAGATTAGTAAAGTGATAGACATCAAGATATGATGTAAAGAAGTTCTCAATGAGACGAGATATATTAATTTATGATACACATAGGTGGATCGACCCTTGATGGACTTTCCCAATACTGATAACAATAAAGTTATACCTCCACATGAGTGTATGATGACTAAGTTATGAACGAGATACTTTTTAGCATTGAGTGCTAGAGTGAAAGCAAAGAGAAGTGTATTACATCCTTGGGATATACCCTCCTCTTATTATGTTATAGCGAGAGAGATTACAACTTATCTTTAAAGATAGTTGTTTGTCACTAAGACCTCGATAATAGGTCGGACGTGTTTTAAGTATGGAAATGAATAAGACTCAGTTGATGGATATAAAGAAATGATAGTATCTAAGTATCAAATTCTCCGCTTTATCCATAAATCGATAAAGATTAAGTTTAAGTAGAATCGTTCCCAAGAATTTGAGACTTTGGTTAAACCAAAGATAGTATGATCGACGGATCAATACTAAGATATGTGAATAGCTAGGCTATTCCTAGTATTTGAACCAGATATGGGGAAGATACCCCGAAGTTGAGATTTGGCAATAGAACATTGGTACTTGGAATCTAAGTTATGGTGTACAAATGTACCACCTTACCAATATAGATTAGAATGAAGACGAATTTAATCCTAAAAGTGAAGACCAAAGTATAACGAAAGTAATATAACTTTCGAATATCATGCTCAAGAAAAGAAGCAAGAGTTAAGAATAGCTGGAGAAATTACCAGCTATACAGTTATGATATAGACGGAATATGAGATAAGTTTTGCAAACAGTTGATTACGAGAAGTAAAGTAAATCCTTTAAAGGAAAGAAGTGGATTAAGAAGTAGATTTATTATTTGAGATGAAACCGTCATACTCTAAGTATATAGAGACAGAATGCTTATCTTATGAGCGATTTAGTAATTATTAGCAAGATAACTTTTAAAGACGATTGCGTAGGAAATACGTTCGAGCAAACAAAGAAAGGGATTCACAAGGAAGGACCTTAAGGTGAATCTAATTGAAAAGTTATTCCTCATATTTATGAGATAACCCGAAAAGTGAAATCTGAGTACCCCAGCATTGAAATGAAGTAAACATAGAATGTCGAGAAGATAGAAAAGATATATGACGCCAAGGCAAAAGTATGACGCGTTCCCAGTGAACAAGGGATTTTGATTTGTGTGAAACCACTTAGTCAAACCAATGAAGATTAAGAGAAATAACGTATACCCAAAAAGGATATTACATATGATAGCATAATAAATGCTAATATAGGGATTCTTCTTGAAAGGATTTTTAAAGAAAGAATATATGGAAGATATATTCTAAAGAGCGATAAAGAGGAAGAAGGAAGCTGAATCATTCATACTGGTTAGAAAGTATGATAATGATAGAACGAACAAAACCAGGAAAGCCTGGTAGGTATGAGAAAACTTCTCGGTATACCTAAAATACTTTTGTTCGAGACAAGTGCTTCACATCCTGTTATCACAAGAATAGTAAAAGCATGCGTGGACACGTTAGAACTCAAATCAGAATAAGCAAATCAAAGGATGAGAATTTCTTTACTTAAAGGAAGAATCATGGTCGCCATACGTATTACTCGAACCTAGAATTGAACTTAGAGTCACTTAAGACTTTAGTAAAGAACTTGAACGTAGTACCTATATGAGACATAGAGATAATCCTAAGAATAGATTGGTTAGTCGAAAACCATTCCACGATCCTGTACAAGGAGAGGGAAATTTCGTTCCATTTCTCCGGACAAGAAGTTACGAGTTTCTATGGAATCCACATGGGGAAAGGAAATTCCAACCATACCCACACTACAAATAAGGAGATTAATAAACAAGAATGGATGCCAAGCATTCCCGGTTTATCTAAGCAGAGAAAGAGCGGAAATAAAGATAGAAGATATGGAAATCTTTCAGGAATTGCCAAACGTTTTTCTGGCAACTTTCCAAGATTACCCCTGATAAGCAGCTAGAGTTCCACTATCAAGTTAGAACCATTATTAAACCATGTTAAAAGTACCCTTATCAAATGGATTCAAGAAAAGTGAAAGGATAAAGATTCAAAATTAAAGGCTATAAAATCTAAGTTTCATCGGACACAGTGTATCACCTTAAGAAATATGTAATACCCCGATTATTTAAACGCCTAATTACGATATTAATTTTGTAAATTAGAGTATTATTATGATAATTTGATTATTAATATATCGAATAATGATTTCGATTATTTTAGAATAATAAATTCCTATATTTTATTCACAAATGATTGTGAATTGATAAATCGATTATATAACGTGTTTCAACAAAGATTATTTCAACGTCGATTGCGTATCGATAATTGAAATTTCGTAATCTTTTCTAAGTGTTTAAGCTTAGAATTAAATTCCATTATTATTGGAATAATTTAATAAAGTGATTACTGACTTTATTACGACCATTTTGAGATGAGTCGATAATTAACGTTTGAGGCGTTTCAAACGTTAACGTTTAGAGATGACTTGAGAATCAAGTCTAACGATCAAGGAATTATGATATTTAAATTCCTATAATATAATTTATCATCTAGGATATATATTATGCTATATATCTACTTATAGCATGAAAATGAATTTTTGGGCATTTAAAATTCTGAAAATGCCGTGAACACCTATGGGGATTAACATAGGATTATTTTTATTTTTGATCATCCAATTTGTGATATTTCTTAAGTGTAGTATTAACACACACTTATCAAGTAAAATGTGTAGATGAAAAATACACTAGTTTTTGTGTACATGGGAGCCGATATATTTGACAATTGATACACAATCTTTAATTTTTGATTTAATACTTGATTGCACAAATATTTGGGGAAGAGTGTAATAAATAAACTTGTATTACATCAAGCAAAAATCTGAAAATATTTTCTTCCCCCTCACTGTGATGGTCGACGCCAATGTGCTCACATGAAACAAGATTAATTTTGTGCTCCCAAAATCTTTTTAATAAAGCTTCCATGAGTAAATGCATGTGTAAGGGATATTTTATCTATGACATAATCACTTTGACCTTAATAATTCATTTGTGTCTTGTGAGAGTTGTGAAAGCCGAGAGAGTGAGTCTTGAGTGTATGTCTTTCTTTAGTTTTATTTGCTAAGTGTATATTAGTTTTGAACTTCACAACATAACACACTCAAAACATTTCAGCTTCTTTTCTTCCATTCTGCCGTAACACTTTCTTAAGAAAACCAAACTTTTCTTCTTCTTTCCTTCTCAATTTATTTGAGTTTGAACTATCCTACAACCGATCGACTCCGATAACGAGGTTAGATATCGAACAAGCTACGATAAAACCTAACTTTTTCAATAATCCATCGGTTTAAATTATTATTTTTAGCATGTATTAATTGTGTTATAAATCATGCTAGCATGTTATAAGCTTAGGATTTATGTTACATATGTTAATATGTGCATAGATAATTTATTTCTATAGCTAAGCAATTTATTTAAATTATTTTGGTGATGTTCGAATTTTTGCTAGTATGATTTAAGGTTGGATTATGGATCTATAGGGTTGTAGGAATGCATGATGTTAATCTAGAAATTTTTGGAAACCATTGATGAAATTTTTGAAATAGCCGAGAATGATATGAGCTTTGAACCTTGTTGTATAATTTTTATATGCATGATATAATAACATATTGTTAATCTAAGGTGTTAATTAAGTGATGTAGGAATTTATTAGAATTTTTGGACCTATATACCTATTATTTTTCAAAAAGGCCGAGACTTAGGGTGTTGGTATTAGTGGGTTGTAATGTGTTATTACATGATATTATGATGTATTAGAACTATATGATAGCATATAAGCATAGTGTGATTTTATAGGAATTTATAAAAATTGTTTGGTATGAAACACCTTTGAACCGTGAGCTATATTTTGAACTTAGGTGTATTGTTTGATTTTATTAAAATTTAGTTTATAATTATGTTATATATTGATATTGGAGGCTTGTGTATAATTATTAGAATTTTTGGAAAATTATTGGTATTAATTTTGAAATAACCGTGGCCTATATAGAGAAAATAGGTATGTTCCAATTTTTCTATAGTGATATTAATACATATTAATGATCATAGTGTAAAATAATACACTATATGAATTTAGAGGATTTTGGAACAAAGTTTGGAAAATTTACCATATAGCCGTGAGCTATATGTTGTTAAATAAGGAATTTTAATTCCTTTTTAATTAAGAATAATAAATTATTATATGTCTAAAAAATTATATTAGACATAATTAAATTTTTGAGGATTATTAAACATAGTATATTATGTTTACGATGAAACGTTATATTAAATAACGTTAAAAGCATAAAATAATGCTTAAAGTATTAAAAGGTTAATATTGAAAAAAATATTAATCAAGTTTATCGATTTGCGTGAAAAATTGAGGATTAAATCTTTATGAAAAGAAATCGATTAAAAATCGATTTATATTGATTTTATTCATTAAAATATGTTTTATTGAAGATTTATAATGAAAAGTCAAAATGGTTGGCTTTCGAAATTAACGTACGAAATACGTTCGTTAAATACACTAATACGTGAAAAACGTATTACTTTTATCAGAATATCTCAATTGTGAGAAAACATTTCATAATTGAAATCATTTTATTTAATAACATTATTATACGTTAATTATTTAACCTAAAAGGTTAAAATGAGACTGTAGATCATATTACGTCTCTCTTGAAGTACGAGAATTATTTTATTGAAATACGCATTGAAACGACGTCTTAAGATTTATTAAGACTTCGAATTGTTATATTATTTATCAAAGTTGAATGAACTTTGAAAATCTCGAAAAGCGTGCCAACGTTCTAAACGTAAATTTTTGCGCAAAGGTGGGACGTGAAGGCTCGCACGCAACCAGAGGAGAGCACGCGTATCGAAAATCGAAGTTTAAAAGTAAAGGTGGGCTTTACTATACTCAAATTGATATAACTTATCAAATGATTTATTTATGATGCTTTATTGCAAGCAAATATTTATGAACTGATTTATTTAATTACCTGCCCAAAATGTTTATGTTTTGTGTATGTATCCAATCCATGATATTTGATGCATAATGTTGGGTAGCTCCCACTTTATGACATGCTTGAATTCGTATTCTTGGAAGTACCCCAAGGATGATGGAGAATTCAGTATCCCGTCTTTGAGATGGCCGGATTTTGTGCACCGATTATTTGTATTTGTGTCTTTGAAAGGGTGCTCGACGGTCATGGCGTCTGTGAGAGGAGGCCTCCTCTCCAGTATGGAATTATAATGGAATGAATTATTGTGGTGGATATGGATCATATATACATGGAAAAATGTCCGCCGGACGAATCTTTATGGAAAATGCAAGAAAATATTTAGTAAGCACGAGTTTTTCAAATTGAAACCTCGTGTGTTATTCTTGTGATGGGGCGAGTAATTTAAACTTGATAAATTATTTTGGCATGAGCCACTGAGTGCAATCTTGTACTCAGCCCTACATGTTTGTTTTTAAATGTGCAGGTTGAGCAGGTGATGGATGGAGATGTGTCGGAGCAGTCAGAACCCCTTTTGAATACGATATTTATTAGAAAACCTTGAATACACATCGTCGTATGTGTATTCACACGTTTCATTGCAATGTAATTAATTTATCTTATGATGTTGATTAGTTGAATACTTCCGAACATATGAGTTCTTGTATATATATTGGTTAAAGCTTCCTTGATTATTATTCCAAGTATTAGTCCCTGCTAAATCGTGCTTAGGATTTAGGGGCTGTTACAAAATACCCAGCTTATTGTCAAAAAGAAAGATAGCCCATTAAGAAAGTGCATAGTTTATTAAGAGTAAATAATTCATGACCAAGGATAAATGAGTATTCGGTTAGTGGAAAAAGAGCAAGAGTACTCCTGAGAACCGATCTCAATTGGACTATAATCAACTTAAGGTACGAGCTAGAAATGTACCCAAAATGACTTTCCGAACAAGATATGGCTACTATGAGTTTATAGTTATGCCGTTCTGACCAACTAATGCGCCAGCTGTGTTCATGAACCTCAAAAATCGAGTGTTCCGCGCATACTAAGATAGATGGTCTTAAATCTTCATAGATGATATTCTCATCTATTTGAAGGGCAAGAAAGAGTATAGAGAGCTTTTTGAGAACTATCTTGCAGACATCAAAGTCAAGCAAATTTCGCCAAGTTTATTTAAGGCAGATTCGGCTTAAAGAATAATATTCCTTAGACACGTCGTGTCTTCCAAAGAATCCATGTGAACCTTGCAAAAGGTTGAAGCAGTCTGAAGGATAGAATTTGCCAACCACCCAAAACGAAATTGGATTTCTTGAAATTCTTGGTTACTATCGAGACTCATAGAAGGATTCTCTGAGATAGCAAGGCCAACGATATAGTTACTCCAAAAGGAATAAAGTTTACTTGGATTGATAAATGCAAGGTGAGCCTCCCAAAGATTGACTAGATTGTATGATAATGCAAGAGAGAAAGGTGTTAGCCTATGCATTACGACAACTTAGTCCACACGAATAAAACTACCTAACTCACGATTTAAAATTAGCAACAACAATACACGTATTAAGTTTTGATACATCACCTTTATGAAGTATGGTGTGAGATCTTCACCAATCATAGAAGTTGGAGGTACTTTTTCGAGCAAAGAGATGTGAACATAAGGCAAAATAGATGGCTCGAATCAGTAAAAGACTACGACTGTGATATGAATTATCACCTTAAAAAGGTAAATGTAGTAGTTGATGCCTTAAGTCGTAAGAATCCACCCAAATTGGGAAGTCTCTCTACAAAGAAAGAGAAACTCATTGAAGAATTTGAAAGAATGAGAATAGAGATGGTTGAACAACCAGAGACGATCAGGAGTTGTATTCACTCTGACGTCTGATTTAAGAAAAAGGATAATAGAGGAACAGAGGAAAGATGCCAAAGTCGAAAGAAGTAACACTTCCATATGGGTAGTAGTGGATCGACTTACTAAAAGAGCTTATTTTCTGCATATGCAAATTACTCATGGATCTGATGAGTTAGTTCAAAAGAGATCATACGTTTATATGAGTACCAAAATCTATCATATCTAATAGAGATTCTAAGTTTGCTTCTAGATTATGGATTAGCCTACCAAAGAGACACGAGATTGAACTTTAGCATAACTTTCGCTCACAGATAGATGGACAGTTAGAAAAAGAATTATATGAACGCTTTAAGATATGTTGAAGACAATCGTCTCGAAATAAAATACAAATTGGAAACACATTTTCCATTTATTAAGATCACATGCGACAATAGTTGTTACGTCTTGAGTTCAAGGACCCGGTTGCTAAAGCATTATCTACGAGCTAAAGAGCTAACTCACTCGTTGCGACTCTTGAATCGGTATCAATCGGTACAATTGTGTGAGAAAAAAATAAATGAAATTATTTTAAAAATAAAAGAACTACACAACATCGAGCAACTGCGCCCAGTTCTTCTGGTTTGCATTGACAAAGTGTCACAAGTATTCCTCAAGCAAACTGTTTAATCTCTCGGTCTGGCCTTCGAGCAACGATTAATATGACCCATATGAGGTATAGTACGAAGAAAAGTGTCGATCGCCTCTTTAAGGTGATAATGAAAGTAAGAGGAAAGTTTTAAAGCCGATATTGTAAGTGAAATGTTTAAGATATTTTCCAAGATATAGGCAAAGAATAAAAGAAGCTTATGATAGACAAAAGATTTACGCTGATATGCGTAGATATGAACTGCATTTTGAATGCAGAGATAAAGTTTTCTTAAAAGTTCTCCATTGAAAGAAATTATAATGTTTGGAGAAAAAGGGAACTTGAGACTACGTTTTACTAGGACCCTACGAGATCCTAGAGATAATAGACCCAATAGCCTATAGATTGGTACTTCCACCAAGTTTGGGGGATGTATAGAATATTTCTACGTGGCACAGTTGAGAAAGTGCGTGTATGATTCAAAATACGAGATTCATCATGAGGATGTTATTCATAAACCAAGATATGAGTTATGAGAAAGAACCCACGACTATTTTGAAAGTAAGATTCAACAGTTAAGAATCAAGTTGCACTTTGGATAAATGTCCAAATGAGAAACCATGGATAAGAGAAAGCCACGTAAGAAACTTGAGAGTGTTATGATGGAAAGATAACCATACCTTTCTAAGGTATGCAAATTTCGAGGACGAAATTTATTTTAAGGGGGGTAGAATGTAATACCCCGAGTTTTTAAAGCTAATTTGCGATAATAAAAATCGCTAATTAGGGTTTATTCCGATAATCGAAATAGTGATTTATCAAAACTTGATTTCGACTATCCTTTATACAGGGATTATTATATGATATTCACTGACGCTTAGTGAATTAAGGAATATAGTTTCGAATATTCCTTCGAACGTATATTTCCAACGTCGATAAAATTCGACAGGTAAGCTTTACGATATTTTCTACACATCAAGGCTTAGAATTCGAATTCCTACCATTAGAGAAGTGAATCAAGTGATTCCAACTTATTTATAGACATTATAGAGGTGATTCAATTACGAATGTTTAGAGACGTTTCAAACGTCTACGTTTATAGACGATTCAATAACTTAGTCCAATAATCATGGAATTTTAATATTTAAATTCCTATGATTATTTTATGATTTAAGAGCATTATTTATCATCAAAGTAATGCTAGAGAATTAAGGAATAAAGATTGAACAATTTAGCTAATTTCGGAAACCCTAATTTTCGAAATTTGGGTTTTGTGATCTAGAATTGTTCTAAATATTTTTCTATGATGTAATTCATCATCTAAGATTTATAAGATGTCACATAGCAATATATTAGCTATTTATTACAAGAAAATAAAAAATATATCATTATTGCTATATATATATTCTCGAAAATTTCTATATATAGAATTTAATTTTAATTCTTATCCAAATTGATGATATATCATAATTATTATATTAATATGATATTATTATGGATAATATGAGTTTTATTAGCAACTTGCACAAGTTGGATGACAATGGTATAGTAGGTGGCGAAAATTTCATGATTTCATATGATAAAATTAATAATTATCATACTATAATTAATGAGAGGTGATGACTATGATCTTATCATATTATTAGGTGTAAATTAGAGTTAGTATCCAATTTGAACAAGTAACCTATGGTTCTTGTTTGATATGGCCGAAATCTTGGACCAAAAATCGGTAAGAAAATAATTCTTCCAACTTTGGAAAATGACATCTTATCCTAAGATGAAATATTTGACTTTTCAAATATGATATTATCCTATAATAATATTATAGTAGATGATAGTATAAAATAAAAAATTTCTCCCTACACTATGAGATTGCCGAAAACTTTACATATAGTGTAAAGTATTAAATTTTCTTTATTTTATGATAAGTGATAAGAATAAAAATGACATGTACTAATTATGAGATAGCATGATGTATTAAGATAAGATGAGACATAATTTTTGTCTCATGTATACCTAGTGGCCGAGAATTTGCAAACAAGATAAGCCTTTGTTCCAATTGTTGAAATTGACGTAA
This sequence comes from Salvia rosmarinus, assembly GCA_036937905.1. Classification (NCBI taxonomy): domain Eukaryota; kingdom Viridiplantae; phylum Streptophyta; class Magnoliopsida; order Lamiales; family Lamiaceae; genus Salvia; species Salvia rosmarinus. The sequence continues at coordinate 168,234 of JAODLM010000583.1, read as the reverse complement.
GGTATAGTAATTATTTTGTATGATGACTATTTAATGTGTAAATGAGATAAGATTCACAAATTGTCTCATATTATAGGTGATAGCCGAAATAGTTGAAAAAAAATGTACAAGTGTATAGTTGTCATTTTATGTGATAATTACCTACAAGAGGGGTAAATCTATAAATATGAGATAGGATCCTCAAATTCTCATTTTTTCTACCTTAAGTTTCGAAAATGAGGGAGAAAAATTTGAGAGAGAGTTCATTCAATTCCTTCCCAAATCTTAGATAGAAAAACGTTGCCGTTAGAAATCAACTCCGATTAAAAGGTTAGAAATCTTACGAGCTTTACATAAATGCTAGAATTTTTTATTTTCATCCATAAAATATTATGTTATGAGCTTAGTTTAATTATGTTGAAATTTTCGAAATTTATGTTCATGTGCTAAGTGTTTAGAAATTATGTTTATATGATATTACTAAGCTTATATTATGATTATATTATAAAGTTAAGCATGTTATTAAATTATATGTGTTGGCCGAAAACATGAGGGTACTATATTTTGATGAATATGATTTTTAATTGTTGATTTGAGCATGAAATAATGATCTATTGTATTAAATATGCTTATATGATTTTATGTGAAATTTTTGGAAAAGTATAGTATATATATACATCATTACCGAAAATTTATAGAAAAATAAAATGATGAGATATAATTCATGTTTAAGTGTTATTATAGCATATTGATGATGTAGATTCATAATATGGTGTTGTATGAATTTATTGGAATTCATAAAAATTATTTTGACATAAGTCATAAATTTCGAAACGTGACCTTAGTAATTTTTAATGAATAGTTCATAATTGATAAAAATTATGTTATAGTGATGATATATGGTAGTGATTATGTGTTATGTGATTTAATTAGAATTTTTGAAAAATGTTTAATTGGTTTTTCAAAAGTATCGAAAATAAAATATTAAAATTAAGTGATGTACAAATTTTATATGATCAATATGATTACATATTATTGATCCTATGTTAAAATAGAGTGTTATGTGAATTTATGAGAATTTATGCACAAGTTTTGCATAATTAAATCATAAATACCGAAAATTATATAATGTAGGTATTTATGTTATAAATTTATTTTATAAGGTATAATCACCTAATATGTTCTAAAATAATGTTTTAGACATACTATGATTTTATGTGATTTTTAGAACATGAAATACTATGTTTACGTCAAAAATTTATTTAAGTGACGTTTGGTTGAAAATAACGTGCTACATGTAAATTTAATCATATTTTTGCGTATTATTGAGTATGATGTTGGAAAACGTGAAAAATCGAGACTCATGATATTAGGATTGAAAATCGAAATAAAGTTGAGAATTATATATATATAATTTCGAAATATATATATATATGTTTAATAAAAGTCAAAATGTTGACTAAAGTCAACATTGTTGACTAAAAAGTCAAAATGTTGACTAAAAAGTCAAAATTTCACGAAATACGATAATACGTGATCAAAGTGATGTGATACGTCTAGTAGGAATACAATTCGTCGATTAGATACGCTAAGGCGTATAAGGCGTCTTGAGTTGATTAGAGAATTACGAAAGTTGATAGACTTTGACGCTTTAGAAAAGCGTGACCAACGTACTAAATTAGTTTCTTCGTAGAGATGGAGCAGCGTGATCGTTGGCGTTAGAAAGGAAAGTTGTTAAAAGCTACGTGCCGGTGGGCTTTACTCAGCAGTTTTATTTATTTTGCTTTCGCAAATGAAAAGTATTTATTCTGATATTTACATTAAGAAATGTGTTTGGTATGAATCATGTCTTTGATTCTTGGTTTTGTTTTGCATGTTGTCTTCATTAGTTTATCACATTTATGCCGTTAGTTCAATTATTATTTATCGTTTGGACTTACTTGGTTCGTTTCAATGTTTTGCAGAAAATCGGCATTAAATAGGATGAAAGCTATCTTCGAGGATCGGGTATAATGAAGAGCATCGCGATAGGAGTTTATAAGCGGCGGATCCTATTTCGGAGTTCGGACGAAGGAGAGCAACGAATTGTTGAAGTCGCGCCGACCCCGTCGCATGGCGAGCATCCGCGCACAAACACGCCCGCCCGCCCGCCCGCAAGCCGCCTGCCGCCAGCGCGCCCGCCTCCTTCCGCCTGCTGAGACATCGCTCACTCCGGCGCCGTTCCCAATTTCCTCCTCGCTTCGGGTGAGCGCCCGGCTCGCTGCTCGCCGCGCCGCGCCCGCCCGCCCTCGCCCGCCGCCCGCGCCAGCTCGCCCGCGATCGAGCGCTGGCTCACTCCGAGCGTTCCCAATTTTCGCGCGCTCGGGTGAGCGCTTCGCCGCGCGCTCGCCTCGCCAGCGTCTCGCCTCGCCCGCCTTTCGCCTCGCCGCGTCTGCCTCGCCCGCCCGCCATGCCGCCTCGCCCCGCAAGACGCCGCCTCGCCGCTCTACTGCTGCGTTCTTTTCAAGCAGGCCAGATTGCCTTCAATATATAGCCTATTTTAGGTTATTTTCGAGGGTCGACTTTACGTATTTTACTTTTTCATTCGCCATTCTTGTGGAGTCGTTCTTCGACTTGTTCCAATTCGGACATTACTTTACATTGGTATTCTATTTGTTTATGAATTCTAGCAACGTCGATAATTTTATTCTGATTCTTGCAATACATTGTGTAATTTTGGTTTGGATTGAAAGTAATTGATCGACTTTTTTCCAATTGTTCTTGATCACTTTCGTTTATATGTTGATTCATTCGATTTCGATTATTCCTGTCTTGATTAGGTTCTTGATTAGTTCTTGTTTACGGGTTTAATAATCAATTACGTGCAGTGGTGTTGAACTTTAAATTCATGTTTAATCGTTCTTTGTTGAATTTCATTGATCCTTGTTTGAAGATCTAATTTAATTGTTTTGATTTATTTCTGTTCTGTGTTTGGTAGTTAATCATCTAGGGTTTGTGACCTCTAGTTTAGATCTTTTGTTTCGTAATTTAGCTCGGGATTGACAACCACAGCTTAGGTTTCTTTGTTTAATTCTAGTGTTTGATTCCTCGTATGTTTCAAAATCCACTTATTGGTATTAGAGTGTTTAGGATTTAATCGCTTTACGTGAGCAACACGAACATTAGGCCTGTTAAGTTTTCCTTGAGAGCCACTAGGGTTAGCTTTCTCTACTATAACACCTCGTGCGATTGCGAGTCAATTGAAAGTATACTTTTGGTTGAACAAATTTTGGCGCCGTTCGGGAAGGTGTCGGAGGTGTGTAAGCTTTCTTGCCTTATGCGATCGGACCTCGATGTCCTTCTTAGTTTCTACATCTTGAGAATTCACCGCTTATCGGTTTCTCCCCACCTCATTCTCAATCACACGACCACCCTCAAAGCCAGAATCGCTCGGCTTGATGGGGTTGGCTAGGAGCTTGCCCAACGTTCTTTCTTTGCGATGAGCTCGTTCGGTGTCTTGGCAATCGCCCATTTATGTCTCAAACGTTTGTTTGTGGATTCTTGGGCATCCGTCCTTTGGGCGAAAGCATCCATTCTTTGGGCCATCGCATCCTCAAATCTTTGGTCTCGAGGTGGCGGCGGAGGTGCCCGACATCTGCTGCTTCTGCTGCGGGTATTGCCGATCACGAGAACTAGCTGCGGTGGGGCTGTTCTTTGGTGTGCCTCTGCTTCTTTGAAATTGCCGCCGGCCGAGGTCTTACAGAATGGGCGCTCTGATTAGAACTTTGCCTTGACTCATTTCTCCATCCCACGTTAGGTTGATTCCTCCACCCCGAGCCAAAGCTGTGCTTGATTAGACTCGAGCTGCTTTGTCGAGTTGGAATCCTTGCATGGCATAAACTTCTTCTTCGCCCTCAAGAGTAGGCTCCCCATCCTAGGGCACGTATCAGCGTTATGCCGGTTTCATTGCAAATTCCACATGGCTCTAAGAAATCTCGTCTTTGGTTTGGTTGATCGGGCTTTCTCAATTTCAGCTCTTGTGACTCCCTCATCAACTCGGCCACTTGTTTAGTCATGTCGTGTGAAGGGTTCACGGCATGAGCCTTTACTCTCCCTCGTGGACTTCATTGAAGTAGCAGCCATGGCTTCAAAAATATCGACGATATCCATCGCCGTCCTAGAACCGATGTCTCCTCCGCCGCTGTCCACCATGTATTGAAACTATGGGTCAATCCATCATAGAAGAATTGATACAAAATTTCGTCGTGCAAGGCATGATGAGGACACTTTGCAACAAGTCCCCGAACCGTTCCCAAGCTTCATGGAATGGCTCGTCACCGTCGATTGAAAGTCATGATCCGAGACCTCAACTCTTGACTCTTCTTGTTCGGGTAGTACCGTCATGAACTTGTCTACCACGGCGTTCGAGCTTCTGCAGAGTTGGCGAGGAGCCGAAACCAAGACTTTGCTCTATCTTTTAGGGTGTACGGAAACACCGCATCTTCAATCGATCTTCATTTAGTCCTCCCAATGAAGGATCAAAACCAACAAAACACTCTTATAAACCCAAAGCATCCTCACTAGCAAGCCCATGGAAAGTAGGCATGAGTGAGAAATGGTTCGGTTTCAACTCGTAATCTCGAGTCGCGGTCCAAGAACAATTGGGGCGTGGCTGCCCCAATCACCGGCCTATAAAAATCACGCAGAGCACGTGCATTCTCACCCATCTCTCTCAACGGGGGATTATCTTCAACAATAGGTTGATCTGTGATAAACTGCTTTGATTGCTCACCACTCTCAGAAGTGGTACCAAACTCTCCGATTCGGAAAAAGCTACCTTTAGTTCTTGAATGTGGTCCAGCGGGGTAGCAAGCGGTCTATTTAGATCATGCGACCTAGCATACAAAACACTCAAACAAGAAAAGATCACACATAGCGGAGAATAACAAAATAAAACGAAAGAAACACGGAAAACAATCAAAACAAACAATACGCTTAAAGTTTTCCCGAACAGCGCCAAAATTTGTTCAACCAAAAGTATACTTTCAATTGACTCGCAATCGCATACGAGGTGTTATAGTAGGAAAGCTAACCTAGTCGTCTCTCAAGGAAAACTTAACAGGCCTAATGTTCGTGTTGCTCATGAAGCGATTAAATCCTAAACACTCTAATACCAATAAGGATTTTGAAACATACGAGGAATCAAACACGAAATTAAACAACAAACCTAAGCCGGGGTTGTCAATCCTCCGATACCTTTCCCAAGCACCGGCTAAGAAATGAGAAATAAGATCGCGGTTAACGAGTTCTACAAACTCCGTCCAAGGTGAATGTCGATTTGCCTCTTTTGGACGTGTCGAAATGTGCCACCTACGTCAAATTTTTCAAGGCGGCTTCAAAGAAAAGGAAGTTTGGAGAATATGAGAAGGTCTTGGTCTCCGAGGCGGCCAATTCCATCCTGCGACATCGATTACCTCCCAAACTCGGGACCGGTGTAGTTTATAATTAAAATTGCTCTAGGTAATGGTAAGGAGGCTTACGCATGCTTGATTTGGGGGCGGGATAAATTTGATGCCTTATTCGATTTTTAAACAATTAGAATTAGCGAACTTAAACCCACTCGCATGTGTCTACAACTAGCGAGATAGGTCCGTCGGATATCAGAAGGGTATTATTGAGGATATTTTAGTTAAGGTAGGTGGGTTGATAGTTCCTTGATTTTGTTGTGTTAGAAATTGGTGAGGTTAGAGAAGATGGAAAGGAGCACACTGCTTATTATTGGGAGACCATTCATGGCCACAACTAATACACTAATCGATGTTAAGAGTGGCACTTTAAAATGACCGTGCTTGGTGAAGCAGTGTCTTTTTACATTAGGACAGTGTGATGTTTCCTTCATTAATTCATTGATGATTGTGCTTTCATTGATGCTATTGATCCCTTGGCGAGAATGTGTTGTTGCGGGAACATAGCCTCGAGGAAGTTTTGCGGATCGGTGACGAGGAAGAGTGGGCAAGTGAAGTTGCTAGTATGCCCAAGCCCACTCTAGAAATGAAGGAATCGCGAAGCACTTGAAGTATGTCTTCACGAGGAGGAAATGAAAAGCCGATGTAATAATCTCCTCGAGCTTTACGATGATGAAGAAGAAGAAGCATTTCGGTTACGAAGGAATAAGTCGGCATTTGGGTGGAGTCTTGCCGACATTAAGGGGATCGATCGACAACATGCATGCATCGTATCACGCTTGAGGATGGAGTTAAACCGATGATTGATGCCCGAGGCGATCGAACCCGATCCTCGGTGAAGTGGTGAAGAAGGAGGTCTGAAGCTTTTGATGGAGGGCTAATCTACCCTATCTCGGACGAGTGGGTTAGCCCAATACATGTGGTGCCCGAAGGAGGCATAACGGTGGTGGAGAGCGAGAAAGGGAGATGGTACCTACAAAAGGGCTACTACGGTGGCGTATGTGCATCGACTACCGCAGTTGAATGCCGCACGAAAAGGACCATTTCCTCTCCCTTTTATAGATCAAATGCTTGATAGATTAGTTGGACATGAATATTTACATTTTCTTGATGGATTATCGGCTATTATCGAGGTTGCAATTGCTCGGAGGATCAAGCCAAGACGGCGTTTACAAGTCCCTTTGGGACATATGCTTACCGCGGATGCCTTTGGCTGTGCAATGCACCGGCACCTTCGTGATGCATGATGTCAATCTTCTCGAGATGATTGGAGATTTCCTCGGTATTCATGGATGACTTTTCGATTTTGGATCTTCTTTTCATGATTGCCTAGATAAGATTGATCGTGTGTTAAAGCGTTGTGTGGAGAGCAATCTCACTCTTAGTTGGGAAAAGAGTCACTTTATGGTTAAGAGTGGGATTGTATTGGGACATATTGTGTCTAAGAATGGGATTGAGGTTGACAGGCTAAGGTGGATGTAATTGAAATTACCTCCACCCGTTGATATTAAGGGATTAGGGTTTTTAGGACATGCGGGTTTTACCGTAGGTTTATTAAAGACTTTTCTAAGATTAGCCAACCTTATGTCATCTTCTTGCTCAAGATGTTCTTTTCAAGTTTGATGAAAAATGTTTGCATGCTTTCAATTTACTTAAGGAGAAATTGACTACTGCCCCTGTTGTTGTTGCCCCAAATTGGTCGCTACCCTTTGAAATAATGTGTGATGCTAGCAATGTGGCTGTGGGAGCTGTATTAGGTCAACGTGTGGATAAAATGTTACGTGTGATTTATTACGCTAGCTTAACTTTAAGTTACGCTCATGAATTACACTACTACTGAAAAAGAGCTTTTTGCTGTTATCTTTGCTTTGGATAAGTTTCGTGCTTATATCATTGGTTCTAAGGTAATTGTTCACAGTGATCATGCTGCTTTAAGATATCTGTTGACTAAATCTCAGGCTAAACCTAGATTAATTCGTTGGGTCCTTCTTCTGCAAGAATTTGATCTAGAAATTATAGATAGGAAGGGTAGTGACAATGGTGTAGCTGACCATTTATCTCGTCTTGAGTCCCCTTTGTTTTACCCGCACAAGAGAGTCTTCTTGAGTCTTATCCTTTTGAGCATGCTTTGAAATCAATTCATCACCTTGGTATCTTGATATTGTTAATTACTTGGTTTGTGGCTCCTTGAGACTGATTTAACTTCGAAAGGAAGAGATTTTTAGTGTACGCAGAATTACTTTTGGGATGATCCATACCTTTTCAAACTCGGGAAGGGCGAGGTGGTTAGAAGATGCATCCACGATGTGGAGCAAAGTCAAGTCCTTAAGTTGTGTCATGAAGCCCCCGCGGGGACATTTTGGTGGGCGAAGAGATGCTTTCAAGTCTTTGCAGAGTGGTCTCTTCCGGCCGACTCTTTTCAGGGCGCCCTCCTTCTACCTTTCATGTGACCAGATGCCAGCGAGTTGGGAATGTGGGGAGAAATGAGATGCTTACGAACAATATCACAGTAGTTGAAATTTTCGACGTTTGGGGTATTGATTTCATGGGGCCTTTCCCAAGTCTAATGGTTTTGAATATATCTTGCTTCTTGTAGATTATGTGTCCAAGTGGGTGAAGCAATTCCCGAGGACTAGTGATGCTAATGTTGTCTTGAAGTTTGTGCGGAGAACATTCTCTGCGGTTGGGTTTCCCAAGGCGATCATAAGTGATGGGGAGCACATTTTTGTAATAAGTTGTTCAAAAGCTTATGGAGAAGAATGGCATCACCCACAGGTTTCCACGCCATATCATCCACGAGACTTGAGACGGTGAGACAAGCAACAAGCGGATCAAGGTGTTCTTGAGAAGCGGTCCAACCATCCGGAAGGATCGGTCAATGAAGTGAATCTTGCACTTTGGGCATACCGAATCGCTTTCAAGAGCATTTTGGGGATGAGTCCCTATCGGCTTGTATCTACGGAGCGTGCCATCGATCGAGCACGTAGCATTACGGGCGATTAAGGCCATGAATCTTGACATCACGAGCGAGCAGGGAGCTCTCGGATCACCGAACTCGAAGAACTTGGGACGAAGCATATGAAACGCCCGCATTTACAAGGACAAAGTCAAGAGGATTCATGATCGGAGAATAGTCCGAAAAGAGTTGAGGCAGGAATGAAGGTGCTGTTATTTCGGTCTCGTGAAACTTTCCCGAGCTCGACTCGGTGGAGTGGCCCTTTTCGTTGAGGAGGTGTTTTCCCATGGAGGCGGTTTCTTCTGCGACCCAAAACAAACGGATCATTTATCGTGAGCGGTCGGTGAGTCAAACCGTACTTTGATCGTGAGGAGTCGGAAGAAGTGGAGGCGTTGTGCTCGTCGGTCCCCAATATCTTTGACCGAATTATGTCGGGCTCACGACGTTAAGCGAGTACTACGTGGGAGTTTACCCAGGATTTTTTTATTTTCTTGTTCTTTTCTTTTATCCTTTGATTTATCTGGTTTTGTTATCACGATCTTTCTCTCTGTTTATGCGACTTTTATAGTGGGACCGGCGTTTTAAAGAGTTATATTTGCCGCTTCAAAGATGGCGTTCAAAGTTGTCCAGCGTTCAAGAGTGTCTGATCGTTCACGGTTGGCGCTCAATCGAACCAGCTTCGGAAAGAATACATAAACCATTTTCAGTGGCGCTCAACCGAACCGGTTGAATTTGGTCGAGAGCTTTTCTCATCCGGCGCTCTATATGAACGGCGTTCAAAATTTAGGCGATAACTTTTTGCATCCGGCGTTCAATGTGAATCGTTCAAAAGTTAGTGAATGTTTCTTGACTTAAGCTCGTACCAAGGGCGCTCAACCACCGAGAGCCCCTCCAAGCCGCTTTTCAAACACAACCGCGATCGACTTGCAATAAATATAAAAAAAAAAATATATATATGAGAAAAATAGGTGAACCGGCTCGGTGAACCGGTCTTAAATGAGGGTCATTGCCTATTTTACGTTCACTTCACGATTTACGAATTGACGCCGCATCTCCACACGCCTGGTTTCTCCCTCGCCATCCTCAGCAGCCGGCGTTCACCCAGCACGCGGCGTTCACCCAGCACGCCGCGTTCCCCGTCACACCTCTCAGCCGGCGTTCACCCAGCAGCCGGCGCTCGTTCAACGTGCGCCCGTTCTCCCTCAGCCCGTCCCCACAGCGCGCGGCATCTCCACGCGCCACTGGCGTTCACTCAGCTTCTCCGGTAGGCCAGATCCACAGCGCCCGCTCCGCCTCGACCACTTTGAGCACAACCGCGCTCGCCCAGATCCGGCGTTCACCATCCGCCCGCCTTGCCCAACGCGCCCTGTTCCGTTCCGCAAGAACTTCGCCCACGTCCGTCCTCCGGCCGGTAGCGCGCGATTCTCGCCGCCGGCTCACTGCTGAACTACCTCGCCTCGCCCTTCGCCCGCCACCACGGTAGCGCCCGTCCGCCATCCGTCTCTTCAGCGGCGCTCATTCCCGCCGCCGCTCGCTGCCGAGCTCGCCCCTCGCGCCTCTCTCGGCGCGCCCGCTCGCCTCGTCGCGCCACGCGCCGCCTCTCCGAACAAGCAGCACGCCGCACGCCCACCAGGCCCTCCACCACACCCGACTGCTCACCTAGCTCAGAGCTCCTTCCGGCATTTTCCAAGCATGGTTCGCACAAAACCCTCTCGCCTCTTTGGCGAAGCAAGAAGCCGACGAAGGTGCTTGGGATCGGGTGAACAACCCGAAGATCTACTGGCGAACTCTGATGCCCCATTCGTGATTTTCGCCCCGAAGGTATCTTTTACTCCGTTATTAGTTCGAAGATATCGATCACCCACGTTCATTTGATTGGAATATTTTAGCTTCATTGGGTGTTGATGGATCTGTTAAAAGATATTTGAAATTGTGGGTCTCGCTTGGTTTGGCAACTAGGGAACCCAAGATGGTTTAAGCCTTTGCTTAGGGAATTTTGTGTGTCACTCGAGACGTGAAGATTTCAAGTCTGCGTTACGTCGGTTGGGGAGAATAGATTTGCCGTTACACCTAAGGTTACGCGTGGTCTTGGGTTTTCATAGTAGTGGTTTTACGATGTACCAAGGATTTCCTATGGGTGAGACATGGAAAATTTTAGCTGGTTTTGATAATTGGTCATCGGCAGCACTTCTAGTGCCTTTATTCAAGACCGCTTTGGTTATCGCTCATAAGTTCCTAGCATTCAACCTTACGGGGAAAGAGCAAGCCAATAAAGTGAGTGCTATAGAGCTTTTGTTCTTGTGGTGTCTTTGTGAATAATAAGAAGATCTCATGCAAAGACCGTTCTTATGGCGGCGATTTGAGTATATGAGGCGAACCGTAAGGCCAAACTCTCCTTGAGCCAATACCCTTTTATACTTGCCAAATACTTTGTGGGAGTGACTAGAGATGATATACCTTTTCGGCTCACTGTTATTGAGCATCTCCCCATCACTTTCGGTGATTTCCGGTTGATTACTTGACCGAGAACATTGCTTCCTTATGAAGCACGGCGTCTCGTTCAAGAGTATATCACATTCAAGCGACCGACCATCCGGGTCTATTGTCGGGACAGACTACCCCAATGGATGAAGATTCCACGATGATCGAGCCACCGGGAAGACAGACAAGCTGGCACCCAATGTCACACCCTCCTTGCTTACCCCTACTCCCATCATTCCCACTACGACACCTTCAAAGGTCTTAGGGCTCATTTTGATTCCGCTTTTGGCGGTTTCAGTGAGCCACTTCCACGCTAGCTTGGGGACTTTAGCTCCCACAATCGAGAACTTTGAGAGGTATCGGCGGCCAGATGGGTCGACAATTCACGAGTTGACCAATCTTCGACCGGGGTTTCGGAGAGTTCCGCATCTTGAGGTATATCGGTGTCTTGGCGCTCAAATCGCCACTCAGCGCCTTGACCAATCTTCACAAAGCGCGTTTGGGGATTTCCGTCAAGATGTTTACCGCGTCTAGACACCCATGGCGACATTTGGTCGACCTTCAAGCCCGATGGGACGCTTAGTCCCTATCCCACACCCTCTCCACCACCACCACCACCGGACCAACGGTGAAGCTTCACTTTGTTGGAAGTATATATATTTCCTTATTTCTTTTGCTCTCGTCCTTTTCGGTGGTTCGTTGTTTTCCTTTTGTGGTGTGTTTGCCGCGGACTATCCTTGGAACTCGATGTCCGCCCGACCTCCTTTTCTCTCAACCGCTATCGAAGTCTCGTTCTCTTTTGGCTTTATTTTGTTGTTCATGTTTTGAGCTCGGGGCGGTGCTCATCTATGTGGGGAGTTGTTGATGATATGTTGTATATGTTGTGCTCGGGATATGTGCATGATTGACCCACGGATCTATGCTTACTTTGGTTTCTTGAGCTCAAGTTTTTGTCTATCTGAATAAGTTAGGATTGTGATTTGTGCACCGAACTCGTGGTATTGGTCGAACCTTGATGTGTTCCGTTTATCTTGTTGTTACGTTTTGAAGAGCAATGTGAATTGACTCGGTTGTGAGAATTGATCTTAAATCAAGGGTTATTGATGTGATTTGTCCGACTAATGTTAGGGAGTGTTAACAATGTGGTTACCTATATACTTGTTTTTTATAAAAAAAAAAAAAAAAAAAACAAAACTATATTTTATGTGAGATTGTTGAAATGGAGGATGGGATTCTCGCCTCTTTCTCGTAAATTGAGAAATGGGCATGGGAAACCACGATAGGAGACTCGAGTTCATCGAAATTCACCTTTCACCATTGTTCCAAAATCATTAAGACTTTCCATGTTTATTGTTGAGATTATATAAATGGAGGATGGAATTTCGCCTCTTTCTCGTAAATTGAGAAATGGGCATGGAAACCACGATAGGAGACTCGAGTTTATCGAGACTTCACGCTTCGAACATTGTTCCAAAATCATTAATATTTTCTTTGTGTTCTCAAAAGAAACTTGTTGCTAAAGGTAACCATTTTAGTTAATTCACCCCGACGGAGAGTTGGGTCTCGAGCAAAATGATCCTATTGTTTATTTGACTTTCTCACAATCTTAGATTTGTTTCGCATTAACTTGATTACGTATTCATCATGTTGGGGAATTTCAAATAGAGGTTTGATTGATTGGATTAAGAGTTAAAGTTGCATGAGTTATTTTCTACTCTTGTTATTATAGACTTTGCTTGAGGACGAGGCAAATGGATAAGTGTGGGGAGTTGTTTGGTATGAATCATGCTGATTCTTGGTTTTGTTTGCATGTTGTCTTCATTAGTTTATCACATTTATGCCGTTAGTTCAATTATTATTTATCGTTTGGACTTACTTGGTTCGTTTCAATGTTTTGCAGAAAATCGGCATTAAATAGGATGAAAGCTATCTTCAAGGATCAGGTATAATGAAGAGCATCGCGATAGGGTTTATAAGCGGCGGATCCTATTTCGGAGTTGGACGAAGGAGAACGAAGCAATTGTTAAGTCGCGCCGACCCGTCGCATGGCCGAGCATCCAGCACAAGCCGCACGACGCGCCCGCCAGCGCGCCTGCCCAGACGCCCACGCCAAGACGCCCGTGCGCCGCGCCCGCCCGCACGCCAGCGCGCACCGCCTCCTTCCGCCAAGCACCGAACGCCGGCTCACTCCGGCGCGCGTTCCCAATTCCAGCGCTCGGGTGAGCGGCTCGCCGCGGCCGCCTCGCCACTCACCCGCGATCGAACGCCGGCTCACTCCGGCGACGTTCCCAATTTTACTTACTCGGGTGGCGCTGCTAGAGCAGCGCCTCGCCTCGCCCGCCTCGCCGCCGCCTCGCCGCCTCGCCTCGCCAGCGTGCTCGCTCGCGCCTCGCCAGCCCACAAGACGCCTCGCCCTCTCAAGACGTTCTTTCCGGCCGGTAGCTCGGTTGCCTTCTATATATAGCCTATTTTAGGTTATTTTGGTGGGTCGACTTTACGTATTTTTCTGCTTTTTCATTCGCCATTGCACCGCTGGAGCGTTCTTGACTTGTTCCAATTCGGACATTACTTTACATTGGTATTCTATTTGTTTATGAATTCTAGCAACGTCGGAATTTTATTCTGATTCTTGCAATACATTGTGTAATTTTGGATTTGGATTGAAAGTAATTGATCGACTTTTGTTCCAGTGTTCTTGATCACTCGTTTATATGTTGATTAGATTCGATTTCGATTATTCCACATCTTGATTAGGTTCTTGATTAGTTCTTGTTTCGGGTTTAATAATCGAATTACGTGCAAGTGGTGTTGAACTTTAAATTCATGTTTAATCGTTCTTTGTTGAATTTCATTGATCCTTGTTTGAAGATCTAATTTAATTGTTTTGATTTATTTCTGTTCCTCGTGTTTGGTAGTTAATCATCTAGGGTTTGTGACCTCTAGTTTAGATCTTTTGTTTTCGTAATTTAGCTCGGGATTGACAACCACGACTTAGGTTTCTTTGTTTAATTCTCGTGTTTGATTCCTCGTATGTTTCAAAATCCCTTATTGGTATTAGAGTGTTTAGGATTTAATCGCTTTACATGAGCAACACGAACATTAGGCCTGTTAAGTTTTCCTTGAGAGCGACTAGGGTTAGCTTTCCCTACTATAACACCTCGTGCGATTCGAGTCGATTGAAAGTATACTTTTGGTTGAACAAATGATACAAAATTTAGTCGAGGGCCGAGGCATGATGAGGACACTTTGCAACAAGTCCACTCGAACTGCTCCCAAAGCTTCATGGAATGGCTCGTCACCGTCGATTGAAAGTCATGATCCGAGACCTCAACTCTTGACTCTTCTTGTTCGGGTAGTACCGTCATGAACTTGTCTACCACGTTCTCCAGCTCGCAGAGTTGGCGAGAGAGCGAAACCAAGACTTTGCTCTATCTTTTAGTGTGTCGGAAACACCGCATCTTCAATCGATCTTCATTTAGTCCTCCCACGAAAGGATCTGTAAACCCAAGAAACACTCTTATAAACCCAAAGCATCCTCACTAGCAAGCCCATGGAAAGTAGGCATGAGTGAGAAATGGTTGATTTCAACTGTAATCTCAGTCACGGTCCAAGAACAATTGGGGCGAGGCTGCCCCAATCACCGACCTATAAAAATCACGCAGAAACGTGCATTCTCACCCATCTCTCTCAACGGGGATTATCTTCAACAATAGGTCGATCCGTGATAAACTGCTTTGATTGCTCACCACTCTCGAAGTGGTACCAAACTCCTCGATTCGGAAAAGCTACCTTTAGTTCTTCGAATGTGGTCCAACGGGTAGCAAGCGGTCTATTAGGCTGCGGCGACCTAGCATACAAAACACTCAAACAAGAAAAGATCACACGCGGAGAATAACAAAATAAAAGCGAAAGAAACGGAAAACAATCAAAACAAACAATACGCTTAAAGTTTTCCCGAACGGCGCCAAAATTTGTTCAACCAAAAGTATACTTTCAATTGACTACGCAATCGCATTTAGGTGTTATAGTAGGAAAGCTAACCCTAGTCGTTCTCAAGGAAAACTTAACAGGCCTAATGTTCGTGTTGCTCATGTAAAGCGATTAAATCCTAAACACTCTAATACCAATAAGTGGATTTTGAAACATACGAGGAATCAAACACGAGAATTAAACAACAAACCTAAGCCGGGGTTGTCAATCCTCCGATACCTTTCCAGACCGCTAAGAAATGAGAAATAAGATCAGTGAGCTTAACGAGTTCTACAAACTCCGTCCAAGGTGAATGTCAATTTGCCTCTTTTGGACGTGTCGAAATGTGCCACCTACGCCAAATTTTTCAGGAGCGGCTTCAAAGAAAAGGAAGTTTGGAGAATATGAGAAGGTCTTGGTCTCCGAGGCGGCCAATTCCATCCTATGACAGATCGCTACCTCCCAAACCCGGACCCGTGTAGTTTTATAATTAAAATTGCTCTAGGTAATGGTAAGGAGGCTTCGCATGCTCGATTTGGGGCCGGATAAATTTGATGCCTTATTCGATTTTTAAACAATTAGAATTAGCTAACTTAAACCCACTCGCATGTGTCTACAACTAGCGATAGGTCCGCCGACATCCGAAGGGTATTATTGAGGATATTTTAGTTAAGGTAGGTGGGTTGATAGTTCCTCATTGATTTTGTTGTGTTAGAAATCGGTGAGGTTAGAGAAGATGGAAAGGAGCACACATCGTTATTGGGAGACCATTCATGGCCACAACTAATACACTAATCGATGTTAAGAGTGGCACTTTAAAATGACCGTGTTGGTGAAGCAGTGTCTTTTTCTGTTAGGGACAATGTGATGTTTCCTTCATTAATTCAATTGATGATTGTGCTTTCATTGATGCTATTGATCCCTCGGCCGAGAATGTGTTGTTGGTGAACATAGCCTCGAGGAAGTTTTGCAGTGATCGGCCGACGAGGAAGAGTGGGCAAGTGAAGTTGCTAGTATGCCCAAGCCCACTCTAGAAATGAAGGAGCGCCAAGCACTTGAAGTATGTCTTCTGGAGGAGGAAATGAAAAGCCGAATAATCTCCTCCGAGCTCGATGATGAAGAAGAAGAAGAACTGTTTCGGTTACAAGAGGAATAAGTCGGCATTTGGGTGGAGTCTTGCCGACATTAAGGGATCAGATCAACAACATGCATGCATCGTATCACGCTTGAGGATGGAGTTAAACCATGATTGATGCCCGAGGCGATCGAACCCGATCCTCGGTGAAGTGGTGAAGCGGAGGTCTGAAGCTTTTGATGGAGGGCTAATCTACCCTATCTCTCGACAATGAGTGGGTTAGCCCAAGACATGTGGTGCCCAAGAAGGAGGCATATGGTGGTGGAGAACGAGAAAGGGAGATGGTACCTATAAGTGGCTACTACGGTGGCGTATGTGCATCGACTACCGCAGTTGAATGCCATTTAAAAAGGACCATTTCCTCTCCTTTTATAGATCAAATGCTTGATAGATTAGCCGACATGAATATTTCATTTTCTTGATGGATTATCCGCTATTATCGAGTTGCAATTGCTCGGAGGATCAAGCCAAGACGGCGCATACAAGTCCCTTTGGGACATATGCTTACCGCGGATGCCTTTTGGCTGTCTGATGCACCGGCACCTTTCGTGATGCATGATGTCAATCTTCTCGAGATGATTGGAGATTTCGACGGTATTCATGGATGACTTTTCGATTTTGGATCTTCTTTTCATGATTGCCTAGATAAGATTGATCGTGTGTTAAAGCGTTATGTGGAGAGCAATCTCACTTTAGTTGGGAAAAGAGTCACTTTATGGTTAAGAGGGATTGTATTGGGACATATTGTGTCTAAGAATGGGATTGAGGTCGACAGGCTAAGGTGGATGTAATTGAAATTACCTCCACCCGCTGATGTTAAGGGATTAGGGTTTTTAGGACATGCGGGTTTTACCGTAGGTTTATTAAAGACTTTTCTAAGATTAGCCAACCTTTATGTCATCTTCTTGCTCAAGATGTTCTTTTCAAGTTTGATGAAAAATGTTTGCATGCTTTCAATTTACTTAAGGAGAAATCGACTCACTCGCCTGTTGTTGTTGCCCCAAATTGGTCGCTACCCTTTGAAATAATGTGTGATGCTAGCAATGTGGCGGTGGGAGTCGTATTAGGTCAACGTGTGGATAAAATGTTACGCAGATTTATTACGCTAGCTTAACTTTAAGTTCGCTCAAGTGAATTACACTACTACCTAAAAAGAGCTTTTTCGTTATCTTTGCTTTGGATAAGTTTCGTGCTTATATCATTGGTTCTAAGGTAATTGTTCACGATGATCATGCCGCTTTAAGATATCTCATGACTAAATCTCGTGCTAAACCTAGATTAATTAGTTGGGTCCTTCTTCCGCAAGAATTTGATCTAGAAATTATAGATAGGAAGGGTAGTGACAATGGTGTGGTGACCATTTATCTCGTCTCGAGTCCCCTTTGTTTTACCCGCACAAGAGTCTTCTTGAGTCTTATCCTTTTGAGCATGCTTTGGAAATCAATTCATCACCTTGGTATGCCGATATTGTTAATTACTTGGTTTGTGGCTCCTTGAGACTGATTTAACTTCCCAAGAAAGAAGAGATTTTTAGTGTACGCAGAATTACTTTTGGGATGATCCATACCTTTTCAAACTCGGGAAGGACGAGGTGGTTAGAAGATGATCCCGATGTGGAGCAAAGTCAAGTCCTTAAGTTGTGTCATGAAGCCCACCGCGGGGACATTTTGGTGGGCGAAGAGATGTTTCGAGTCTTTGAGTGGTCTCTTCCGGCCGACTCTTTTCAGGACGCCCACTCCTTCTACCTTTCATGTGACAGATGCCAACGAGTTGGGAATGTGGGGAGGAGAAATGAGATGCCCCTGAACAATATCCTGGTAGTTGAAATTTTCGACGTTTGGGGTATTGATTTCATGGGGCCTTTTCCCAAGTCTAATGGTTTTGAATATATCTTGCTTCTCAGAGATTATGTGTCCAAGTGGGTAGAAGCAATTCCCACGAGGACTAGTGATGCTAATGTTGTCTTGAAGTTTGTGCAGGAGAACATTCTCTGCAGGTTTGGGTTTCCCAAGGCGATCATAAGTGATGGGGGAGCACATTTTTGTAATAAGTTGTTCAAAAAGCTTATGGAGAAGAATGGCATCACCCACAAGGTTTCCACGCCATATCATCCACGAGACTTGAGACGTCGAGACAAGCAACAAGCGTGCATCATGGTGTTCTTGAGAAGACGGTCCAACCATCCCTAAGGATCGGTCAATGAAGTCGAATGTCGACTTTGGGCATACCGAATCGCTTTCAAGAGCATTTTGGGATGAGTCCCTATCGGCTTGTATACGGAAAAGCGTGCCATCCGATCGAGCACGTAGCATTCTCGGGCGATTAAGGCCATGAATCTCGACATCACGTACAGAGCGGGAGAGCTCTCGGATCACCGAATCAAGAACTTGGACGAAGCATATGAGAACGCCCGCATTTACAAGGACAAAGTCAAGAGGATTCATGATCGGAGAATAGTCCGAAAAGAGTTGAGACCGGGAATGAAGGTGCTGTTATTTCAGTCTCGACTGAAACTTTTTCCCGGAAAGCTCAACTCCAGGTGGAGTGGCCCCTTTTTCGTTGAGGAGGTGTTTTCCCATGGAGCGGTTTTACTGCGCGACCCAAAAACAAACGGATCATTTACTGTGAACGGTCAGCGAGTCAAACCGTACTTTGATCGTGAGGAGTCGGAAGAAGTGGAGAGCGTTGTGCTCGTCGGTCCCCAATATCTTTGACCGAATTATGTCGGGCTCACGACGTTAAACTGAGTACTACGTGGGAGTTTACCCACGGATTTTTGCTGTTTTTCTTGTTCTTTTTCTTTTATCCTTTGATTTATCTGGTTTTGTTATCCTGATCTTTCTCTCTATTTATGCAGCTTTTATAGTGGAGACTGGCGTTTTAAAAGAGGTATATTTGCCCTTCAAAGATGGCGTTCAAAGTTGTCCAAATAGCTCAAGAAAATACGTGATCGCTCACAATATACGCAAATCGAACCGCTCGTAAAGAATACATAAACCATTTTCACCGGCGCTCAACCGAACCGTCAAGATTTGGTCAAGAGCTTTTCTCATCCGGCGCTCTCTATGAACCGGCTCAAAATTTGGGCGATAACTTTTGCATCCGGTGCTCAATGTGAATCAAGGCTCAAAAGTTATGCGAATGTTTCTTCAGCTTAAGCTCATACCAAGCGGGCGCTCAACCACTGAGAGAGGCCCCTCCAAGCCAGCGTTCAAACACAACCGGCGATCAGCTTGCAATATATATAAAAAAAAAAAAAAAAAATATGAGAAAAATAGGTGAACCGGCGCTCAGTGAACCGGTCTTAAATGAGGGTCATGCCTATTTTCGCTCACTTCCCGATTTACGAATTGACGCCGCATCTCCACACGCTGGTTTCTCCTCGCCATCTCGGCGGCTGCTCACCCAAAGACGCGGTTCGCCCCGCCGCGTTCCTCGTCACACCTCTCAGCCGGCGTTCACCCGGCAGCGGCGCTGCTCAACGTCGCCTGCTTCTCCCTCCGCCCGTCCCCACAAATACAAGGTATCTCCACACGCCACTCGACTGGCGTTTCACTCAGCTTTCTCGCCGGCCAGATCCATCCAGCGCCCATTCCAAATTTCAACCAGCACAACCGCGCTCGCCAGTATCCGGGCGTTCACCATCCGCCCGCCTTGCGCAGCGCTGCCTGCTTCCACGCCAAAGAACTTCGCCCACTGTCCTGTCTCCCTCACCGGCGCGATTTCTGCGCCGGCCACTGTTGAGCTACTCGCTCGTCCTTGCGCTCGCCACCACACAAGCGCCGCGTCCGCCATCCGTCTCTTCACCGGCGCCATTCCGCCGGCTCACTCACCGAGCTCGCTCTCTCGCGCTTCTCTCGAGCTGGCTCGCTCTCGGCGCCACGCGCACGCTTCTCCGAACAGCCTCACGCCGCACGCCCACCAATTTCTACCGCGCACTCACCGCCACCTAGCTCGAGCTCCTTCCGGCATTTTCCCAAGCACGGTTCGCATTAAAACCCTCTCGCCTCTTTGGCGAAGCGAGAATCGGCGAAGGTGCTTCGGGATCGGTGAACAACCCGAAGATCTACTGGCGAACTACAATGCCCCATTCGTGATTTTTACGCCCCAAGAAGGTATCTTTTACTCCGTTATTCGCTCGAAAGATATCACCACCCACGCTCATTCGATTGGAATATTTTAGCTTCATCATGTTGATGGATCATTAAAAGATATTTGAAATTGTGGGGTCTCGCTTAGTTTGGCAACTAGGGAACCGAAGATGGTTTTAAGCCTTTGCTTAGGGAATTTTGTGTGTCACTCGAGACCGTGAAGATTTCAAGTCTGCGTTAGGCTCGGTTGGGTGAGAATAGATTTGCCGTTACACCTAAGGTTACGCGAGGTCTTGGGTTTTCATAGTAGTGGTTTTTCCGATGTACCAAGGATTTCCTATGGTCGAGACATGGAAAATTTTAACCGTTTTCGACAATTGGTCATCGCAGCACTTAGTGCCTTTATTCAAGACCACTGCTTTGGTTATCGCTCATAAGTTCCTAGCATTCAACCTTACAGGAAAGAGCAAGCCAATAAAGTGAGTGCTATAGAGCTTTTGTTCTTGTGGTGTCTTTGTGAATAATAAGAAGGTCTCAGGCTGACCGTTCTTATGGCGGCGATTTGAGTATATGAGGCGGGCCGTAGGCCAAACTCTCGAGCCAATACCCTTTTATACTTGCCAAATACTTTCATGGGAGTGACTAGAGATGATATACCTTTTCGGGCTCGTTATTGAGCATCTCCCATCACTTTCGGTGATTTCGGTTGATTGCTTCGACCGAGAACATTGCTTCCTTATGAAGCACGGCGCATCGCTCAAGAGTATATCACATTCAAGCGAACCGACCATCCGGCTCATTGCCGGGACAGCCCACCCCAATGGATGAAGATTCCACGATGATCGAGGCCACCGAAGAAGACAAGCTGGCACCCAATGTCACACCCTCCTTGCTTACCCCTACTCCCATCATTCCCACGACACCTTCAAAGGGTCTTAGGCTCATTTGATTCCGATTTTGGCAGTTCAGTGAGCCACTTCACGGCATTTGGGGACTTTAGCTCCTCAGAATCGAACTTTGAGAGGTATCGGCGGCAGATGGGTCAAGAATTCACGTAGTTCACCAATCTTCGACCTGTGGTTTCGAGAGTTCCGATCGAGTATATCGGTGTCTTGGACGCCAAATCGCCACCAACGCCTTCACCAATCTTCACAAAGCGTTTGGGGATTTCCGCCAAGATGTTTACCTGCCTCAGACACCCATGAGCGACATTTGGTCGACCTTCAAGCCCGGGACGCCTAGTCCCTATCCCACACGCCTCTCCACCACCACCACTATCGCCGACCAACAAAGGAAGCTTCACCGTTGGAGTATATATATATTTCCTTATTTCTTTTGCTCTCGTCCTTTTCGGTGGTTCGTTGTTTTCCTTTTGTGGTGTGTTTGCTTGCGCAGACTATCCTTGGAACTCGATGTCCGCCCGACCTCCTTTCTCTCAGCTGCTATCGAAGTCTCGTTCTCTTCGCTTTATTTTGTTGTTCATGTTTTGAGCTCGGGGACGGTGCTCATCTATGTGAGGGGAGTTGTTGATGATATGTTGTATATGTTGTGCTCGGGATATGTGCATGATTGATTACGGATCTATGCTTACTTTGGTTTCTTGAGCTCAAGTTTTTGTCTATCTGAATAAGTTAGGATTGTGATTTGTGCACTGAACTACGTGGTATTGGTCGAACCTTGATGTGTTCCCGCTATCTTGTTGTTACGCTTTTGAAGAGCAATGTGAATTGACGGGGTTGTGAGAATTGATCTTAAATCAAGGGTTATTGATGTGATTTGTCCGACTAATGTTAGGGAGTGTTAACAATGTGGTTACCTATATACTTGTTTCTTTATAAAAAAAAAAAAAAAACAAAACTATATTTTATGTGAGATTGTTGAAATGGAGGATGGGATTCGCCCTCTTTCTCGTGAATTGAGAAATGGGCATGGGAAACCACGATAGGAGACTCGAGTTCATCGAGAATTCACCTTCGACCATTGTTCCAAAATCATAAGACTTTCCATGTTTATTGTTGAGATTATATAAATGGAGGATGGAATTCTCGCCTCTTTCTCGTAAATTGAGAAATGGGCATGGAAACCACGATAGGAGACTCGAGTTTATCGAGACTTCACCTTCTAACATTGTTCCAAAATCTGTTAATATTTTCTTTGTGTTCTCAAAAGAAACTTGTTGCTAAAGGTAACCATTTTAGTTAATTCACCCCTGACGGAGAGTTGGGTCTGAGCAAAAATGATCCTATTGTTTATTTGACTTTCTCACAATCTTAGATTTGTTTCACCATTAACTTGATTACGTATTCACATGTTGGGGGAATTTCAAATAGAGGTTTGATTGATTGGATTAAGAGTTAAAGTTGCATGAGTTATTTTTCTACTCTTGTTATTATAGACTTTGCTTGAGGACGGGCAAATGGATAAGTGTGGGGAGTTGTTTGGTATGAATACATGCTGATTCTTGGTTTTGTTTTGCATGTTGTCTTCATTAGTTTATCACATTTATGCCGTTAGTTCAATTATTATTTATCGCTTCGGACTTACTTGGTTCGTTTCAATGTTTTGCAGAAAATCGGCATTAAATAGGATGAAAGCTATCTTCCAAGGATCAGGTATAATGAAGAGCATCGCGATAGGAGTTTATAAGCGAAAAGCGGATCCTATTTCGGAGTTCGGACGAAGGAGAACGAAACGAATTGTTGAAGTCGCGCGACCCCGTCGCATGGCCGAGCATCCGCACAAGACGCACGCGCACGCACGCCCGCCAGCGCGCCTGCCCAGACGCCCACGCCAAGACGCCCGTCGCGGCGCACGCCCGCCAGACGCCCGCGCACCCGCCCTCCTTCCGCGCGCGCACCGAACGCCGGCTCACTCCGGCGCTTCCCAATTTCCCAGCGCCGGAGTGAACGCTGGCTCACCCGCCCGCCACTCACCCGCGATCTGAACGCTCGCTCACCCGAGCCACGTTTTACCACTCTCGGGTGGCTGCCTTCTGAGCGCCTCGCCGCCGCGCCTCGCCTCAAGCCTTGCCGCCTCGCCTCGCCGCGTGCTCGGCGCTCGCCCTCGCAAGACGCCACGCCCTCGCGCTCTGGACGTTTTTTCGGCCCGGCTCGGTTGCCTTCTATATATAGCCTATTTTAGGTTATTTTCGGGTCAGACTTTACGTATTTTTCTGTTTTTCATTCGCCATTGCGCCGCGGAGCTGTTCTTCGACTTGTTCCAATTCAGACATTACTTTACATTGGTATTCTATTTGTTTATGAATTCTAGCAACGTCAGTAATTTTATTTACGGATTCTTGCAATACATTGTGTAATTTTGGATTTGGATTGAAAGTAATTGATCAGCTTTTTGTTCCAATTGTTCTTGATCACTCGTTTATATGTTGATTCGTTACGATTTCGATTATTCCACATCTTGATTAGGTTCTTGATTAGTTCTTGTTTACGGGTTTAATAATCAATTACGTGCAAGTGGTGTTGAACTTTAAATTCATGTTTAATCGTTCTTTGTTGAATTTCATTGATCCTTGTTTGAAGATCTAATTTAATTGTTTTTGATTTATTTCCTGTTCCTGTGTTTGGTAGTTAATCATCTAGGGTTTGACAGCCTCTAGTTTAGATCTTTTGTTTTCGTAATTTAGCTCGGGATTGACAACCCCGACTTAGGTTTCTTTGTTTAATTCTCGTGTTTGATTCCTCGTATGTTTCAAAATCCCTTATTGGTATTAGAGTGTTTAGATTTAATCGCTTTACGTGAGCAACACGAACATTAGGCCCTGCTTAAGTTTTCCTTGAGAGACGACTGGGTTAGCTTTCCCTACTATAACACCTCGCATTTATCAATCAATGAAAGTATACTTTTGGTTGAACAAAATGATTATGAACTGTTGTTCAATTACCTGCCCAAAGTGTTTATGTTTTATATATGGATCCTATCATGAGATGGTTAGCGAACTATGAAAATTTATGAGATGGTTAGCGAACCATGAAAATTACTTAAGTTGTCGGGTCGCTCCCCAACTTATGAGAAAATCGATATCGGATCCTGTGCTAGATGCAGAATTCCTAGCCTGGATTAACGTGTACACCATAGGTGACTGTGTGCCGATAGCAACATCTTCGGCCGATCATAGTGTCCGTGAAAGAAGGCCTCCTTTCACGGCGTGAGTTTATAGGTGGCTGGGTGCCGAAAGGAACATCTTCAAGTCGGTTACGCGTCGTCGAAGCGAGGCCTCCATCTACGGCGCGAGATGAGTTTATGAACAGATATATGAAAGATGATATGGATCATACATACAGAAAATGCCTGCGCAGGCGATGTTTGAGAAAATAAGAAAATGTTTTAGTAAGCGCAAGGCCTTTTCAATAAAACCCTTGTGTCTTACCCAGAAGGGGCAGTGTAATTTAAAGTTGATAAAATGTTTTTGGCAATGAGCCCACTGAGTGCATTATTTGTACTCAGCCCTGCATGTTTGTTTTTAAATGTGCAGGTTGAGCTGATCGATGGGATGGAGCAGTGTTGAGCAGTCAGGTCATTTGTTTCTGAAAGTAGAACCTTGAACACACATCGTCACATGTGTACTTCACATGTTTTCCGCTGCTAGGATATGAAGTCTTATGTATGTTATGTTTTGTTAAACCCTAAACTCATGAAGTTACAGAAATATTCCCCATATATATATATATATATATATCACCATTTAGTGTTCCATATCATTATTCTTTACTTAATTCCATTATTAGTAACAGTCCCTGCTAATCCGTACTTTGGGTTGGCGGGCTGTTACAGTATGGGTGAAATACCCTATTCATGATATCCATAAATACTGTCGGGGCATTTGTAAGTCCAAAGGGCATAACGATGAATTCGAAATGACCATACCTTGTACGGAAAGCCGTTTTAGGTACATATTCAGGTCTAATCCTTAGTTGATGGTATCCCGACTTTAGATCTATCTTTGAAAAGACTCCTACTCCCTTCACCTGGTCAAATAAATCGTCAATTCGGGGCAAAGGATAATTGTTCTTAAGAGTTATCTTGTTTAACTCTCGATAGTCTATGCACATTCTCAGTGTACCATCTTTTTTTCTTCACAAAAAGAACAGGTGCTCCCCATGGAGATACACTGGGTCTAATGCAACCTAACTCCAAGAGTTCTTGTAGTTGGATTTTCAATTCCTCAAGTTCTTTCGGTGTCATCCGGTATGGGGCTTTCGACACGAGAAGTAACACGGTTTGAGGTCGATCGTGAACTCGATCTATCGGTTTGGCGGTAATCCCGGTAGTTCATCTGGAAACACATCGGGATACTCATTCACGATCGGGACATCTTCTATCCTCTTCTCATTCTGATCTTCCTCCTGGAGATAGACGAGGTAGGCATGGTTCTCGATCTTGTTCAGCAACGTCCTTGCTTGTAGTGCGGATATAATTGGGACTCTTCTTTCCATGTTGATCCCGTGAAAGTCTATAGGTTTCTTTCCGAGATGTTGGAAAGAAATCTTCCTTTCATTGCAAGGGATAGTCACATTATGTTCGGTTAACCAATCCATCTCTAGGATTATATCTACATCTATCATAGGTATGACATGAAGATTATTTGTCATGACCTGAAGTAAACCTAGTCCAAGTTCTAGGTTCGAGCATGTGTGGGTTACCGTTCTTATGCCTCCTACTGGAGAAGGAATTCTCATGATTTTGTTCAGCGCGTTTAGAATCAAATCCTAAGTTCTCTACGCATGCTTCAGCAATAAAAGAATACGAGGCGCCGGTATCAAACAGTAGGCTAACAGACAATTGGAGGTATTCCATACCGCCAAGTTTCCTTAGTTCCTTGGTGGCTCTGCGAAATTTCCTTTCTGGTTGAGGCGTGAGCCCTAGCTTGTTGGGCGCGATTCTTGTTGATGATGTTGTTGTCGTTGCTGCGGTTGTTGTTGTTGTTGTTGGAGTTGATATGGTCGTTGATTTGGTTGGAAGTACTGGACCGGGGTTTGTTGCTAGAACGGTTGAGCTTGGATAGCCGGATTGGCTGAACTCGGTTGGAACGTTAGCTTTTGTCGCTTCCCTTGTGCATCCAGGCGATCCTTAGAGTGGTGACCCTTCCGCCACAATGAAACATCCTCATTGGTGAATGCACACACCCCTCGTGACTCCTATGGCACCTTGGGCACGTAGGAGCCTTACAATTCTGGTTTCCCAGCTGGGTGCGGCACCATAGGCGCCCATTTCCTTGCCGTGCCTGCATGACACGTTATTCCTCGCCATAGCCTCCTGCTGGCTCGGCGTTGGATCCTTGCCCTAGTGGGGTCCTTCCTACTTTCTTTCCACAATCTCCTTGGTGATTCGGTGGATGTCTGAGGATAATCCTATCCTCAGGTAAAGTAGCCTCAATTTCCAATGCTCTATTAAGGGCCTCACGATAGGTCAAATTTCCATGACCGACTAGTGACACTCTGATCTCATGATAGAGTGATGCAAACTAAAGTTCGTTGATTCTCGACTTGGTTCATGTTTCCAGTGAACCAATTTCAAGAGCTCGAGCAAAGCAGTTTAATTTTCAGCCTGGTTTGCCAAGAAATTCAATTACAGACTTATTGACGAGGCATCCATCCCTCGTTCGTGTGTCATTCATCGCTCCCGTGTTGTTGAGGTGAATTGCTCTTTGGGTCGTAGGTCAAGTATTACCTGCGGCTCTTAGAGGATCGACTTCAATGTATTAGATTATCCATCGTATCTATTTGTCGTTCGTTTTCGCATTTGATTATGGGCTACATATTCGCGTCAATTTCCAACTGATTGGCGAGATCGTATCACGAAGTCTATTTCAGAACTTTTTCAGCTCTCTTCTCGTCAGTGTAAACCAGCTGAGACGCATACCGCGACATCTCGCAGAATGCATGGTCATAATCTGTGACCGTGGTCTTTCCTTGTCATAGATTGTAGAATTCGTGTTCTTTCTTCTCACGGTAGCTCTTAGGAATATACTTCTCGTACACTTCCTTCTTGAACTCTTCCCAGGTGTAAGCTTCTAGTTCCTCTTCATATAAGGTCTTTCTCTTTACCTCCCACCAGAAATCGACGGCACCAGTCATTTGCAAAGTAATGCATGACAAGCGTTCTTGAGAGGTGCGATGAAGGAAATTGAAGGTTTGCTACACAGCACTAATCCATAGTTCCACATTCACGGATTCCCAAATCCATTGAAGGTTGGCGGATTCTATCTAAGGATTAGCTCCTCAATCCTTCTTGCGGTATTGGTGGTAGAGGTATCCTCTCCTTCGTGTGTAACCTCGCGGTGTTCCTTCTCGTCGGCATTCTATACTTCTTAAATACACGCAATCAAGTATCTTATGCCATCCATCGGGATCATAAATGTATTAGCGCAATATATATATATAATCATACGCGTAAGTCTAGCACATCGTCGAACATCGTAATGTCGACATCAAAACCAATGGCTCTCGATGAGCTATCATCATATCAAATCAAATGCCTCTACGAGGAATTTCATCAGCGTTTTTGAGATTTACAAAATAGGGCCAGGTACGGAGTATGATATTCCCAAAACTAATATCAGCATCCTCCACGTACCTAATCACGGTGCGTACAAAAATATAAACGTTACCGAAGTCGTCAAAATAAGGGTTCATGTCGAAACGACTTCTCGTTTCCACATGCATCACAAGATATACAAAAGTATATAAACAAAACACTATATAGTCTTAAGAACTAGATCCATAATCGCCTAGGGTATAAATAGGGCTCAGTGTGTCGGAGTCAGGACCGGAAGTATGGGTACTATTAATTTCCTCCATTTCATTGTCGTGAGTGTGTCCTCCTCGTGATTCTCCTCTAGGTCCTACTCCTCTTTGACCTCAGCATTGAATGTGGGAATCACGGTCTCTCGGATTATAATGACTCTATCTTCTTCCATAGTAGCTAAGTTTCGGCGGATCTCAGCCATGATCTCCTCATAGGCATTGGTGGAAGCGGAGCAAGCGACAAGATAGGTACAAGCTTCTCTCACGGCGCATGCGCTTAAGCCACGTGATTCGTCAATCTCTGATGTCGTGGTACATTGGTCCGTACGGGTGGCGGTTGCGCTGGAAATACCGGTAGGTAGAGGGGGTGCTGGCATGGAATGATTGACAGCGATGGTCTGGGTGAGCAATGACGGGGATGGAATCTTACTGGTGGTAGGACCGGAAAGGATGGAATCCTACTGGTGGTAGGACCGGAAAGGTGAGCTGTCGGGGATGGGAAGGTCCAGCCTCGAACATGCTCCTGCCACAACCAGACAAGAATACAGGTCTATCAGATGCCAAACAAAATTCCTCTGGGTGAAGCCACTCATAATTCTCATCATGCCAGGTATATTCTCGCTCAGTGAGATACGGTCCGCAAGGTGCAGCTCCGTATACCATGAATACATAGTTCAAGTGACTGACGGAACAGAGCAAGTCCACCTCAAGATCGAAGCTCTCTCGGTGACGATATATGTATTCAGATGATATCTCGCGTGTATACCCCTGCCTTGGGTGGCAGTATTGCAATCAGTCGGAGTACACCGTCATAGTTTGACGTACCACGGGCATGTGCAGCAACCTAGTGACGCATGAAGTGCGTTAAGAACTCACCGACGTCATCTTTTCGGCACATCTGGTAGGAATGGTAGGAACGTACCACCTTCTTGATGTGACTTTTATAAAATAAAAGACTTCTAGTCGTAAAAATCGTCCGAACCACAATCTTATATCCTATATTCCTAAGTTCTTATGAAACTACTTTCATAGTTTGGTCTTTGGAAAGAGACTGTATGGTCTCTTAGGATAGAACATACTTTCAATGTCTAGCCTTCGGGTAATGGCTAAGTGGTCATCATTTCTCATTGGGTTATGAATTCCTTATTTCCATTCGGATCATAACATTCGATCATATGCGTTCCCGCAATACTCAAAATTCTCTATTTCTTTTTATACATACTTCTTAACGTTATGCTTGATTCTTCGTTATCGCCACGATAGCAATAGCACGTATAGTGTTCGAAATTCATTCACATAGAGAGGTTGTGATTCATAGCAGTGCGAACCTCCAGTTGAGCAATCGCTTCGTCATCATAGACTCGTCGTGTTGTCATCCTCAGATCCGTTCGTATCGGGATTCTTATAATTCCTATGTTCTCGTTCTTCCTTAGTATTCCGTTCAATCGGGGATACCTTATGTTCTCATACTAAGTTCGGCGCAATAGGGATCATGCGTCTTAAGAGTCTATGTTCTCATGGGAAACATACTCATTTACATTATGCCTCTAGCATGCTTTGCATATAGAGTAAACACAACTCATAACATATATTGCGATAAACAGGTATTCTCCTATCATTCCTTTATCAATCTCACAGAGTTATCAACTCTTTTCAATCTACAACAAGTTATTTTGAAAATAACTTTTCAATTTTACTCATTCATTTTTTTTTTTCCAAAATCATTGGAAACAACAACTCCATTTGAAATTTTGAGACTTTCCTCCTTTCAAACAATTTCAACCTTCAAAACAATGCGACTTTTGTAAGTCCATTTCACATTCTATAAACTTCCATCATTTCAAACAACTTTCACCATTTCAAAGCAACTTCCATAATTTCTAAACAACTTCCAATTGAGATAGTTACCTTCTTCCTCGTTGAGCAGGACGACGATGGTGTGCAGTGCAGTGGAAGTCAAATACCAACAGTTTCAAGACTCAACTTTCAACTTAAGATTCAAGGAAAGGGTTTCTAGGGTTCAGAGCGAACAAAAGCTCTGATACCACTTTGTGACGACCCGACTTCTCAAAGAAGTACGGATCATATGGATCGTCACTGGTATAATAATGCAGCGGATATATACATCACTAGTCAATACACTTAACCAATCAATTACGAATAAATGCATAGACTGAAAGGAGTAAGCTGTTTCGATACAAACTCAAGTCAAAGAAGGACTTGCCAAAAAGGTTCAATGTTCAAATATAACCCAATCAGAGCGCAATTCAAGGAACGAGATACAACCTCAAGTTCAATACGATATGAAAGCAGTCATAATCAAAAGATACCAAACAATATCAGAGTTAGGCAGCAAATAACGCGTGAACATACATATGACGATGCATGCTCAAGGTTCTAGAAATCTTTTCAATTAAAGCAACAAAACCACTACCACTTTGCACCGCCTCGCACCCATCATCAATCCTTGCTCAACCTGCACATCAAAAACAAGATGCAGGGCTAAGTACAAAAGTACTCAGTGGACTCATTGCCGAAAACATTTTCTTTGTCAAAAGTTATTGAACTGCCCACAATAGCACATGAGGATTTTAGTTGAAAGACTCATGCCTATCAAACATTTTATCATTTCTCAGCGTCGGGCGACTATTTCATTCACGTTGTTTCCATATCGATCATTCATTCATTCATTCATTCATTCATCCAATCGCACTATGGAGGTGGCCACCTACGCATAGTCGCCGCGACCGGCCTATAGGTAGCTAACCTTAACACACGGTCACGTGTACACAATCCGAGTTAGTCCTTAACTAAGTCGGATCCGATCGTTACCCTTTTTTAACGTTAGTGGTCCAACACATTCACATACCACATTGATATACCAATCTCAGATAGGATAACAACAAAACATAAATATTTGGCAGTCAATAACATTTCATGTGATAATATTTCATGTGATAATATTTCATGAAGCTTTGTAAAACATGCTTTGAGATATGCATAACATTTTCGTTTCAAGAAAGCCCAGCTCAAGAATTGTCCTTCTTGAAGTACCTGCTAGTGACCCTGTGTCGTTTTCATCTACGTCCACGCTGGACCTTATCAACGTAAGAAATATAATTTAATACGTCATTCGTTTCTTTTGGTAAGCATCATTAAGATTCTACAAACTCGACTCTTTTAAGTCTTAGAGTTTCTGGGTTTTAGGCTTTTCGTTATCGATACGACTCGGTTAACAATCTATATGTCGTCTATTAGGTTCGTCTCGTCATGACGATAAATGACACTTCGACGTTGCATTCTTCCCTTCCATTGACGTTTCTTCACGTCGTTTCGTATAATTTATGAATCTTAAATTCATAACTAATATTCATCATTTGTTAACGCGTATCAACGATTTCGAGCTCCAATACCTCATTCATCACTATCATCTTCTCGCTGTGTTTCTCGCCTCACACGTCCCACATATTCTATCAGAGAAACCCATATCTAGTACACAATCGATAAAGGTTTCTTATAAATCAATCATCTTCTAATTATCGTTCCATAAATTAAAGTTGTTTAAATATATTTTTTTTCTCAAGCATCTACTTGACATAATCAACTCATTAATATTTAATTAAATATCTAATTTAATTAAATAGATCCATAATTAAAGCTTAATTCAATGGATCAATTAAAAAGTCCAATAACATTTGATTAATCAATCAAAGTAATTTAATTAATCTTAGATATCCATTAATTAGGATTTATTTCCAATCACACATTTGTAACAATTTACATAAGGTTCATCTCGTTACATAAATAATTCACTTAAAAAGAATAATTCTCAAATTATCCCTTAACATAATTAATTAATATGTTATTCAATTTCTAAAAATTAGACTTTATTCAATCTATTGAATTTAATTAACTCACTCTAAATAATTGATATTTAGATTATTATTTAATTAATTAAGAATTAATCTCAAAATTAATTACTAGAATTAAATCTCATATTTAATTAATATAGAATTTATTAAATCATTAATTTAATTTTAATGGATCATAGATGAATAATTCAAGTCTACCAAATTAAATTCTTAGCCCAATATTTAAAATAAGTCTAAGTCCATCTTCAAAATAATTAAAGCTCATATCGATTTAATTCAATAGCCCATCTTCATTTAATTCCAAGGCCCAACACTTATAAAATTTTCAGGGCCCATCTTATATTTTTCGGCCCATGTACTTATTAGAGCCCATCAAATTTAATTCTATTCCTTTCTCCTTTTTTTCTTGACCCAAATTTTTTTTTTTTCCTACCATTTCCATTAAAAGAAATCCAAACCCAAAACAACATAAATTAAAATGAAACCTACGACTAATGGAACCCTAGCCCATCACCCCCAACACTCACATCTCCTTCTCTCATGGCGCACACACACACACAAGCAAGATCGTCCGCCGCAGCCTCCACGTCCGGTCGCCACGTCACCGTCGGTGAGCCACGCCGCCCTGAGACCACCGCACCTTCCCACTACTCTCCACACACCCTCACGCACACATGTGGATGCCGTCGCCGCCTTCGCCTCCCTTCTCGGTAGGATCATCGCCGTCGTGCTAGATCTGGCGCCGTCGCCGGCAGATCCAGCCCTATCCCCTCCTTGCGTCGTCTCCGGTGGACGATCGTCGTGTGACCTTTGCCGCTGCTGCGGCCTTCTCTCTTTCCATAATAGATACACACGCGCACGCACACACGAACTCTAACTCTCATTTCTCTTTGTTTCGTCTATGTTTGCAGGCTTGCCGTCGTCCGTCTGGTTCCGCCGCTCACCACCGCTTGACCAAGGTGACGATCGACACCGAGCCCTAGTGGCTCGGTCCATAGCTAGGTTCAAGGGAATAGCCCATTATGTTCTTAGGATAATTTCTTCAATGGTATATCCATATCCATGTTTTCGATTGTTCGAAGCTACAAAGTATATACATGTATGTGTTCATATGTTCTGCACTAGGATAGTTGCTTGTGAAATGAAGTTCTGACTATGGTTTTGTTGTAGAGCATAATATTCTTCTTGTGTTATAAAGATTGAAGAACTTGAAATTAAACAATGGTTGAATGATATTTAACCTGGATGAAGCAGTTTGTCTTGCTGTGATTCTGCTTGGCTTTTGTATGTTTGTGGGTTTTGTATTTGCTGCTGTTTTTTTCCTTTCTTGAAGTGGATGAAAGGAGAGTAGTTAAGTGTTGTGCAAAGTAGGAGATGTTTGCTTTTCTCCTTGTTTGAAAGTGTGAATGGGTTGTGAAGGCTAAGTGAAATGGAACAGTGAAAATGTGAGGTAGAATTTGGTAATGATGTTGTGATGTTCGAACAAATGAGTATGTGGGAAAAGTAGAGTAAAGTAGTAGGGTAAAGGGAATATTCGGAGGAATAAAAATGATGTGGTTTGACTAGACCATTTATCCCATATAAAAATATCTAACTCGATTTATAATCGTACTCGCCTCCGACATTCGCTTAAATTTTCTCGCTCGAAAATAAAATTGAAATGTCAACGATTATAAAATTTAATAATCGCTCTAAATTCAAATCTCGATTTAGCTAAATAAATTAGTTAATCAAAGTTTTAAATTTTTTGGGCTATTACAGACGTGGTGCAGAGTGGCAGTTATTTTGTTGCTTATTAGAAAGGATTTCTAGAACCTTGGGCATGCATCGTCATATGCATGTCCACACGTTTATTTGTTGCCTAACTCTGATATTATTTTGATGTCTTGTTTATAACTGCTTTCATACCGTATTGAACTTGAGGTCGTACCTCGTTCCTTGAATTGTGCCCTGATTGGGTTATATATTTAAACATCGAACCTTTTGGCAAGTCCTTATGTGACTTGAGTTTGTATCGAACAGCCTATTCCTTTCAGTCTATGCTTATATTCTTAGTTGATTGGTTAATTGTATTGATTGGTTATATATATATATCCGCTGCATTATCGTATTAGTGACAATCCATATGATCCGTACTTCGTTGAGAAGTCGGGTCGTCACATATCATCGCATATAAACCATCTAATCTTTAACCAAAAACCGATAATACCCTTCAAACAATACGTTTATCCAACGTGAAAAATCGCGTAAGATGTCATCTATCTTAGACGAACCTCTATATATGCTCAACTATCATAAAAGATCACTAATCAACCATCAAAACTTAAATATCAAAGCTTTAGCATTGAAAACCCAAACTTGACGTCAAACTAAAATTTTCTAATTTTCGAATACGTCGGTCGAAAAATCTGAATAAATCATTTAAGCTTTATTCATCTCATAGAATCCAAATATGAAGTCAAAATGATCAAATAAAATAAAAAATCCAACCTTATAAGGGCTAGGATTTTCGGCCAAAAAGGGGTTTTCCAACGGCTTAGATTTCAAACGTTTTTCTTGTTCAAAACATATTTATATCAACCCAACATCACATATATGAATGAATATCAAGCATGTAAACATCATAAATTCAAGATCAAGACCTTCAAATTTTTTGAAAATCATCAAATTCCAAAGAATGAATATTTGCTCAAAAACTCAACGTTAAACAACTTGTCGGCGATTAATCTAACATAATATCAAGAAATAATAAAACAAAAACATATCCTCTTCATAAATCATCAAATGACCAAAATTTAACATGCTCAAAAGTTCATGTTTTTCAATTTTTCAAACCGTAGATATGTTCTAGAGATTGAATTATACCTGAATACGAAGACGGATCGAAAATTTAACGGTTGGATCTTGAAAATTTGGAGCTTCAAATTTTCAAAATTTTAGTGTGTGTAGTGTGTGAAAGTTTTGAAATTATGGGAGAAAAATAATGAGGATGATGAATAGTAGCCTATTTATAAAAATCCACAAATTTTTCTTTTATTTTCCTTTTCTTAAATATGGTGGTTATTCACCATATCTAGATAATTCCATAATTATCTAAATATTTAAGCATAATATATATATACATATATATCCATTTATTATTTTCTTCACAAATTTTTACTCTAATGTAAAACAAATAAATGTTCTAATCAATTCTTATATCCAAATCACTAATATCATTAATTAATAATCAATGCATAAAAAAAATTAAACTTTCATTCTAAAGTCATAATTATAATTTACTAAAATTTTAAAGCTTATAATATCAAACTTTACATTTTTTGCTAGGGCGCATCCTCGATCTTAGCCGAACAACCTGTAAAAACATTCGAAACTCAATTTTTATTAGTTCACAATTTAAAGAAAATAATTCACATTAAAATATATATATATATATATATATATATATATATATATCATACTTCTTTAAAAAAAATTGGGGTATTACATTCTACCCCTTAAAAATAATTTAGCCCTCGAAATTAACTTTTAGTAAGTATCTAAGGTTGGGATAGCGAACGAAGAGTTCGTCTTCTCTTCCCATGTGGCTTCTTCAGTCCATGCCTACTCCAATCAGATTTTCACCAAAGGTACCTCTCGATTTCTTAAAGTATGCACCTTTCTGTCTAGAATAGCAATCGGTACCTCTTCATATGTTAAGTTCGGTGAAACCTTAAAATTATCATGAGATATAACATGACTTGGATCTGAGATATATTTCCTAAGCATCGACACGTGAAACAGATCATGAACGTCAGCTAAGTCTGGAGATAAAGCTAGCCAATATACTACATTTCCTATTCTTTCAAGTATCTCAAAAGGTCCCACATAATGAGGTTGTAACTTTCATTTCTTGCCAAATCTAATCACCCCTTTTATCGGCGCTATCTTTAAAAATATCTTGTCACTAACCACGAAGTGTATGTCCTTTCACCTTTGATCAGCATATGATTTCTGACGATCTTGGGCTGCCTTGATCCTTTCTCTGATCTTTGTGATAACTCCAACTGTTTCTTCAATTAATTCAGGCCCTAAAATCCGTCTCTCACCAACTTCATCTCAATGAATTGGTGACCTACATTTCCTTCCATATAGTGCTTCAAATGGAGCCATCCCAATAGTAGCTTGATAGCTATTATTGTTGGCGAATTCCACTAATGGTAGATACTTTTCCCACTTCCGCCCATGTCTAACACACAAGCACTGAGCATATCTTCCAGAATTTGGATAGTTCGCTCTGACGGTCCATTTGATTGAGGATGATAAGTTGTACTAAAGTTTAACCTAGTGCCCAAAGCTGACTGGAGACTTTTCCAAAAGTTGGAAGTAAATCTTGTGTCTCGAGCAGACACAATTGACACTGGCACTCCATGTAGTCTTACAATCTCATTAATATAGAGTTGAGCTAACTGATCCATGCTAAAAGTCATCTTCATGGGAAGAAAGTGAGCTAATTTTTTCAATCTGTCGATAATAACCCAGATAGCGTGATTACCTTTAACTGTGCGAGGTAACCCAACTACAAAGTCCATAGAAATGTGTTCCCACTTCCACTCGGGAATATCAAGTGGATTTAGCAGTCCAAACGGTCGTTGATGTTCGAATTTCACTTGCTGACATGTAATGCATTTTTCTACAAATTCTCTAATGGATCTCTTCATATTCTGCCACCAGTAGATTGATTTCAAATCCTTGTACATTTTGGTTCCTCCGGGATGTACGGAATATGGAGTGTTGTGAGCTTCTTAAAGTAGTTCTTGTCTCAAATTCTCATTATTCGGCACACACAATCTCCCGTTGAATGGTCATAACAAAAAGTCCTTGAATTGTACCATCTTCTGCTCGTTTTCTCATTTTGCAAAAAAATGGATCATTCTTCTGTGCTTCCCTAATTCGATCTTGAATTATCGGACGAACCACAAGTGCAGAAATGATTCATGTCGTGGTGTTTGGTGGCATCACCACTTCCAAATACAATTTCTGAAATTCTCTAACCAGTTCTTCTTGATTGGTAGGTAACGTTTCCATGTAACTCTTTCGGCTTAATGCATCAACAACTACATTCGCCTTTCCAGGATGATAATGAATGGTGCAGTCATAATCTTTAACCAACTCTAACCATCTTCTTTGCCGAAGGTTTAACTCTTTCTGCGTCAAGAAATACTTCAAACTTTTATGGTCAGTGTAAATGTCACACTTACTCCCATAATGATAATGTCGCCATATCTTCAACGCATGTACCACAGCTGCAAGCTCAAGATCATGTGTTGGATAATTCTTCTCGTATGGTTTCAATTGGCTTGAACCATAGTCCACCACATTTCTATGTTGCATTAACACGCATCCAAGTCCTCGCTTTGAAGCATCACTGTAGATAACGAAACCATCGGTACCATCAGGCACAGTTAGAACAGGAGCTGACATGAGGCGTTGCTTTAACTCTTTGAAACTTTGCTCACACTGTTCACTCCATTAAAACTTTTTATTTTTACGTGTCAACTTTATCAATGGACCAAAAATCATTGAGAAACCTTCTATAAATCTTCGATAATACCCTGCCATTCCCAAAAAACTTCTGACCTCATTCACATTGGTTGGTCTTTTCCAATTATTTATCGCTTCAACTTTTGACGGATCCACTTCTATTCCTCTCGAAGTAATCACATGTCCAAGAAAAGCAACTTGTTCCAGCAAAAATTCAAATTTCTGATATTTTGCATACAGTTTTTCTTTTCTTAATGTTTCCAATACTGTCCTGAGATGTTCACCATGTTGCTCTTTAGTCCATGAATACACTAGTATATCATCAATGAACACAATATCAAACCGATCAAGATATGAGTAGAAAACTCGGTTCATTAAGTCCATGAAGACATCTGGTGCATTAGAGAGACCAAAAGGTACGACAGTGAATTCAAAATGACCATATCTTCTTCTAAAAGCTGTTTTCAGAATGTCACTCTCTTTGATTTTGAGTTGGTGATAACCTGATCTCAAGTCAATCTTCGAGAACACACTAGCACTTTAAGCTGATCAAATAAATCTTCGATCCTAGGTAATGGATACTTATTCTTAATCGTCAATCCATTCAGTTCTCGGTAATCAACGCACATTCTTAGGGTCCCATCTTTCTTTTTCACAAATAATACCGGAGCACCCCAAGGAGATACACTTGGTCGAATAAATTCTTTGCTAAGCAGGTCTTTGTTGAACTTTGAGTTTTGCAATTCTCTCGGTGCCATTCGGTATGGTGCTTTTGAGATCGGTGCTGTCCCAGGTACCAGATCTATTACAAATTGAACTTGACGGTCTGGTGGAATCCCTGGTAATTCCTCAGGAAACACATCTACATATTCCCTTACTACCGTCACTTCCGTGATCTTACTTTTGTCAGATTGTGTTTTGGTCATGGTAACTAAATACCCATTGCAATTACTTTTTCTTAACATTTTCATTGCTTTCATTACACTTATAATGTTTGATGGAGCCTTTGTTCTTGCACCATGAAATAAATTTTTTGGCTCTCCAGGACATTGAATCTCCACTTCCCGCTCACGACATCTGAGTGTGTAATACCCCGTATTCCTGTAGCAGAGATTAGATCCTGATTAAGAACTTATAAGAAAAGCATTGCATCCTCAAGAAAGAGTCGTTTAAGCTAGAAACTTTTAAATTAAGCTTCAAGTCGAGAAGATAGAATTTGCGGCAAATTCGAAATAGAATTTGAGATAGAACCTAAGAAAAGATTCTTAGGTCTTGTCAAGAATAAGAAGACTTAGATTTCAAGAGTTTTGAGATGATAAGTATGTGTTTATACAAGTCTTGAACCCAGAGTCTTGATTTCAAAGCTTTGCTCTTTGTTATGTATGTTTGCCGTATAAACCCGAATCGTCGGCAGAATACCCAAAATGGTTTTTGAGGCCAAAAATATTTTTATAAGCAAATTTTGATGTTTATAATATGTTATTTGAGTTTTAAAAGAGAATTTCAAGTAAAGAGCATTTTATCAGAAATTGAGTTTTGAAAATGGAACGGTATGGATTAATAGTATGTATTTATAACATTAGTATTTAATTCTAGCAAGAAAGGATGAGAAATTTCTAGAAAAAGGATTATTCATCAAGATTTAAAGAAAATAAAAAATGGAGAAATCTAAAGAATTCCTTAACATTGTGGAATTCTCTAGATAGTGATGAATAATCACTTTAATAAAGAAAAGGAAAAATAAATAGAAAATTTGTGGAATTCTATATATACACATTACTATGCATTTTCTTCCATTTTATTACCCAAATTTCGTAACTCAAACACACTACACACACTAAAAATTTTAAAATTTCAAACTCTAAATTTTAAAGATCCAACCGTTGAATTTTTGATCCGTCTTCGTATTCAGGTATAATTCCGTCTCTAGAACATATCTACGGTTTGAAAAATTTAAAAACATGAACTTTGAAGCATACTATATTTTCTGTTATATTGAATAATTATGAAGGGAGATGTTGTTGTTCGATTATTTCTTGATATTATGTTAGATTAGTCGTCGACGAGTTGTTTAACGTTGAAATTTTAAGCATATGTGTATTCTTTGAATTTTTATGATTTTTGAAAATTTTGAGGGCTATGATCTTGAATTTATGATGTTTATATGCTTGATATTCCTTCATATATTTGTTGATGAATTGATATAAACATGTTTTGAACGAGAAAAACGTTTGAAATCGAAACTATGTGAAAAGCCCTAAATGGCCGAAAACCCTAGCTCTCATAATGTTGGATTATTGATTTTATTTGATCATTTTGACTTCATATTTGGATTCTATGATATGAATAATTCTTAAAATGATTTATTCAAATTTTTCTGTCAACGTATTCAAAAGTTGAAAAATTTTAGTTTGTCGATAAAAATGGGTTTTCAAAGTTAAAGCTTTGATCCATTGTTTTTAATGGTTTATTAGTGATATTTGATGATAGTTGAGTATGTATAGAGGTTTGTTGGTGTTAGATGACGTCTCACCTGATTTTTAATGTCGGACATAAGCTATGTCTTAAGGGGTTGTTAGGTTTTTGGCTAATATTAGATGGTTTAAGCTTGTTGTTGAGTTTTCTATGCTCGTTTAGACATAAAAGACTTCGTGATGTCTTGTTATATGTAAGATGTTAGAGGATGCAATGACCCAAAAGTGTTTATAGACTATAGTGTCTTGATATCGAAAAGATATAGTCGTATCGATGACTAAGATAAAAGTTATGTGCTTGTTTGGTTCTTGATAGGCTTATATGCCGCTTTATGTGGATTGATGGACCAAATAAGAAGAAGAAAGAAGTGAAAGATAGAAGGTACAGTCCTCGAGTGACTGTCGCCACGTGGGTCTATAATTATTTTCTAAAATTATCTGATATGCTTTGATATATTTTCAAAATGATATGAAATGCATTTTATTGCAAAGTTGCAAAGTTGACCGACTTGCCTGTTTTTGAGCATGATGCATTACCTATCAACGGAAATGAAAGAAAGAAATAATGAAAGAAAGAAAGAATGTACCGACGTCGGGTATGGACCTTCGGGTCAAGGCGTGTTTGAGAAGGAGGCCTACTTCTCAACACAAAGAAAGTACGTGGATATGGGAAAGAAAGATGTCTGCAGACATAACATGCATATGCATATTTTATGATACTAGAAAATGAAAGCATGTAAGTGTTTATTTACGATGCATGTACAAGTTATTTCACTAAAACCCATGTGCATTGCTAATATTATGGCAAGTCACTCCTATAGCCCTAAGGGCAATGTTTTATGTTTTTGACGTATACCCACTGAGTGTTATTTCTAAATGTGCAGGTTGAGCTCGAGAGGATGCTGGAATCGAATGTTGTGCAAAGGAGCTTCTCTAAATGTTTGATTCGTGATGAAAATGCTCAATTGTTGATTTGATTCATTTGAAGTTATCATGTTTTGTTGCCTAGAGTTTTATGTCATCATACATAATTCTCAACCACACTTCTCGTTGCCGAATTTTGGCCTTCTCCTGTTATGTTTTGTTATGCCGAATCGATCGACCTAATCTTGATGACTGTCATTGTTTTGTTGTAATGGTCTCGGCATCATTGTTACGTTGCCGACTTGCTTATGAGAACATGGATTCATTGAAATGTCTCTCGTGAACAAGGATTTACTTGAAAGTTCAATTGTTTTGTTATATCCAATAAGGTTTATATCAAGTCTTGGAAACATTGTTAAACCATGCTTTGAAACGTCAATAAGTTCTCAATGTTGTAAAAGCATGCTTGAAAATTTACATTCTTGATATTGGTTATTCCTTTGTGATTATCTGTCCTCAGCCGTTGTTTTCTACATTTGATCCTTTATTGTGGATTGAGGACCTAGAATCAATCTCTGTCAAATTCCATTCTACTTCTTTGAACCATAAGAATTTGATTCATTCATGATTAAAGTTAATGTCACACATTGTTATTGATACGAAAATTTTGGTCAAAATTGTGATTATTGATTATCATAATTTCCTTCTTAACCCATGTCATGGCCTAATTACTTGATTAAGTAGTCGGGCTGTGACAGAGCGTTACATGATTCTTACC
Organism: Salvia rosmarinus; assembly: GCA_036937905.1. Classification (NCBI taxonomy): domain Eukaryota; kingdom Viridiplantae; phylum Streptophyta; class Magnoliopsida; order Lamiales; family Lamiaceae; genus Salvia; species Salvia rosmarinus. Next base: position 126,905 of record JAODLM010000583.1, on the reverse strand, counting down.
CATCTAGTCACTTCTTAGGATTATATCAAAGTCTCACATGTCTATAACATGAAGCTCAGCTTCTAGTTTCTTCCCCTCTAAATCTATTACTATGCCTTTTATCATCCTAGAAGTTATAATAGTTTTTTCTCAAGGAATACTAACTTCTAATGCATCACAATCAACATAGCAAGACTTTTCAAGATTGGAACAAAATGTTTTAGAAATAAATGAATGTGTAGCTCCGTAATCAAATAAAACCAAAGTTGGAGTATTGACACTGAAGAATACCGACATCGTGGTTCCGCTCCATCCTTGAGCTATCTTCCCTGTGTCATGGCAAGACTCTGGGCTTCACTTTCTTTTCGTGTATTGGCATTTTCTTTTCAAGCTCCCTCATTTTACATGGGCAATTATATGACACATGCCCCGGTTTCCGCAAGAATAACACACATTTTTTTCTAGCCAGCATTCACCTTTATGATATTTCTTGCATTTGGGCACTGAGGCTTGTCAGTGCTTGTTGCAGTGTTTGCAGAATCTATCAAAGAACGTGATGTTGGTTTCCATCTCTTACTCGACTGCTCACTTCCACCTTTTCCCGAATTCTCCCTTTTTCTTTTTCCATAAGAATCACGTTTCTCATCTTTGATTTCTAGTTGCAGAACACTAGAAATCGCTTGTGCTCTTTCAATTACTTCCCTATAAGTTGCCAATTTCAAGCCAGCTAATATTCCTCGAATTTCTGGTCGTAATCCTTGTTCAAAACGACGTGCTTTCTTCTCATCTGTATCAACCAAATACGGTGCAAATCGAGACAATCTCTTAAAATTTCTTTCATATTCAACCACCGTCATGTTGCCCTGCTTTAAATTAAGAAATTCAGTTTCTTTCTCTAGTCGGTATGATTGAGGGAAATAGCGATCCCTAATCAGATCTTTGAAATCATTCCACGTCAAAACTTGACGTTGTTCAGCAGTCATTGTTTGGGCATGCGACTCCCACCAATAACTTGCTTCCTCAACCAATCGGTATATAGCACAAAAGACTTTATCCCTTTTCACAAACTCTATTATTCACGTAGGAACCAATTTACAGAATTCAGTTTTTGGGTTTTGCAATTAACGTTGATTTTCATTCTTTGTTTTCTATTGTTCGTTCATTATTATCATTATTATTATTAGCTTGAATTCATTTATGAGTTCTAGCTAATCTATTTCATTCCAAAGAAGATTAAGGAAGTTTCAGCGACACGCCCGTGAGATCTAATTGGTCTTTATCCTTTGATTTTATACAAGCATCTCGTTATTCTCTCTGCTTATTGTTTTAATTATTTCGCCTCGCTAGGTAGTCGCGAATATTTAGTAGTTCGAGTTAATTAATAGCCAATTGAATCGGCCATCCATAATTGTGGGTTAGATTTGATTAGTGGTAAAGTGATTCATCGTAGTCAAGAGTTTAACGCCTTAATTCGATAATCTGCGCCGATTTTATCGGTTTCAATCGAGTTTCTAGTTCTTAAAGTCGTCGGCTCATTAAATCTATAGAGTGTCTCTTTACGGTTGTTAGTCGATTAGAGAAGTAGTTAGTGAAGCGTCTTCCTAATTACCGTAAATTAAGGAGAGATAAGATTACGTCGTCGTCTTCGTGATCATAACTGGTTTGTTTGCATGAATTGAAGTTATATTTGCATCGAGGATCGGATTTGTCTAAGCTAGAGTGGAATTAATTGAACCGGATACCTTCGCCATATTTGTTACAAACAAACATCTGGATTCCGTTCTTAATTGCTATTTTCGATTTTATAGTTTAGTCTCTTATCACAACTTATTTTATAGGTGGAAAGTTTGGAGAAATTATTGCCAATCCTTTGGGAGACGATTTTGCTTCTCGCTCGTAGGGTTGGGCATACCGACCAAGTGTCGAATCACCGACCGCAATCGTGCAGTGTGGGCACACCGAACAGTGTCGATTTATTTTGGTGAAAACGACACCAACAGAGTCCTGAGGGACTCTAAGAAGGAGATGGACGATTTTCTCATAGCTCCAGGCCTGGATGGGCCAGCCCAGGGATCAAATGCAAGGAATAAAGATGAGCCTCAAATAAAGTAATTATCTTATGTTCAGCCCAGAACATAAATTATTTCATAAACATTTATTCATGCCACTAGAGAATAAATGCTGACTTACACCTTTATTTCCGAAGTTGATTCGGGCTCGCATTTAGACTTAACGAATCCCCGTATTTAAGATATCGCACGTCCATTAATTATTTACGCTGCTCGATCGCTTAAAATAATTAATTACTTTAATTCCTTAAGTAGTACCACTCAACATTATTATTGTACTTGAGATAACTCAACCCGCAGGGTTTAGTATAATAAACCTTTTGAGCTCCTTAAGGGACGCCATCATCCTAAACGGATACGGTGACTCGACACGTGTAACTAGCATGACATACAAGCACTGCCACCACCCAAGATGCAGAGAATCTTGGGTTATCTCATGTAACCCTCACCCATAACAAGTCAAAGTTATGGCCAACAACTCATACTCACCTAATATCTTATCGAGATTTAGATCAACGTAATGTCACCAAGATCTAGGTTCTTCATGATGGTCAGATAGAAGAACTCATCTCACTGTGATCCATCAATACGCCGTAGACGCATCAAAGATAGACAAGCAACCAAGTCAAGTCACTTCTTATCTATATCAAGAGCTTATACCGACAACTCGTCCTCAAGTTGTCTCACCAGTGATTCTTTTTATATCTCATTAAGCTTGACCAATCATACAGACTTATGTGATCTACAACACACTGTATGATCTAACTTATAGATGAGATAAATGGACATACATATGCAATCAAGTAAACAATTTAGATAGGAGATTGTAATAGTGGTAACAGGAAACATTGTATACAATCTCAACCAAAACTGCTTCCAGTATACAAATCCAACAATCTCCCACTTATACTAAAGCAAAATTTTAGTATACAATGTGTCTCTCTACTAGCTATTACAAACAACACCATCACTTTGATTCGCCCACTTCTACAAAAGTTTCCTTTCTAAGTGGGTGCCATCTTGCGCAATCCAAGTCCTCGAATATGCTCTTCGTAGACTTTTTGCGGCAGGCTCTTTGTGAATGGGTCAGCTAGGTTATCCGCATTACCAATCTTTTCAATCAGCACGTCTCCTCGTCTAACGATTTTTCGTATGACATGGTACTTTCTCTCTATGTGTTTGGTTGCCTTGTGGGTCCGTGGTTCCTTCGAGTTATCCACTACACCTGAGTTATCACAGTAAACTATGATACTCTTGGGCAAACCAGGTACCACATCTAGATCCATGAGGTAGTTCTTGAACCATACAACCTTTTTAGCATCCTCCGAAGTGGCTACATATTTGGTTTCCATGGTGGAGTCCGCAATACATCGCTGCTTTGCACTCCGCCAGGATACGACTCCTCCTCCCAAGGTAAACACATAGCCTGAGGCAGACTTCTTCTTATCACGGTCACCTTGGAAATCCAAGTCTGAATAACCCAAAGGCATTAGACTTTCTGCTTGGTAAACTAGCCTATAATCTCGAGTCCTTTTCAGGTACTTGAGTATATGCTTTACCACAGTCCAATGAGTTTGTCCAGGGTTAGATTGATATCTAGCTACTATGCCTACCGCATAGCAGATATTGGGTCTCGTACATAGCATTGCATACATGAGACTTCCTACGACGGAAGCGTAAGAAACTTTTCTCATTTCCTCTATCTCTTTTACAGTCATAGGTGACTGCTCCTTAGATAAAGGAACACCATGCCTGAAAGGTAGCAATCATTTCATGGCAGTCTGCATACTAAAACGAGTAATTACAGTATCAATGAAAGACGCCTGAGATAAGCTCAACATTTTCCTCTTGCGATCTCGGTAAACCTTGATCCCAAGAATGTACGCTACATCTCCTAAGTCTTTCATTTGAAACTGATCGGATAACCAACTCTTTACGCCGATAACAACTTCACATTGTTGCCAAGTAGAAAGATGTCATCTACGTAGTGCAAGAAATACCACATCACCGCCGACATCTAAACGATACACACAACTTTTGTTAGCAACCGGGTAAATCCATAGGACTTTACCACCTCGTCAAAATGTAAGTTCCATGATCGAAGTTTGCTTAAGTCCATAAATGGACTTCTTAAGCTTCCATACTAGATGCTCTTCACCCTTCGGGTTCTTTGCGTAGATGTCTCTACCTTCTTCAAGGTAACCGCTAGAAAAGCGGTTTTCACATCCATTTGCCAAACCTCAAGGTCTGCGGGCAGCTATGGCCGGAAGAATTTGATGGGCTTGAGCATTGCTACAGGAGAAAAGGTCTCATCGAAATCGATGCCCTCAACTGAAAGTGTACCCTTTCACCATAAGCATGGCTTTAAAAGCCAAAACCCTCCATCCTAATCTCTTCCTCTTGTATACCCACTTACTAGCTATGGCTTCCTTGCCATCTGGTAGATGTATCTTTTCGTATACATCCATAGCTGTTATGGACTCAATTTCTAAGTCCATAGCGGTGTGCCATGATCTTGCATCTATGTCTTGTATCGTCTCACTGTATGTCCATGGGTCGATTATAGCTTGCTCGTTTCCTGGGACTAAATCCGAAGATTCACCCACGAACATAAAGCGCTCGGGTTGACAAATAACCCTCCCACTATGACGAGGCGCTACTGGCATAATGGCAACGGTGGGTGCAGTAACTTGTGGTTCTCTATCTTGCACAACTCGCTGGATAGGTGCCACTTGTACGGTCGGTATCTCTAGTGGAACTCGACCCACTTCAATTTCTTGAAGTATTTGGTGTCGATCCTCCAACTAGACACCCACATCTCGCACTTTAGTTTAATCGGTGGTGGAATACGATCATCTTCTAATTCTTGAAGTATGATTTCAACTTTGATTTATGGTTTTTCATATAATCATCTTCTAAGAATCGGGCATTAGTGCTAATAATGACCTTCTCGATCCTTAGATCAGAAATAACCACCCTTCGCTCCTCTAGGATAGCCAATAAACGACCTTGCTTCGATCTAGCCTCCAACTTGTCAGCTTTCTTGTTCAGCATATGTGCTGGACTGCCCCATATCCTTATGTGGTTTAAACTAGTTTTGCGCCCAAACCACAACTCGAAAAGGGTATTTTCGACTGACTTGGATGGTACTAGATTGAGCAAGTATGCCGCTGTTTCTAAGGCATACCCCCAGAACGAAATAGGCAACGTTGCATAACTCATCATGGATCTAACAATTTCTAAGAGAGTCCTATTTCTTCGCTCGGACACACCATTTTGTGTGGTGTGCTTGGTGTAGTGAGTGGGAGGTAATCCCACACCGCACCAAATAGTCCATGAACTCGTTCTCGAGGTATTCGCCACCGCGATCGCATCGCAGCGACTTGATACTTTACCTAGCTCGCCTCACTCCGCCTTAAATTCTTTGAATTTCTCAAAGCATTCGGACTTGCGATGAAGCGGTATATGTATCCATACCTTGAGTAATCACAATGAAAGTGACAAAATACTGCATTCTCCACGAGCTTGTGTGGACATAGGTCCACACAGTCGAATGGACTAGCTCCAACACTTGTTTGGCTCTATAACCCTTCGCTTTGAAGGTCCAGGTCGACATCTTTCATTCTATACAGGATTCGTAGACTAGTAACGGAGTAACTGTGATATCACCCAACGCTCCATTCTTAGCCAGTCTTTGGATTCTATTTAGATTGATGTGACCTAATCTAAGATGCTAGAGAAAAGTGGTGTCATCTTGCGAAGAAAACTTCCTCTTTTTAAGGTTTGATGTAAATGCAACATAATTAAAGGTATTATGCTTGGCAAAAATAGTATAAAGCGAATTATATAATGAGCCACCACAGATAACTTCGTTATTTCTCATGATAGAAACACCACTATCAAAAACAACTGAATATCCATGAATAAATAGTTTCGAAACTGAAATAAGGTTCCACCGAAATTCTGACACATATAAAACGTCTTTCAATGCTAAAACTATCCTATCAAAGCATAAAGTAACGTCTCCGACTGCAATAGCCTCGACTTTCGCCGCGTGCCCATGGAGATCGTTATCTCGCCATCATGGAGCTCCATTGTCCATAGAACCCCTACAAGGTGTAACAAACATGATCAACACACCAGATCTACTACCCATGAATGAGTAGAACAAGTCGCTAAACATGTTTCACATTACTAAGCAAATGGCGACTGAGCCTCGAGCATAGGGCACTGGCCTTCCAATGCCCGCCTTGCCGCACTGAAGCACTTACCCCTCTCCTTCGCTTTTTCAAGCCTCCGTGGCGCCATGTTCTTGTTTCCACCGCCCCACTGCTCCTTTGCCTCTACCACCTTTGGCACCCATTTTCTTCTTCCATTTTCAACGAAAATTTGGGCCCTTAGATGTGCTAGCAAGGGCATGTGCTCCTTTTCCCATGACACCTTCCGCGCCACGAGATCATTTAGTAACCGACTAAGTGTATACTCGGTCTTGCTCATGATCGAGTTCACGTGAAAGTTCTCAAAAGACTTGGGCAGTATGTTGAGTATGATATCGACCTTGGCTTCGCCGTCAATACCTCCTCCCAACTGATCAAGATTATCCATGAGATGAGTCATGTGGGAAACATGTTCATGGACTGAACTTCCTTCTTCCATCCTACATGCCAAGATTTCTCTCATTGTGTGGAAGCGGACTATCCGATCCGACTGTCTAAACTTACTCGAGACTTGACCATATTTCGTCGCGTCTACCATCGATCGATGTCGCGGCAAGCCTTTGGACATAATAGTCATCATATAACATTTGGCCATATTATTTGACTTATGCCAAAGTCCGCCGACTCACGCCATTAGTCGATGTGTCGAAGGGGCATCGTGTTTGGGAGTAGTAAGAACAAACATGTGTTCTTCAACGATAAGAACATATTCCATGTTTCATTTCCACTCGATAAAATTTGGACCGATAGAGGATTTTATGCGAGCATATTGATAATCTGTAAGAGACATATCCGAAAAGTAATGTAAACACATAAGCATACGATCGCACATAATTGTAACAATAATATTTTAACCTTTTGATAAAACAATATTAATTGAAACCTCCAATCGCCCAAAGAATCCCACTTGCAAGCCACGCGTGTGGGCGCCATTATGAATCCCACCCGGCACTAAAATATACCTTTTAGTCGCTTAATTTCAATACATGTCAACTTATCCTTATGACAAATGAAATTAATGATTGGACCTTACTAGACCACATCACTATCACAAGAAGGACTTCGTGGGAAGTTGTACTGAGGTGATGTCTAAGCAATGACCACAATTTTAACAAAGAAAATGAATTTTAGAATTGGCATACTCACTAGACCATACCGCCCAATCCAAAATTGTTTGTCTTCTCATTTTAAATCTATCTCTAGAGAACTTATGAAAATCGCATATGCAAGCCACGTGTGGGCGCTTACACATAAAACTCCCACTTCTCAATAGATTAAAATGTTTTATTTAGAAATCTCATCTAACAAACTTATGATAAACAAAGGCAAGCAAGCCACGCGTGTGGACGCCACTCACAACACGTATCACTTTGTTTAGAGATTAAAAGTGGAGGTCTTGACATCTTAATTTTAGAAATTAATATGTCGGATTTCGCTTAGTTTTTGTTTCAAAGGTTTGTCCATGCGCCTCACGTAATCCTAGCATGCTTTCTATAAAACTCAACATGTAAAACATGCTCGCAGTAATTCTAAAATATGCTTAAAAAACGCGATACACCTAGCATGCTTACTATGCGCATCCAATCAAGAAAACATACAACATGTTTATCTACGTAATTAAAAATACATAACATGCTTCTGCATAATTTAAACATCCCCGACATACTATGAACGATAAAAAAATAAAATAAAATCGTTCATCGCTGCCCACTCGTGGATCCTATACTTCCCTGCCTAATTTATTACATAAATTTGCAAAGTACAGATCTTCAAAAATCTCGAAAACGGGCCTCGCGTGCATGGGCACGGACCAGATTCGTCAAAACTGGATTTGGGCCGAAAAATTAAAAATGGGCCGGAACAGTGGATCGGGCCGAATCGGGTCAAAAATATGGAACCGGCGTAAAAATTCGGATCTGGGCCGAAAAAGGGTCCAATCAGCCCAAGATGGGTTGGGTCGTGCGCGCTAGGGCACAGCCCACACGCACGCCCAGCACACCTGCCGCCCTACCTTGCGCCGCATCTGCCTAGAATGCCGTCGCATCGCTTGGCCGAGAGGTGCTGCCGAGTCACCGAAGCTCACGCCTTGCCCACCCGTCTCGCCCACCGCGCCTCGCTCACGCAGACATCGCCCAGCCGCCCGGATGGACTGCCGAGAATTACGCGTAGTTCTACGCGGATCGAGCGTGCCCCATCACGCGCTATCTCGTCCAGGTCCTGCCAAGAAGCATCGCCGAGAGCTGCCGAGGCATCCGCACGAAATCGTGGCGCCCGCCGCCGCCAGCCGCCGAGTTCTGGCTGCCGGCTACCGAAGCCGCCGGGCGTGACACGTCGAGACATGTCGAGGCGTCCGCGTGGAAAACGCGTGCCTCGCACGCCCGGCTATTGAAGCCTGGAGCGCGCTGTCTACCGAGAAAGCCTACCGAGGCTTCCCGCAACCTGCCGATGCCGTCGAATGCTGCCGAGCCACACGCCGAGACCCGCCGAGCTCGCACGCCCAGCGCCGAGGCGTCTGAGCGAAAACCGCATGCCCCCCACGCCCTGCTGCCGAGCTCTGCCGCCGACTCCGTCCAGCCTTGCCGAGGGTCCGCGCCCCTATCCACCGAGTGCTGCCGAGAAACATACTTTTAATTGCATTCATTTCATTATTATCATACTTTAGTCTTGTAAATCATTTCTAATCAATCAATATCACATAACATAACTTATTCAAAACATGAACTCATTCCAACATGAACATGTACATAAGCTTTCGATTTTCACTTTCTTAGCTCTACAAATCCCAATTAAGTTCCATTAGTCCTTAGTTACATAATAAGTTCATAATCCACAAGATTTATAAAAATAACATTAAACTTTAAATTTCCCTTTTCCACATAATTTTCGAAAATTATGACAATATGGGTAAATTATATTTTTCTTCAACTTTCTTTCTAATTCTCATCTAATTATCATATATTAACATTAAACAACAATAACAATAGTATATATCCACTTTAGCATGAACATATCAACTAAACATGTAAAGTAAAATTTTCTACTTTCAACATATTAGCTTAGAAAACTCTAATTAATACACATAATGCTTAAATCATCATATTAAACTCATATATCAACTTAATTGAAGAAAATAAAATCAACATAATACTCTTCAATATTTTTGAAATTTTTTAAAATATGCATATATATCATAAATTAATTTTTGCTATTTTTTCTTTCAAATCACATACCCAATCATGCTTAATCACATAATTATAAACAAATTTCCAACATAAAATCAACATACCATCACTTTAATTCAAAGTTCATGAACTAGGGTTTTTAGTTTCAACTTTAATTTTACAACTAAACATAAATATTCCATTATTTCACTACTAATCCATCAATTATCACTATATATCATCAATATTTACCATATATAACTTAGTTCTTCAACTTCATACCATCAATATTTTCACATATCTACTAACAATAATTAAGCTCAAAAGTTAAAGAAAAGATAGAATTATACCTTTTTCCAACTTAAAATCAAGCTTGAAGATAGAAAATTGGGAAGTAAATGGCTTGATAAAAATTTTCTTCAAGTGTGTGTGTTAGTGTGTGTTTCGAAAATTTGAGAGAAATTTGAAGGATTTGTGAAGGTGGTGAATAGTATGGAGGTGCAGTATTTATATATCAAATTTTTATTTCATTTTTGATTTAATTAAATACATGCTTATTCACCATATTTAATTAAATACATGCTTAGTCACCATATTCTAGAATTCACCTTAATAAATGCATTCATACCATACATATCCTTAACAATATTAATGATAATAATAGATATATATACATTTTATTTAATGCTAATAATTTGTTTATATTACTTACTTTTTCTTGTTTTCTTTAATTTTGTAAGTAAAATAATAGCATTCTAATCTCACATTCATAAAATTATAATTACTACATAACATGAGAATGTAGCATATATATAATGGCATAAATTTAAATTTTCTATGGTCATAGTATTTATTGTGGGAAAATCTGATTTTAACCCTCTCCCGAGGATCTATCTTGGATGTTTAGTTCACCATACATTGATTATATACCTAGCATGCACTTATATAATTAATTGCAACACGTTGGTGTTCTCTCTGGTTTACCTGCAAAATTCATCGGACAAGAATGGATCAAGACTCGTACTTTGATCTTCTGGACTGTATCCCGATTGCCTAATCTCCAATGTCGAGTGAGGACAATCTATGGAGAATGCTACAGAAATTCGTCTTCTTCCTTCTCTTGAAGTTTTCGAAAATCCCAACTTGGAGAAGTTGATTCTCGAAAATATCACTATTAGGATTAGGGATTGATTTTTTCTCACCTTATATTTATAATGCAACCCTAAATCCTATCGAGATATAATTTCTGCATATCTAATAAATATAATAATATCACTTAAGATAGAGAGGATCAAGACAGGGTCCCAGAGGGACTCTAAGAAGGGAGGTGGACGATTTTCTCATAGCTCCAGGCCTGGATGGGCCAGCCCAGGGATCAAATGCAAGGAATAAAGATGGGCCTCAAATAAAGTAATTATCTTATGTTCAGCCCAGAACATAAATTAATTCATAAACATTAATTCATGCCACTAGAGAATAAATGCTGACTTACCCCTTTATTTCTGAAGTTGAGTTGAGCTCGCATTTAGACTTAACGAATCCCCGTATTTAAGATATCGCACATCCATTAATTATTTACAGCGTTTTGACTACTTAAAATAATTAATTACTTTAATTCCTTAAGTAGTACCACTCAACCTTATTATTGTACTTGAGATAACTCAACCTGCAGGGTTTAGTACAATAAACATTTTGAGCTCCTTAAGGGGATGTCATCATCCTAAACGGATACGGTGACTCGACACAGGTAGCTAGCATGACATACAAGCACTGCCACCACCCAAGATGCAGAGAATCTTGGGTTATCTCATGTAACCCTCACCCATAACAAGTCAAAGTGATGGCCAACAACTCATACTCACCTAATACCTTATCGAGATTTAGATCAACGTAAAGTCACCGAGATCTAGGTTTTTCACGACGGTCAGATAGAAGATCTCATCTCACTGTGATCCATCAATACGTCAGAGACGTACCAGCATAGACAAGCAACCAAGTTAAGTCACTTCTTATCTATACAAGACTATACCGACAACTCGTCCTCTAGTTGTCTCAGTTGTGATTCTTTTATATCTCAATAAGCTTGACCAATCATACGCACTTCGTGATCTACAACACACTGTATGATCTAACTTATATATGAGATAAATGGACATACAAATGAAATCAAGTAAACAATTCAGATAGGAGATTGTAATAGTGGTAACATGAAATATTGTATACAAGCTTAACCAAAACTGCTTCCAGTATACAAATCAAACATTTATTTGATCATTAAGATCAAATAATCAATCTACATAATACTTTAAATTTCTAAACAAAATCTTTTACTCAAAATTTTTAGAATTCGATTATTGATCACATTTTATTTTTCTAAGTGAAATTAAATAATTGGGATCTTAAGAATGTCTATTTTCTTTCTTATTAAGGATGCAACGCCTATTTAATCTTAATATTTAATTAATTACTAATTAAAAGTTTAGGATATTACATTCCATTCCCCTTAAAGAAATTTTGTCACGAAATTTAGTACCTTAGATAAATAATTTGGGATACTTCTGTTTCATTTGCTCTTCTAGTTCCCATGTCGCTTCCTCTGAGCCATGATGTTTCCACTGTACTTTAACTAAAGGAATAGATTTATTCCTTAGTTGCTGTTCTTTTCGATCTAGGATACACTCTGGTCTTTCTTCTTAGCTTAGATGTAACAGCCCACTATTCCTAAGGACGGATTAGCAGAGACTATTACCTGGAACGAGAATTAAGAACCGTAGAAAGAAAATGGGATATCGAATTGTGAGACATATTTCAAGAATACTTCTAAAACTTCAATGCATTTGAGATTAAGCAAACATAATTTACATACTAGAGACTAGAGCATCAGATCTTTAACAAAAGGGTTCAACTGATCCAAGGAATTTAGTTCTCTCGCTCAAAATATAACTTAGTGTTGTTGCAATGAAAACATGTGAAGTACACATATGAAGATGTGCACTCAAGGTTCTACTATCGCCATAAAAGTTTCCCTCTTGCTCAACACCGCCCATCGCATCACTCACTCAACTCGCACATTTAAAACAACATGCGGGTCGAGTACAAAGACTCAATGGACTTATGCCAAAAACATACATCATAACTTTAAATTTCACTGCCCAATCAGTAACACATGAGGTTTTATTTGAAATGCTCGTGCTTACTAAACATTTTCTCGTCATTTTCCATAAACTTTGTCCGCCGGACATATTTTCTCGTCTGATGATCCATATCCCATCTCATCTTGCGCCGCATAGGAGGTCTCCTCCCACGGACGCCGTGACCGGCCGAGCAAACCTTTCAGCACACAATCACCGTAACTGGCTGATCAAACCTTTCAGTAAGTACAATTACCATAGTGTACACGTTAATCCTTGCTAGGAATTCTCCCTTTGCATAGGATCCGAATTTGATTAAACTTACGTTGGTGAACCAACACTGATAGGATCCATACATAAAACATAAAGATTTTGGGCATGTAATTAAATAATGGCATTTCATCATCATTTCTCAAAAGAAAGCACCGTAAATAAAACATTTATCATTTCATTTTATCCTTGAGGAGAAAAAGCCCACCTGGTATATTCTGCTTCTTAAAACGTTTCTCTTCTTACTTCAGCTTTCACTTTCGTGCTCTACCTTTACGTAAGAAACTAATTTAGTACGTCGGTCATATTTTTGAAAATCGTCAAAATCTAATAGAATTCGATAATTTTAAATCTTATTAAAATTTATTAACTAAATATAAACATTCTAAAGACTTTGTATCTTTTAACCAATTTAGTACGTCTTTTGATCGAATATTCTAACTTATAACTTCTCGTTTTTAAACTGAGACGAAACCTTACTTCAAACCACATACCAATAAATTAGGTCAATCGTTGACTCATATTAACTATTTTATGATAAAATGATTCAATTATGAAATCGATTCTTATAAAAGAGATATTCTTATATCTCTAATGCGTCTCACACGTCCTAGTGTATCTATTCAGAGAAACTCATATTTATACTAAGCGTAAAATATAACTCTGTGCGTTAAACATAACTCTACTCACGCACTAACATACTTCATATATTTATACTCTTATCAAGTCATTTTCAACATCAAAACATGTATTTATCAATATTCATATTTAGAACTATTAACTTACATATATATACTCCAATTCTAATTGATTTCTAATCACATTCCCATAAATCTCGATTTTTCACTTTAACAATTAATCATGCCCAAATATACATATATATGAACTAACTTAAGCATAACACTTTATTTTTCAAAATCTTACGTCACTTAACCAAATATTTCAACGTAAAAATATTATACCTCGTTTTAAAAATCACATAAATTCATAGTATATCTTAAAAATATTTTTGGGACTAAATATGTGATCACATTTAATAAAATAAATTTGAAACTCTAACTTCCCACTTTGACTATTTTTGGCCCTTTTGGAATTATTTTCAAAACTTATCCAAATTCCTATAAATTCACATAACACACTATATTAACATAGGATCAATAATATCAAATAAAATTAGACAAAGAAAAATTTGACATCAAAACCCTACACTTTGAAGTTTTCAAAAATTTTGACTAATCAACTAAACAATTTTCAAAAATTCTAATTAATTCATACAACACATTATCATCATCATACATCAACAATATGCCATAATATCCATCATACACAAATCACACATCAATATATCATAACCTATAGTTTTCGAAATTTTATGAAATAATATTCAATATTTTCCAAAAATTATGAATTAATTCATACATGCTTAAACCATACTAACCATTATCATTTCATGTTCAAAAAAACAATCAAAATTCATTGTCATCAACATATAAATCTCATATAATATGAAAAAATTTAACATGCTCAACTTTGTACCAAATTCATAATATATGCTTACAACCATCATATTATAAACATATTTAATTAACAACTTAAACATTTAACAAAATTTCTCTAATTTCACATAAAATAACAAAAGCATATAACTTAAATTTTCATGGATGGATTTCTAATATTTTTGCATATATAAGAAGCTTGTACAATTTCTAAACTTTTAATCGGAATCGATCGGCGAAGAAAACGTTTTTCTAACTTAAGATTGAAGAGAAAATTGAAGAACTCTCCTTTCTTTTTTCCTCTCAAACTCTCGGCACTTTCAAAATGGAAATGAGATGATTTTTATTTTTTTGATGATAATTTACATTAATCAACCTTTAGCAAAAATATCTAATTAAAAGTCAACAAAATACACTTCATTATCTCCTAAAAAACTACACCCTCACTACCAAACAAAAAAACCTTATCACTTTATTAAATAATCATCTTATCTTATACATAAATTAAATACCAATCACTTTCAAACAATTAACTATCACTTTCAATCACAATTTGAATTTTCTTCTTTTCACATTATGCCCATAGTTTTCAGTCCTCACCCCATAATAATACTCATCACTTTATTTTATAATAATTCATCTTATTTCTACATTAATATACTCTCATTATCATAATAAATATACATCACTATCATAAAAGATGGAATTTTTCTTCTTTTCACACTACACTTATATTTTCGGCCATCATGAAGATAAAATACTACATATCTTATTTTTTTTCCATTTAATAGTAACATGATATGTTATAGGTCTAAGATGATGAAATAAATCATAAGAAAAATAAATTAGAACAATTCTATGTCCTAAGATTGAATTTTCGAACTATAGCTAGAAAATAAGAATAAATTGTCCAATCTTTATTCCTTTCATAAATAAATTGTTTTAGTGAAGGAATATATAAAAAAAATGCTCTTGTTTCATAAAATAATCATAGGACTTTCTATATTGTAATTCTTTAAACGTTATACTAAATTTTCAATCGCCTCAAAACGTTGATAATAAAGTCGTAATCACCTTATTCGCTCTTCGTTAATATGAAATTAAATTCTAAGCTTCTTCGCTAGAAAATAACGTAAGATCGACTATATATATATATATATATATATATAGATATTCTAAGCTTCTTCGCTTTAATCGACGCTGAAAAACGCCTCAAATGAATAATATATATATATATATATATATATATATATATATATATTCCTTAATTTACTAATTGTTTATGGATATAATATAAAATTATCGATTATGGACAATCGAAATTGTGCTCGATAATTTACTATTTTGATTATCGAAACAAAACCCTAATTAACGACTTATATTATCGTAACTTAGTTTTAAAACTTTGGGATATTACATTCTACCCTTAAAAGAAATTTCGTCCCGAAATTTGCATACCTTAGAAAAGTCCGGGATATCTTTCCTGTAATACCCCGTCCTTCCTAAGCGTCAGGTTTGCATGGCACGTTTTTTGAGAAAGGTCAAAAGGTTGACCTTTTGTTTTGGTGATGCGACCGTCATGAAACCTCAGGCGTTGTGAAGAGTGTCTTATGACGAATTCATAGACACTAAGTATGCAGGTTTTCGACCACCCAAGAAGGTTTGGCACTCCGAGGAAGTTATCGAAAAACCGGACTTTTCATGGGTCTTTAAAAGCATATCTTGTTTATAGTTGTTGTGTCCGTATTTTATTTCGAGTCCATGGGTACCAAGTTTGCTAAATTTGAGTCCGTTTGCAAAAGTTGCATCGCTTTTGCGTTTTCGAAAAGGTCATTAATGGCGAGCTGCAAGCACCTCTTTTTCCTATAAATAGGAGGCTAGGGCCTTCATTTTCAATGTTCATTTTCTTCGTCTCTCTATTTTTACGGACGAGACGAGCAGCTCGGTCTGGCTGAGCTGGATGAGTGGGGATCTAGCCGGGAGGCTGCGTGGCGGCGCCATTGCTGCGCCGCCGCCACTACCGCCGATCGCCCTCCCGACAGCCCTGCTTTCCGTTTTGTCCTATTCTTATTTTGATTCCGCCTTTTAGTAGATAGCGTAGCATAGAACTCGCGTTTCTAAAGGGACGAGGCGAGGAAACTGCCGGAGGCCGGCCATTTTGGCCAAACCGCCGCCCCCCAAGGCCGCCGACCGCCGACCCCTTGGCCTCCGATTTGGTGGTCAACGGGCCACCCTTTGGCTATGGGCCCTTTAGGTTTTGAGTTCCGGGCTATGCATTCTACTAAAGTACCGATTCCGTTATTCTGTTTTTTGCGTTTCTGCATGTCGGGATGTGACCTATCACGCCCCTCAATGGAACATGATCTTGGTTTGTAATAAGTAATGCAAGAAAGAAAAATAACATTATACTCTGTTGACTAGACCGGTCAACCACATAGCATGCTCATATCGAGACTCACAAAGATAATAACAAAATAGCAAATCTTGTTCCCAATCGTAAAGCAAAATAAGGGACAAGAATACATCAACATCGTAGTACGATATAACACAACATCACGAAGCATAGCATGAAGAACCTGCAGCCCACCCCTGTCGCCTGCCTAGCCCTCCTCCATCTCGTGAAAAGATTTGAAAAGAGTTTGGGGTGAGTACTAGCGCACTCATTGGGTTTTATCATAAATCAAAAGAATCATGATGTCGTGTTCAGAGCACTTACCTTAGAAGGTTTTAAAACGAAATCCACTTCTAAGTAAGCAAAATAGATTTTTCTTTTTCGATACCGATCCGTTATTATCGTTGTTCTCATCATAGAACCACGGCTCGAACGTATCCCGCCACCCATCACATCACATTCATTCGCCCGAACATATCCAACCAAATTTCACAATATCTCGGCCCGAACATATCCAATCAGCCCATGCCCGAACGTATCCAATGGCTAACTCGGTGTGGACTTCAGGGTCAAATCCGTCGAACCATAACCACCTCATTACCATTTCCGTGGACTTCCGGTCTATCCCCTTCGTAACCATAACCACGTGTTCGGGTCTATCCCTTACGATCAATACTCAAGATGGTGATCAACCCATCGAATAGAGATCCGTGCACAATCACAATAGAACCACATCTCGATCGAGAACAAGAATAACTTCACCAAAACATTTTATAGCGCACATGTTTTATTTTGAAATATCGAGTAAATAACTCAAAATAAGCATATATAACCCAACCCGAATGTATTTAAAACGCCAACCGAGATATCTACGAATCCAATGACTTCACCGATCGATCGGTAGGTACCGTAACAAGACGGAAAACTTTTGGGGTCACATCCCACAAAGCAAAGCAACATCGTGATCCAAACGAAGATCAAGCAAAACTAGGGTTTTCACTTTTTGAACCCACATTTGGCATTCTCTCGGTATTCAAATCAACTCGATGCGTATGGAAATATATTCGGGGCATCAAGACCTATAATAGGGTACATTCAAAATATGCATGCATGCAAGTCGACTCAAATCTTAGCAACAAGAAGCTTCAAAAATCGATGCTCATCCTCGATCTAGGATAAACCATCCAAAATCGATGTATGAAAATGGAAACATAAGCAATATGCATAACGGCGAACATGGAATGACAAACTATGTTGAAAATGGATAACCCGGCATGTACTTCCTTTAGAAAACTCAAGCAACGGAAAACATCCCGACATGCGTAAACGCGAAAAACGTAAAACTAATCGGTATTTTAGTGGAATGCCTGGCCGAACTCAAAACCTAAAGGACCCGAGCTGCAAAGGTGGTCCGTTGACCACCAAATCGGCGACCAACAGCCACGGTGGCGGCGGCGATTCACGGCACCACGGTTAAATTGTCGGCCTCCGCCGCTTTTCCGCCTCGTCCCTTTAGAATCCCGAGTTCTATGCTATGCTATCTACTAAAAGGCAAAATCAAAACAAGAAAAGGACAAAACAGAAAATGGGCTACTCAGAGGGCGATCGGCGGTGGTGGCGGCAAGAACAAGAATGGCGCCGCCGCCAGCCTCCCCACCGATCCCCACTCCTCCAGGCTTCGCAGCTGCACTGGAGCTGCTCGGCTCGTCCAGAAAACAAAGAGACGAATGAAATGAACGTTGAAAATGAAGGCCCTAGCCTCTTATTTATAGGAAAGAGGGTCACAAGCTTACATGATGCGACCATCTTTTTCGAAAACGCAAAAAGCGACGCAACTTTTGCAAACGGACTCCAAATTTAGAAAACTTAGTACCCATGGACTCGAAATAAAATACCGGACACAACGACTATAAACAAGATATGCTTTTAAAAGACCTATGAAAAGTCCGGTTTGTCGATAACTTCCCCGGAGTGCCAAACCTTCGTGGGTGGTCGAAAACCTGCATACTTAGTGTCTATGAATTCGTCATAAGACACTCTTCACAATGCCTGAGGTTTCGTGACGGTCGCATCACCGAAACAAAAAGTCAACCTTTTAACCTTTCCCGAAAAATGTGCCATGCAAACCTGGTGCTTAGAAAAGATGGGGTATTACATCCCTCCCTCCTTAGAAAAATTTCGTCCGCGAAATTTCAAACACGTGGAGGAAACAACTAAGGGTACTGAGCCCTGAACTTGTCTTCCAACTCCCACGTAGCTTCCTCTTCGCCATGGTGATTCCACAACACCTTTACCAAAGGAATCTGCTTGTTCCTCAATTCCTTTACTTCTCGTTCTAAGATAGCCACTGGTCTCTCTTTGTAACTCAGATCCTGAGCAAGAACCACTTGGTCATGCTTGATCACGTGTTTTGGGTCGAACACATACTTTCTCAACTGAGAAACGTGAAACACGTCGTGCACATCTTCGATGCTAGACGGCAAAGCTAACCTATAGGCAACAGGGCTTATTCTCTCAAGAACTTTGAAAGGTCCAACGAACCTCGGTCGCAACTTACCTCGCTTCCCAAAACGAACGACTCCTCTCGCTCGGGAAACCTTATGAAAACGCGATCTCCGATCATGAATCAAGATCCGTCGACGCTTGTCCGCATAGGACTTCGCCGTCGTGAGCTTCCTCGATCCTTCGCTGATCCGATCGATAACCTCGACCGCCCGTTGAACCATCTCGGTCCTAACATCTTTATCTCGCCCACTTCGTCCCAATATTGTGGGTGGCCGGATATGTTCCGGCCGAATGAATGAGATGTGATGGGCATGCGGATACGCCGAGCCGTGGTTCTATGATGAGAACAACAGAATAACGGATCGTATCGAAAACGAAAATCTATTTTGCTTACTTAGAAGTGGATTTACGCTTTTAAAACCTTCTAAGGTAAGTGCTCAACACGGCATCATGATTCTTTTCGATTTATGATAAACCCCAACCGAGTGCGCTAGTACTCACCTCAAACTCTTTTCAAATCTTTTCACGTATGGGGAGGAGGTTGACGGGTGACACCGAGGGTGGAGCTGCGGGTTCTTCATGCTATGCTTCCGCGATGTTGGTGTTATATATACGTATTCTGATGTTGATGTATTCTTGTCCCTTATTTTGCTTTCTGATTGGGAACAAGGCTCGTTACGTTATTATGCTGTGAGTCTCGATATGAGCATGCTATGTGGTTGACCGGTCTAGTCAACAGGGTGTAATGCTATTTTGCTTTCTTGCATTACTTATTACAAATCAAGGTCACGTTCATTGATGTTATGGTGTCGATATAATTCTGTTTGTGGATTGTTTGCTTACCCCTCCCCTTCAGGATATATCCTAGTTATAGAGGAGATGTTGCCCGATTTCATGGTCACATCTTCTTATCGTGTATGTTTTATGTATCCCACCTTCTTCCCCGCTTCTTAACCCCCACCCCTAATCACACCCCGACATTCGTGCCTTCCTCCGAATCGGGGCGTGACACCTGGTATCGAGCGCTTTTTCCGCTTTGGCTATGTGTTCAGAGTTGTTTGATATCAAAGCAGTTCGTTTGCTTTATATCTTGTACGTTCTTTAAATTGAGTGTTTAGAACTTGTTATTCTAAACTGTTTATCAGGTACAGCTACCCTCAGCTCATCGTCAGGCCGTCTCCTTTAAAAGGGGATGAGGTATGTGTTTATTTGTTGATGCTTTATGTGGTTACGTGATGCTTGATATGTAACAACCCTCAAATCCTAAGGACGGATTAACGAGGACTAATACTTGGAACATTAATCAAGGAACGTGAAAGACAATTAATCATAGAATTGTGGGACTAAATTCGAGTAAACTAAGAAGCTTCAACCATTATATACAAGACATACATAATTTACATATGAAGAGAGACCTACATATTCTTAACAAAAGAATTCAAATGATTTGAAGGTAATCAACTGTCAACATCAAAAGCTAACTTAGTGTTCAATTGCAGCGGAAAAGCATATGAATACACGTATGACGATGTGTAGTCAATGTTTCTAACATATCATTATCAAAAGGGGTTCTGGCTGCTCAACACACCTTCATCCATCATCCGCTCAACCCGCACATTTAAAACAAACATGCGGTCGAGTACAAGAATGCACTCAAGTGGACTCATGCCAAAACATTTTATCAATTTTAAATTACATTTGCCCATCACAAGAATACACGAGGTTTTATTTGAAATACTCGTGCTTACTAAACATTTTCTGTCATTTTCCATAAACGTTGCTTGGCCAAGCATTTTCCTTGTATGTATGATCCATATCCATTTCCTTTCATCAAAACATTTCCATAAACTCATCTCATAAATTCCATCTCATAAAATCATCTCGCGCCGTAGAGGAGGCCTCCTCCCACGGACGCCGTGACCGGCCAAGCACCCTTTCAAAGACACAACACCAAATAGTGCACAAAATCCTCACCACTCCAAGACAAGATACTAATTCTCAATCATCCTTATGGGTACTAACAAGGATACGAATTCAACATTTCATAAGTTGGGAGAGACCCAACAACATTCATCATTTGATCATGGATTGGATATGTACATAAAACATAAACATTTTGGGCAGGTAATTAAATAATCATTTCCTCATCATTTCTTGCAAAATAAGCATCGTAAATAAATCATTTGATAAGCATTTATCATTTTGAGTATAGTAAAGCCCACCTAGTACGCAAGCTTTCAATAAACAATTTCTTTCTACGCCAACGATCACGTCCGAGTCCCCCCTTTACGTAAGAAGCTAATTTAGTACGTTGGTCACGTATTTCGAGATTTTCAAAGTTTAATAAACTTTGATAACTTTCTAATATAATGCTTCGCATCTTTCAACTAAAATAGTACGTCGTTTCATCGCATATCTTAACAAATAACTTTTCGTACTTCGATAGAGACGTAATATGATCTAATGTCTCATATTAACCATTTAGGTTAAACGTTGAACTTATACCAACGTCTTTCGATAAAATGTTTTCAATTATAAAATCTTTTCTCTCAAAAGAGATATCCTTATAAAATTTAATACGTTTTACACGTATTAATGTATTTATTCAACGTATATCATACGTTTAATCTTAAGTCAACGATTTTGACTTTTCTTAACATATTTTCCACATTATTCACATATATGTTATCAAACTTTCATCTAAATCGAATTTAAATCGATTTCTTATCATATAATCATAAATCTCGATTTTTCATGTTAATCGATAAACATGATCAATAATTTACTCAAGTATGATCTAACTTGTACATTACATATTATTTTTCACATCTAACGTTATTTAACATAACGTTTCGTCGTAAACATAGTATACTATGTTTCTAAAATCCCATAAATTCTTAATAGGTCTAAAATATATTCTAAGGATATAATATGTGATTTTTCTTGATAAAATGGATTTAATACTCTAAATCCTTATACTTAAGCTTTCGGCCCCTTTCAACAATTTTCTAAAACTTCTCCAAAAATTCTTATAAAATCACATAATGCTCTATATTATCATAGTATCAATAATATGTATTAACATTAGCTATAGGAAAATTGGACATCATTTCTCCTACACTTAAGCTTCTCGATTTTTTTCCAAAAATGAACAAATCATTTTCTAAAAATCTAGTAAATTCATATAGCACTTACTTTAGGCTCTACAACATTAATATGATATGATATCACTTAAATATAATTTGTACACTAACATATGAATTCCACATAATTTTCGTTAATCACTAAACAATCACAAACAATTCTAAAAAATTTCCAACAAACCACAATGAGTTCCATTACTAATATATATCATTAATCCATCAATAATTTAACATTAAAAATTTTCGGTCACCCCCATAAAAATTATAACATGCTTAGGCTTTAATTTAAACACTACATATGTTCATTCTTAACATAGTAAACATAATTAACAAATCACTAAGCATGATAACATAACTCATCATATTAAAAACATTTATGACATAAGCATTATATTAAAATCAAACGGTTGGAAATAAAAAATTTTAACGTATAACTAAAGCTTGTTCGATGCCTAACCTTTTAATCGGCTTGGATTATTTGTGCAAAGGATTTATGTACCAAGGTTTGGGATTTAAAAATTGAAGAACCCTCTTTCTTTTTCTCTCTTTCACTCACGGCAGTAGCAAGGTTTTTGGAAATGAGAATGCTTTGTTTGATAAACCCATCACTAATCACTTAAAGGAATAAAACAAATATTACACTTAAATCCCCCCTTCATCTCACGGTAATAATAGAGATGAGAAGTGAGAGATGGTTTGTTTTATTTGTCTTAATACTTTGTACACCAACTAAAGGAATAGAATTGATTTGTACACTTATTCATTGCCTTCAACTCTCGGTCATGCTCACACATACAAAGCAAGACTTTTATTTACTATGGTGACTCACTCAATATAATACATCATCACTTAGCCATAGTAAATGACCATCAACTTAATGCATAAGTGAAACAAAAATATCCTCACTTTATTCATCTTGTACGTCGGCCATTCCATGTAAAAGGGAGGAATTTTTAAATTTTTCTTGTCTTATACTACATATACAAATATCTTACACATTACCAAATGCAAGCATGTGATCAACAAGAGTTTCAAAATTGTCACAGCCGCTCTAATCCAAAGGACAGATTAGAGAGAACTGGAGCTTGGAACAGTGAATGCAAATCAATTGATAAAAATAATCAAAAGATTTCGAATAACATTTATCGAATTTCAATAATCAAACCTTATTTACAAGGCAAAAGCAATTCAACCCTTATTCACAAGGCAAAACTCATATACAAATGTAAAGGCTATGAGTTCCTTTAACAAGAGGTTCGATAATTGCATGATACAATCGTCACAATAACATACAAAATATTCGTAATATGCGTGAAAGCATGTGAATGCATATATGACGATATGCACCAAGGGTTCTTTCTTTCAAACATAATAAATACCAAAAGACCCCGACTACTCAACATCTCCGCCCATCACCATCATCACTCAATCGCACATTTAAAAACAAATATGCGGTGAGTACAAATAATGCACTCGTTGGCTCATGCAAAATAATTTATCAAGTTTGAATTACTCGCCACATCACAAGAATACACGAGGTTTTAATTTGGAATACTGTGCTTACTAAATATTTTCATCATTTTCAATAAATATAGCTTGGCCAAGCATTTTCCACGTATGTATGATCCACATCCACCACAACACCTCTACTTGAGAGTGAGGCCTCCTCTCACAGACGCGTGACCGCCGAGCACCCTTTCAAAGACACAATACAAAATAATTAGTGCACAAAATCCAGCCATCTCAAGATGTGATACTTAATTCTCCATCATTCTTGGGGTACTTCCAAGAATACTTAATTCAAACATGTCATAAAGTGGGGGCTACCCAACATTATGCATCAACAATCATGGATCGATACATACATAAAACATAAACATTTTGGGCGTGTAATTAAATAAATCGCCTCATAATTATTTGCTTGCAATAAAGTATCATAAATAAATTATTTGGTAAAATTCTACCATTTGAGTATAGTAAAGCCCACCTTTACTTTTGAACGCCGATTCTCGATCGCTTTTCTTTTCTTGTTGCTTGTGAGCTTTCCGTCCCACCTTTACGCAAAATATACGCTTAGTACGTTGGCACGCTTTTCCGAGATTTTCAAAGTTCATTCAACTTTGATAAATAAATTTATAATTCAAGTTTCGATGATTCTTTATACGCCTTAACACGTTGGAACGACGCGATATCAATAAAATAATTCTCGATATCGAGAGAGGCGAATACGATCTACGCCTCATTTTAACCTTTGTTAAACAATTAACGTATAATAACGTTATTCAATAAAGTGATTTCAATAATGAAATCTTTTCTCACAATTGAGATATTCAGATAAAAGTAATACGTTTTTCACGTATTAATGTATTTAACGAACGTATTTCGTACGTTAATTTCGAAAGTCAACCATTTTGACTTTTTTTAATAAATTTTCAATAAAACATATTTTAATCAATATAAATCGATTTTCAATCAATTTCTTTTCATAAAGCTTTAATCTTTGATTTTTCACGCAAATCGATAAACTTAATTAATATTTTCTTTCAATATTAATCTTTTAATACTTTAAGCATTAATTATGCTTTTAACATTATTTAATATAACGTTTCTTCGTAAACATAATATTCTATGTTGAATTATTCTCGAAAATTTTTAATATGTCTAAATTAATTTGAGACATATAATAAATTATTGTTCATGATTATAAAGGATTTAAAATCCTTTATAAAAGCACTATAGCTCACGGCTATATGCTACAATTCTCAAACTTGTTCCAAAAAATCCCTCTAAATTCATATAGTGTATTATTTTATACCATGATCATTAATATGCATTAATATCACTATAGAAATTTTCGAACACCACCTATATACATACTATAGGCTCTCGAAAATCCCTCAATAATAATCAAACAATTTTTATAAAATCCTATAAAATTTCACTATGATTATATGCTATCATGTAGCACTAATACATCATAATGTTATGTAATAACACAAAATAACCCATTAAATCCTAACACCTAAGTCTCGGCCATCTTGAATAAAATTAGCTATGCATGTCCAAAAATTCTAATAAATTCCTACATCACCTAAATAATACCCTAGCTCAATAATATGCTATTATATCAAGCATATAAAAATTATATACCATAGTTCCAAGGCTCAAGATTCTCGGCGCTTTGGTATATCAACCAAACAATTTCAAAATTTCCTAAATTGATACCATGCACTCCTACAACACTATAGATCAACAATCCAACATCAAAATCATCCTAGCAAAAATCGAGCATCACTAGAATAATTTAAATAAATAGCTAAGCTTAGTAAATAAATAATCTATGCACATACTAACATATGTAACATAATTTCTAAGCTTAACATGCTAGCATGATTTATTGCATAATTAATACATGCTAAAAATAATTATTTAAACCGTAGGATTATTGAAAAAGTTAGGTTTTATCGAAGCTTGTTCGATATCTAACCTCGTTATCGGAGTCGATCGGTTGTAGGATAGATCAAACTCAAACAAATTGGGAAGGAAGGAAGAAGAAATGTTTGGTTTTTCTTACTGGAGAGTTTACGGCAGTAAGGAAAGAAAGAAGCTGAATGCTTGAAGTGTGATATGTTTTGTGTTTCAAGACTAAATATATACTTAAGTAATAAAACAATGAAAGAAACAACACACTCACAACTCTCTCTCTCTCGGCTCTCACAATACACAAATGAATTATATTGGTCAAAGTTGATTATGTCATGCAAAAATATCCCTTACACATTCATTAACTCTTGATAGCTTTAATAAAGCTTTTGGGAGAAACAAATGAAATTTTGTTTCATGCTCACACACCGCCGCCTAACGTAGAGGGAGAAGAAAATTTTCAGATTTTTTATGTTTCTTGCATGTACAAAGATATTACACTCATCCCAAATTGTTTAATACATCATCAAAGCTTTCCAAGGTCAATTAAATCGGCTCTCTCACAATTTAATCCCACTTGCATGAATTACTTGGTTAGAGTGCAATTAGATCACACTTGTATCAATTAATCCATAACATAGCATGGAGTAGCAAAAACGTGAACCTCCTATCAGGCACCAAAGTTCACGACACTTTCATTTCCTTAAGTGCTAATATTTGCTTTTCCATGTTAATTATACATATATACCATAATATATGTTTTAGATGATAATTTTATCATAGGAAAAATTATTGGTATCATTTCATGCAAGAAAACCCTAATTTTCTAATTAGGGTTTTCAAAATTAAGGCATTGTCCAATAATTAATCCTTAATGTTCTAGCATTATTTTAATGCTAAATAATACTCTAATTACATAAAATAATCATAGAAATTTAAATACTATAATTCCTTGATCATTAGACTTGATTCTCAAGTCATCTCTAAACGTTAACGCTTGAAACGCCTCAAACGTTAAATATCGACTCATCTCAAAATGGTCGTAATAAAGTCGTAATCACATTATTAATTTATTCTAATAATAATGGAATTAAATTCTAAGCTTAAAAACTTAGAAAATATCACGAGCATTTAATTATCGATACGTAATCGACGTTAAAATTATACTGTTGAAATACGTTACACATTCGTATTTCTTAATTCATATTCATTCATGAATTGTACATAGGAATTTATTATTCCAGAAATATCGAAATCGTTATTTGATAATTTATTAATCAAATTATTATAATAATATTCTAATTTACGAAATTAATATCGTAATTAGGTGTAATATTCCAAAGAAACGAATATACGATTACGGTTTTCTAAACCCGTAATTAGGGTTTTGCCGTATATTATCTTTTTACGACATCGAACCTTGTGTTTTCGATACGATATCGTTATAACGAATTCCTTTCATAATTCACTACGGATTGTGAATTAAAGGATTGAAATATTACGAAATGATTCGTCAATATATTTTAACGTCAGACGCGTATCGAACGTCAGCTTTTCATGAAATTTTCTGAGCGGTGAAGCTTGGAATTAATTTCCATCTTAATTCCTTTATTAAAAGGGATATATTTATTTAGTAAGTATGAACTTCTCACACCATTTTGAGATGAGTCGATTTTGAACGCTTTGAGACGTTAACGCCAACGCCTAGAGACGTTTTGTAAAATGAGTTTAATACTGTGAAATTATCATAATTAATTTCCTATTATTATTCTATATAATTTCAGTATTAATATTTATAAAATCGAATTTTCAGTTATTAAATTCGATATATTTGGTATTGAAATTTTCGAAACCCTAAGTTTATAAACTTTGGTTTTCACATGAAATGACACTATTAAATTATCCTATGGTATCTAAACTTTATAATATGATATATATGGGTATTATTAAGCTATGAAATCAGTTTTGGAACATTAAATAGCTTATATTTATAATTTTCAAACATAATTTTGGAATTAGGGTTTCATATGCATTTAATTAATGCTATAATTTTATCCTATGCTATTATTCAATATCTAAATAATATATTATGATGTATATATGTATATTTGGATCGAAATGGCATGAGTATCAATTATAGGTGTGATTTATAATTTTATCCTATTTTCTCAAAATTAAAATCGGAATGCCCATTTTTGTGTTATTGGTTGATTTAATTATTTTATGGCATGTATTATATATCTATGACCTATAATATGATTAATACATAGTATTATAGTGTAACAAAATTAAAATCAGCTCCCAACACCCCCCCATGCTACCGCCAATTCTACGAACAAGGTGCACTCCACCCTTTTTCTACCCAATGCACGGCTTAGCTTTTCACTTAGCCTAATCATCACACTAATTGTCATCATTGAGCTGCAGATTTTGTGCCATTTCTTGGCCAAAATCGAGAGAGAGGGAGAGAAGTATAGGGGAGGACTCTTCCCATTCAAGCCATACACTCAACACACATTACAAACACTCAACACTCTCATTACTTTCTCCATTTTCCTCTCCCATTTTCTGAAAACAGTCGACAGCCCCCTCCCCATTTTCGAAAGCTTCATCCTCTTCTTCTTCTCCATTTCTTTTCCCTAAACCTTCACACCATACATTGTTCTTTGATTCTATACCATACCCAAGGTAAATAAGGCCATAGTATCGATTATATCCTCTTTTATTCCAGAAAAATCGAGCATGCTCTTGTATATATTTATGTATGTTTCGAATGTTATATATATGTATATATATGTTTTAAATGTTCTTGAGCATGAGATATATTGTTCTTGATGACTTTATTCCAAAATATATGTGAATATATGTTAGAAGAGCATAGATGGTTGTTATTAAATGGTTGAAATGTATCTAGTTAGTATATATGATTTTCGAACCTTAATCTTGTTTTAAAATAAATTTTCGAAAACTATAGAAAATGTTTAGTAATAACCGAGCATGTTCTAAGTATTTTAAGAATGAAATATTGATGTATGTTATGATTTAAGGCTATGGTATGTTAATTAAAATTTTTGGAAAACCCTAGCCTTAAATTTTAAGAATGCCGTGAGCTTCATAAGTTCATACCTTGGTGTATAATTTTTATTTTAAGCTTGTGATGACATATTAATGCTTTAATGTATTGTTTATATGTTATATGTTTTAATTAGAATTTTTGAAAACCATATGCTTAAATTTTAATTAATACCGTGAGCATTAGGAAAGCATAGGTTGATGTATGATTTTATTTTTGTACATGTAATGGTGTTTTAATGCTTTAGTATATTATTTATGCATTGTGTGAATTAATTAGAATTTTTGGAAATCAAATACTATTTTAAATCAAATAAACCGTGAGCTTGTTGCTCTTGAAGGTGATGATTTAATTAGTTTTGATAAATATTATGATGTTATATTACTATACTATAGTGTATAAACATAGTATATAATTGTTGGAATTTTGAAACCAAAACCAAAACAATCAAAAAGCCGAGAGCTTACAAGCTCATATGGTGATGATTTCAATTGGTTTGGTTGATATTATGATGTTACAATGTTATAATATAATGTTTAATCATGTTGGAATTTATTTAGAATTTTTAGAAATTAATTGCTAATTATTTGGTAATTACCAAGTTATTACCGTGAATATTGTTATATATTGTGAAATAAATGGTTATGATGAACTATGGGTTATATTGGTGAAGTATATTGATGTTGGGATATTATATTAATTATATATCAATTTTGGGAATTTTTGGATAATTATTCCCTATTTATTTGAATTACCGTAAATATATATATGTATATATATAAATAAATAGCAAATAATATCATATGAATTTTATGAATTCATATTCTGGACCATAGTGTATAATAATGCACTATATTAATTTAGAAAATTTTCAAAGGTCATTTAGTATTTTTAATCTAATTATCGAAAATTTCGATAATTTAAAAGGGTTTTAAAATCCTTTTTAATTCAGTTTATTAATAAAATATATGTCTATTAATATTCTGGACAGTTTTTGAATTTTACAAAATTTTATAAACATAGATTGCTATGTTTGAGACAAACGTTCATTTAATAACGTTTTAAATACCAAAATACGCTTTTAATTATAAAAAGGGTTATTAAAAATGCGAAAATATTTATAAGTCCTTGATTTACAAGATAACTCGAGAAATAGGACTTTACGTTTTCAAATCGATCAAATTCGATTTTTAAACAAAATTGTAAGAAATTACTTTTTAAAAGTCAAAATCGCTGACTTTGTTGACGATGTCGACTTCGTTGACTTTTCAAGTCAAACGACGATTATACGCTTATAAACACGTCAAGACGCATAAGATATACTAATTGAGTATGATAATTCATTAGTAAGAAAAGATTTCACAAATGAAATCCATATATCGAAAACGTGCTTATCGCCGAACGATCTCGAGAACGAGAAAAGTCAATCGATAATGATTAGAGACGATTGAATCCACTAAGGAATTCGGTCACATCGATATGAAATATCAAGTTTATCTTAGTTTTCGAAAGTCTCGAAAGACTTGAGCGACGCACTAAAACCTCGCTTTTCGAAAGGTGTGGGCAAACGCAATGACGGATTTTGACGAACGAACGAACTCAGACTTTACAACGAACCATAGTCCGTGTGGGCTCCTTTCTTACCTCACGAATGTGGGCTTTTATCTTCAAAATGTGGGCCTTTTCTTACCCCACTAAAACGTGACTTCATCGTTATTTCAAATGAGTTTATTTACAAAGACTTATCCTACAACCTGCTTAACAAATGTTTTATGCATTACACCGCCAAAAATATTTCATTTTGTGTATGGATCCTATCTGTTATGCCGGGTAGGGCTGTGGAGATGGTTGGAACTATTATATCAATTGTTGTGGTAGCACCAACCTTTTTAATGTCGTGTCCCGTGCTTGGATGATAAATGCCTCGCTAGGATTGGCGTGAAGGTTGGAACTATACGTGTGTTAACATATGCTTTGGCAGAGTGTGATCGTGTGTCACGGGATTACGGTCGGTCACGGCGTCGTAGATGGGAGGCCTCCTCTCGACGCTTATTATTTATTATTATGTATTGTGACTATGAGATACGGACCATACACACCAAGAAAATGCTCGGCGAGCTATGTTCTGACGAATCGAATGATTTGGTAAGCACAAGGCATTTTTAACTAAAACCTCGTGACTTACCCGATATTGGCGTAATCCAAATTCTATCAAATGTTTTCGCATGAGTCCACTAAGTGTAAATTTCTTGTACTTAGCCCTGCATGTTTATTTTAAATGTGCGAGGTTGAGCTCTGATGGCGATGATGGGGAATGTGTTGAGGAGTCCAGGTGTCCTCGACCGATTTACTTGAATTTGTGGTTTATACCTTGAATGCATATCGTCATATATGTATTCACACACTTTCATTGCTATACTCAACTCCCTTATTTACGCTTTATGTTTATAAACTATTGAGGCCCATCGGATCAGGCCAAGTTTTGGGGTCCGATGGCCTAAACCTTTTCAAAAACAATATAACATCATCTCATATTCTGTTCGAGCATGTTAGTTTATTTTTATGCATCCCTATTTTACCCATGTAACCCCTAAAATACTACTCCTAGTATTAGTTGCCCTCCAGTCCGGGTTGGTCCGGAGTGGGGTCGTGACAGAAGTGGTATCAGAGCACCTTTGCTCTTTGTAAACCCAAAACCTTTTATTCTAAGTCTAGATCGAGTCACTGGACTTCTAGAAACCAACTGACTCCCCTCAACACTCCATCACATCGAGCTCAACCGGGAAAAAGGTAACTGCATTTCTTTCTCAAACTCACGAAATTTCTGCATGATGAGGAGTTAGAAGAACTTTTTGAGAAATTTTATGATTATGAAAATTTTGAAATTAAGAAGAAAATTTTGCCAAATTTTTTGAATTGAACCAATACAATTGCTCAAGTATTGAGATGGAAGTGTATGGTAGTATCGAGTTGAATGATCAACATGAAATGAACGAATTCATTTTGAATATATGTATGAGTTGATCATGACTATCTTTTGAAATCATACTACCAAATTGTAAATAAAACTTTACCTCCCGACTTTCAAAATTTTATTTATGATGAACGATATGTTATCATAAGACGAACTTAGACTCTAAGGAGCATGTTCACGTATCGTGAAAGAACATAGAAGTACGAACTTCTTTTCCTTATGCGAACGAAAGAACGATAGGAAGAACGAGAGTAATGGTGGCCTCGAGCTCGATCGACGAAAAGACAAGCGAGAAGGATGAACAAGGTGACCTCAACCTTGTCGAATGACGACGGCACCCCATCACTACTTCGACATGAGTGAGCATCAACACAAGATGGATGCCACTTACGGCTTCAGAATGTTCAGCCTCAACTTAAAACCTGAAGATGGTAGACGACACGTCAACATACGCCTCGATTTAATTTGGCACGATCGCACAAATTTCCTGCACTGCGCAGTAGATTTGTTTTAGCTAGATCTCTCGTTAGGACTCCGATTTACGCATGGTTTTCACCTGCGTACTCTAACGCACTGATCTTCATTTGTTATGAAGAACAGAATCCTTAATTCTGCCTTCAGAATACGATAGAGTCCGTTGAACTCTAGTTCGAGTGTTTGGTATAGAATAAGGATCTCATAGCTTATATTAAGATGTTGTTGGCTTATGTATACGTTTGGGTAAGACTAAGAAGGTAAGTTGTGGTGAGTATTGTACAGTATGATGTTACCTACCTTATAGACTTGCTTGACCTTATCTAGTTGCTTCACGCTATGTTTAAGATATCCTTGCACGCTTATGAGATGACGATAGTTGACTTATGTTAGTTTTGTTCGTGATGGATGGAGGGTTGAGATATCTCATGAGGAGGAGGATTGGACCACACCCCACCCCTGAGGAAGAGGTGAGTATTTATCGCTCCACCGGATGTGCTACTGGGAAGACTTGGGTGAGTTCTTGCATATTACCTCCGTCTTTGGAGAGACGCCCGAGCCCACGGCGTGGCCGACATGACGGCATCCAGCGCCTTCTAGCGATACTCCCCGCACTGGATGGGTATGCTCGAGAGATATCGGGAGATTACATCTACCGGGCGATGGGCGCCACGACTTGGTGGGAGATCTCGCCAGTCGTGAGTCACCCGACTTACGTGTCAAAGATTCTGAGGCAAAGACCGAGAGGACCCTACCTCCTCCCCGAGTATACCGGCGGGATGAGTCGCCAGTGGCTTTACACAGAGGTTCCGAGGCGAGATTGACCCGGTCGTGCCTCCCTTCCTTTTGACGAGGGAAGGCCGCTTCGCTTAGAGGGCAAGACGCCCGAGCCTGGGAGGCTGGTATTTCCACCCCACTGCCGGACACCCGTCGTCCACCAGTACCACCTCCACCACCTATGGTCCTAGCCATACCACCAGTCGAGCACTTCCGTCGGACAGCACGGATGAGAGTAACAGATGTCACAGGTGGCTACAGCCCGATCCGCCACGACTACGAGCATCGGGTGAATACAACGAACGCTCTTAACCCCCTGCGAGACATACCGATGGTGGAAAGCGATGGAGCCGGTCCATCCAGGGGACTGCCCCGCATGGACATTTCAGACAGCGAGGACGACTCCGAGGAGGAGGAAGATCCCGAGGAGGACGGACAGTGGGAGGACGCATGATGTAGACCCTGACGAAGCTTAAAGAGATTTTTTTTTAAGCTTCTGTTGTTTTCCTTTTCCTATGTTTAATCTTTAGTGTTGGACTTAGAACCTTAGCTTTTGGAAGGCCGTGTGGGCCGGGACTTATGTTTTACTTTTTCTTCTGCATAACCGTTGGTTGAACATCCTGCCTATGGCAGAAATTTTGGATATATATATATACATGACCCTAATAGGGCTTTTGCGGCAAGTTATGTTTGTTAAGAATGATATTCTGTTTGGAATCGTTTTACAGTAAAGCCATAATAGCGTTGGTGTATGTTGAGCTGTGAAAAGAATAAGTGCCTAATGATTACCTGTTTTCTATAGCAGCATGCCTCCGAGAAGGAATCCGGGCGAACCCGAGGTCGAGGTCGGGAAGGCCAAGAGGAAGGGTAGGATCCCGAGCAAGAGCCAGAAGAGATTCCCCAACCACCACCTCCACCTCAACCCGATCGCCGGATCGAAGAAATGTTTCTAAGACAGAACCCTCCTGTCTTTAACGGGAAAGGTAGCCCGGAAGAAGCCGAACAATGGGTTAGGGCCATTGAACGGATTTTTACCTTTTTAAGGTGCACGGCACGGGAAAGGTTGTCGTGTGTTACCTTCCAGCTGATCGGACCAGCTGACTTCTGGTGGGAGGCCAGAAAGAAGACTTTTTCAGCTGAACAGCTCGAGGAATTCTCGTGGGAGGATTTCAAGAGAGAGCTGTATGAAAAGTACATCCCTAAAAGCTATAAGAGGAAGAAGGAGCAGGAATTTTTCCTGCTAAAACAAGAAAGGATGACTGTGACCGACTATGATCGCACCTTCTGCGAGATGTCGAGATATGCACCAGAACTGGTGGACACCGACTTGAAAATGTCGGAAAAGTTCAGGGCAGGGCTAAGAATGGAGATACGCATGTCTCTTGCCAGCCATGGAGACCTGTCCTACACTGAAGCTCTTGCACGAGCTTTAGATATAGAGGCGGCCATGACCGAAAATAAGTCGGTGGCGTCTCAGACACACAATCTTGCTGGATAGAGGAAAGGAAATGGGAACCCAACCGCTGGAACTTTGGGGCCTTGAGTCACAAGCGCCCGTGGCAAGGAGACGCGGCGCCACAAGGACAAGGCTGGAAGAGAGCAGCTTATGCTCCACCAGCAAGGGGACCACATGAACCGTCGAGGACACCTCAATGCCCTCGATGCCATAGGACACACAAGGGTGTGTGCACGGCAAACGTGGTAAGCTGTTATAAGTGCGGGCAAGCGGGCATTCGCCAACAATTGCCAAGATCACGTTCGGATGTAAGACCGAACCAACCGGCAATGCTTTCGACCATTAAGGGCTATATGACTTCAACCCCACCGCGCGCGGTTTCAGCCCCAACCCCACAACTCAGGGGCAACACGGCCGACCTCAACAACAACTCCAACAACAACAATAATGGCAACGCGGCAACCACCGCAATGATGGCGGCAACTTCACCGCAATAACGAGGCGTCAACCACGGCATCACGCCCGCCAAGATGGCAGCAACAGCAAGGCAACAACCGCCGAATCGGCGGGACCGGCGCCCGTCACCTCGGTGGCTCGGTTAGAGCTACGCCCGTGATAGGAGGCGAGCGAACAAAACCAGGGAACTTGGCGGTATGGGAGTTCTACTCAACCCACCGTTATAGTATTGTTCGATCACGGTGCTTCGATTCTTTTATTGCAAAATCATGCGAGAAATCTTGAGCCTTAGGTCTGAAAAATCAAGCCGGGATATGAGAATCTCATCACCTATAGGAGGGATTATGATCATACCCACTTTGCTCGAACCCAGAGTTGACATTAGGATCACTTAAGGTTACGCTAACGACCTAAACATAATACCCATGGATGATGTAGACATAATCCTTGGAATAGATCGGTTAGCTAAGAATCATTCCACGATTCTCCGTAAGGAAAGAAAATTTCGTTTCGCTTTCGGACAAGAAGCTACGCATTTTCACGGGATCGAGATAGGAAGGAGGATTCCGATAGTATCGACTACAAGCTGGAGAATGATGAACCGTAAGGGATGCCATGCATTCCTTGTTTATTTAAACGATGAGGATAAACCCGAGCGGGTAGAAGACATTGAAGTTGTCAGAGAATTTCCGGACGTATTTCAAAAATCTACCAGGACTACCTCCTAATAGACAACTAGAGTTTACCATCGACTTGGAGCCAGGATCTGTAGGGAAAACTTATGTTAACCCTCGCCCCGAGGATCCATCTTGGGTGTTTAATTCACCATACATTGATTATAAACCTAGCATGCGTCTATATAATTAAATTGCAACACGTTGGGGTTTACACGTGTTTACCTTTGGATCTGAAGAGGTCGATGGAACGAGATGAACGGATCGAACGGATCGGACTCGTGCTTTGACCTTCTGGACTGTATCCCGGTTGCCCAATCTCCAACGTCGAGTGAGGACGATCTATGGAGAATGCTTCGGAAAATCACCCAATATCTCTCTTCTAAATTTTCGAGAATCCTCTCAAGCTTACTATGAGATGCACGAAAATTAGCTTTGGATTAATGAGCATTAACCTAGACTTTATCTCATACCTTATATTTATAATGCACTACCTTAATCCTATATGGAATGTTACCATAATCCTATATGGAATATTACCATAATCCTATATGGAATATTACCATACTCTTAGGATTATTTCCATACTCTTAGGATTATTTCCATACTCTCAAGATTATTACCATAATCTTATATGGAAAGGATCTATGCATATACCATAAATATAATTATATCCTTGTGGGATAAAGAGAATAAAATCTTGCCAATTGAGAGCATGAGGGGCGCCGATTTTCCTTGGCTACGGGCTGGATGGGCCAATTGTGGATCAAATGCAAGGAATAAAGATGGGCCTCAAATAAATTAATTATCTTATGTTCAAATTTGAACATAAATTAATTTATAAACATTCGATCATGCCACTAGAGAAAGAATGTTGACTTACCCTTTATTACCGAAGTTGAGTCGGCTTGCACTTAGACATTACGAATCCTCGTATTTAAGATATCGAACGTCCATTAATCATTTATAGCAATCATCGCTTAAAACGATTAACAACTTTATTTCCTTAAGTAGTACCACTCAACCTTATTATTGTACTTGAGCTAACTCAACTGCAGGGTTTAGTACAATAAACCTTTGAGCTCCTTAAGGGACGCCATCATCCTTAACGGATACGGTGACTCGACATGATAACTAGCGTGACATACAAGATCGCCACCACCCAAGATGCGAGAATCTTGTTAGAACATATAACCCTCACCCATAACAAGTCAAAGTGATGGACAGAACTCATACTCACCTAATACCTTATCGAGGTTTAGATCATCGTAAGTCACCGAGATCTTGGTTCTTCACGACGGTCGAAAGAAGAACTCATCTCATCGTGATCCTTCAATACGCCGAGACGCATCAAAGATAGACAAGCAACTAAGTCAAGTCACTTCTTATCTATACTGCAGCCTAAACCGACAACTCGTCCTTAAGTCGCCTCACCGTGAACCTTTTATATCTCATTAAGCTTGACCAATCATACGTACTTCGTGATCTTCTACACATCGTATGATCTAACTTATATATGAGATAAGGGGACACAGATATATGCAATCAAGTATTCATTTCAGATAGGAGATTGTAATAGTGGTAACAGGAAACATTGTATACAAGCTCAACCAAACTGCTTTCAGTATACAAATCCAACAATCTCCCACTTATACTAAAGCAAACTTTTAGTATACAATGTGTCTTTCTACTAGCTATTACAAATAACCATCACTTTGCTTCTCCCACTTATACAAAAGTTTCCTTTCTAAGTGGGTGCCATCAAGCATAATCCAAGTCCTCTAACGTGTCCATCGTAGACTTTTGCGCGGTGCTCTTCGTGAATGGATCCACTAGATTTTCCGTCGATCAATCTTTTCAATCTGCGACGCCACCGCCTAACGATTTCTCGTATGACATGGTACTTTCTCTCTATGTGTTTTGTCGCCTTGGGTCCGTGGTTCCTTCGAGTTTGCCATCGCACCGAGTTATCACAAGAAACTATGATACTCTTGGGCAAACCAGTACCACATCTAGATCCATGAGGTAGTTCTTGAACCATACTGCCTCCTTAGAAGCCTCCGCCGCGGCTACATATTCGGCTTCCATGGTAGAGTCCGCACGCATCGCCGCTTTGCACTCCGCCAGATACGGCTCCACCTCCCAAGGTAAACACATAGCCCGAGGTCGACTTTTTCTCATCACGGTCACTTGGAAATCCGAGTCAGATAACCCAAAGGCATTAGACTATCTCGCATGGTAAACCAGCCTATAATCTCGAGTCCTTTTCGTGTACTTGAGTATATGCTTTATCGCAGTCCAATGAGCTTGTCGTGGTTAGATCGATATCTAGCTACTATGCCACCGTGACAGCGTATATCCGGCCTCGTGCATAGCATTACGTACATGAGACTTCCTACGGCGGAGTTGTAAGGAACTTGTCTCATTTCTATCTCCTTTGCAAATATAGGTGATCTGCTTTTGATAAAGGAACGCCATGTCTCGAAGGTAGCAATCCTTTCTTGGCGGTCCGCATACTAAAACGAGTAATCACAAGATCAATGTAAGACGCCGAGATAAGCTCAATATTTTCTTCTTGCGATCTCGGTAAACCTTGATCCCAAGAATGTACGCATCTCCTAAGTCTTTCATTTGAAACGATCGGATAGCCAACTCTTTACGCCCGATAACGACTTCACGTTGTTGCCAACTAGAAGGATGTCATCTACATAAAGTGCAAGAAATACCACATCACCGCTGACATCTAACCGATACACACAACTCTCGCTCATAACCGGGTAAATCCATAGGACTTTACCACCGCCAAAGCGTAAGTTCCATGATCGGGGTTCGCTAAGTCCATAAATGGACTTAAGCTTCCATACTAGATGCTCTTCACCCTTTACCACATAACCTTCGTGTTGCGACATAGATGTCTCTACCTTCCTCAAGGTAACCGCTTAGAAAAGCGGTTTTAACATCCATTTGCTAAACCTCTAGGTTCAAGTGGGCTGCTATGGCTAGAAGAATTTCGATGGACTTGAGCATTGCTACGGCTAAAAGGTCTCATCAAATCGATGCCTCAATCTGAGTGTACCCTTTCGCCACAAGCTCCGGCTTTAAAAGCGAAACCTCTCCATCGGAATCTCTCTTCCTCTCAGATATCCACTTACTACCTATGGCTTCCTTGCCATCCGTAGAGGTGTCTTTTCATATACATCCATAGTCATATGGACTCCATTTCTAAGTCCATAGCGGTGTGCCATGACCTTGCATCAATATCTTGTATCGCCCTTGTATGTCCATGGGTCGATTATTGCATGTTCGTCTGTGACTAAATCCAAAGATTCACCCACGAACATAAATCGCTCGGGTTGACGAACAACCTCCCACTACTGACGAGGTTCTACAGCACAATGGCAACGGTGGGTGCAGATACTTGTGGTTCTCTAACTTGCACAACTTGTCGTAGGTACCACTTATGCGGTCGGTATCTCCAATGGAACTCGACCCACTTCAATTTCTTGAAGTATCCGTGTCGATCCCTCCCACTGACTCGACATCTCGCACCTTTGGCCTAATCGGTGGTGGAATACGATCATCTTCTAATTCTTGAAGAATGATTTCAACTTTGGACTTATGATTTTCATATAATCCTCTTCTAAGAATCGGCATTAGTGCTAATAATGACCTTCTCGATCCTTAGGACTATAGAATAAACCACCTTCGCTCCTCTAGGATAGCCAATAAACAGCCTTATACGATCTAGCCTCCAACTTGTCGCCTTTCTTATTCAAAGACGTGTCTTTGATCGCCCATATCCTTATGTGGCTTAAACCGGCTTCATACCCAAACCACAACTCGAAGGGGTCTTTTCGACCGACTGGACGGTACTAGATTTAGCAAGTATGCCACCGCCTCTAAGGCATATCCCCAAAACGAAATAGGCAATGTAGCATAACTCATCATAGATCTAACCATTTCCAAAAGAGTCCTATTTCTTCGCCTCGACACACCATTTTGTGGTGTGCCCGGTGAAGGCGCTGGATGTAATCCCACACTTCACTAGATAGTCCATAAACTCGTTATCGAGGTATTCGCCACCGCGATCGATCGCAGCCGACTTGACACTCTTACCTAGCTTCGCTCCACTTCCGCCTTAAACTCTTTGAATTTCTCAAAGCATTCGACACTTGCGTGAAGCGGTATATGTATCCGCACCTTGAGTAATCGTCAATGAAAGTGACAAAATACTGCATTCTCCACGAGCTTGTGTGGACATTGGTCCACATTGTGTCGAAATGGACTAACTCCAACATTTCTTTGGCTCTATAACCCTTCGCTTTGAAGGGTCTGGTCGACATCTTACCTTCTATACAGGATTCGCAGACTGGGAACGGAGTAACCGAGAGATTACCTAACGCTCCATTCTTAGCCAGTCTTTGGATCCTATTTAGATTGATGTGACCTAATCTAAGATGCCAGAGAAAAGTAGAGTCATCTTGCGAAGAAAACTTTCTCTTTTTAGGGTTTGATGAAGATGCAACATAGTTATAGGTATTATGTTTTGCGTAAATAGTATAAAGCTTAATTATATAAGGTGCCAACACGTATAACTTCGTCATTTCTTATGATAGAAACACCACTATCAAAAATAATGAATATCCATGAGTAAATAATTTGAAACGTAAACAAGGTTCCACAAAATCCGCACATATAAAACGCCTTTCAATACTAAAACTGTTGTCCCAAAACATAAAGAACATCTCCAACCGCAACCGACTTTCGCTGCGTTGCCCATGGAGATCGTTATCTCGCCATCAAACAGCCTCCCTTGTCCGCAGGAACCCACGCAGGTGTAACAAACATGATCGCTATACCAGATCTACTACCCATGAATGGGTAGAACAAGTCGCTAAACATGTTTCACATTAAAGCAAACGGCGCACTTGAGCCTCGAGCATAGGGCACTGCCTTCCAATGCCCGGTCTTACGCACTTGAAGCACTCGCCCTTCTCCTTCGCTTCTTCTGCCTCCGTGGCAACCATGTTCTTGTTCCCATTACTCCCACTATTTGCCTTGCCTCTACCACCTTTGGCACCCCTTTTCTATTTCTATTTTGCGATGAAAATTTTGGGCCCTTAGATGTGCTAGCAAGAGCATGTGCTCCTTTTCCCATAACTCCTTCCGCAGAACGAGATCATTAAACCGACTAAGTGTAAACTCGGTCTTGCTCATGATCGCATTCACGCCGAAAGTTCTCAAAAGACTTGGGCGGTGTATTGAGGATGATATCGACCTTGGCTCGCCGTCAATACCTCCTCCCAACCGATCAAGACTATCCATGAGATGAGTCATGTGGGAGACATGTTCATGGACCGAACTTCCTTCTTCCATCTTACACGCCAAGATTTCTCTCATTGTGTGGAAGGATCGTCCGATCCGATCGCCCAAACTTACCTCGAGACTTGACCAAATATCGGTCGCGTCGCCATCGATCGATGTCAGTACCGCAAGCCTTTGGACATCGTAGTCATCATATAGCATTTAGCCATATTGTTTGACTTATTCCAAAGTCTCGCCGACTCGCTGCTCATTAGTCGATCGCGATGAAGGGCATCGGGTTTAGAGTAGTGAGAACAAACATGTGTTCTTCAATGATAAGAACATATTCCATGTTTCGCTTCCACTCGATAAAATTTGGACCGGATAACGGATTTTGTGCGAGCATATTGATAATCGGCGTAAGAGACATATCTCAAACGATAATGTAAAACACATAAGCATACGATCGCAAATAATTCGTAACAATAATATTGTAACCTTTTGATAAAACAATATTAATTGAAACCTCCAATCGCCCAAGGAATCCCACATGCAAGCCACGCGTGTGGACGCCACACATGAACCCCCACTGCACTAAAATATACCTTTTAGTCGCTTAATTTCAATCCATGTCAACTTATCCTTATGACAAATGAAATTAATGATTGGACCTTACTAGACCACATCACTATCGCAAGAAGGACTTCATGAAGTTGTACTTAAGGTGATGTCTAAGCATTGACCACAATTTTAACGGCGAAGATGAATTCTTAGAATTGGTATACTCACTCGACCATACCGCCCAATTCAAATTCTTTTGTTATCTCATTTTATATCTATCTCTAGAGAACTTATGAAAATCGCACATGCAAGCCACGCGTGTGGACGCCATACAATGAATCTCTCACTTCTCAATAGATTTAAAATGTTTTATTTAGAAATCTCATCTAACAAACTTATGATAAACAAAGGCAAGCAAGCCACGCGTGTGGGCGCTTACTCACAGTCATGCCTCACTTTGTTTAGAGATCAAAAGTGGAGGTCTTGACATTTTAATTTGAAAAATTAATTTGTCGGGTTGCTTGCTTAGTCTTTTTATTCAAAAGGTTTGTCCATACGCATCACGTAATCCTAGCATGCTTTTCTATAGAACTCAACATGTAAAACATGCTCGCAGTAATTCTAAAATATGCTTGATAAACGCGATAAACCTAGCATGCTTACTATGCGCATCTAATTACGTAAAACACTTAAAGGTTTGTCAACGTAATATAAACATACATAGCATGCTACTGCATAATATAAACATCCACGACATGCATATGAACGATAAAATAAAATAAAACGCTCATCGCGCCCAATCGTGAAACCCGCACATTTAAATCTAATCTATTACATAGATTTACAAAGTGCAATTTAAACTTGAAACGGGCCTCGCGTGCGGCACGGACCGGATTCAACAATGGGCCTCGCGCACGGGCACGGGCCGGAAAATCTGAAAACGGGTGCGGGCCGGGTCGGCCAACTGTCTTGGGCAGCGCTAGGGCAAAGCCACCGCGCCCGACCTTTGCGCTGCCGCCTGCTGCCTCGCGTCTCGCCGGTCGCCTCGCTGATCGCGAAGACGACCGCGACCCGTCGAGCACGCTTGCGCAGCCTTCCACCGGCGCGAACGTCGCGAGAGACGTGCGTCGCCCGGCGGCGAAACTTCGCGACCGCGATCCGCTCGTGAAGCGCCGGGTAGCTTTCGCGCGCGAACGCGCCCGTCGCCGCTAGCTCGCTCGCCGCTGCTGCCAGCGGCCAGATCTCGCGATCGCTCGATGGCTCGCGTGGCGCCAGGATCTCGTCGCGTGACGCACGCCTGCCGCCCGCGCCCTCGCGATCGCCCACGCGACCGCGAGGCTCGGTCGCGAGATACCGCCCGTGGACCGCCGAGCTACCGTTTTCCGTCGTTTCTTCTTCGCTTCTTTCGTCTTCGTTCTTCTTTACGATAAGATTTACATGATAAAATCTAATCTAACCACGGATTTTCTCGTGGTGTAAAACAAAACCAACAAAACAATGAACGAGCCACGATGAACGACAAATCCACAATTATTAAAACGCACGTAATAATCAAACGTGAATTTAATCCAACAGAGCCAAGATTCTGATCCCAGGCTCTGATACCAATTGTAGGGAAAACTTATGTTAACCCTCGCCCCGAGGATCCATCTTGGGTGTTTAATTCACCATACATTGATTATAAACCTAGCATGCGTCTATATAATTAAATTGCAACACGTTGGGGTTTACACGTGTTTACCTTTGGATCTGAAGAGGTCGATGGAACGAGATGAACGGATCGAACGGATCGGACTCGTGCTTTGACCTTCCGGATCGTATCCCGCTGCCCAATCTCCAACGCCGAGTGAGGACGATCTATGGAGAATGCTTCGAAAATCACCCAATATCTCTCTCTAAATTTTCGAGAATCCTCTCAAGCTTACTATGAGATGCACGAAAATTAGCTTTGGATTAATGAGCATTAACCTGACTTTATCTCATACCTTATATTTATAATGCACTACCTTAATCCTATATGGAATGTTACCATAATCCTATATGGAATATTACCATAATCCTATATGGAATATTACCATACTCTTAGGATTATTTCCATACTCTTAGGATTATTTCCATACTCTCAAGATTATTACCATAATCTTATATGGAAAGGATCTATGCATATACCATAAATATAATTATATCCTTGTGGGATAAAGAGAATAAAATCTTGCCAATTGAGAGCATGAGGCGCCGATTTTCCTTAGCTACGGCCCGGATGGGCCACCAGGATCAAATGCAAGGAATAAAGATGGGCCTCAAATAAATTAATTATCTTATGTTCACCCGAACATAAATTAATTTATAAACATTCGATCATGCCACTAGAGAAAGAATGTCGACTTACCCTTTATTACCGAAGTTGAGTCGGGCTTGCACTTAGACATTACTGAATCCTCAGATTTAAGATATCGAACGTCCATTAATCATTTATAGCAATCATCGCTTAAAACGATTAACAACTTTATTTCCTTAAGTAGTACCACTCAACCTTATTATTGTACTTGAGCTAACTCAACTGCGGGGTTTAGTACAATAAACCTTTGAGCTCCTTAAGGGGCGCCATCATCCTTAACGGATACGGTGACTGACATGATAACTAGCGTGACATACAAGATCGCCACCACCCAAGATGCGGAGAATCTTGGTTAGAACATATAACCTCACCCATAACAAGTCAAAGTGATGGACAAAGAACTCATACTCACCTAATACCTTATCGAGGTTTAGATCATCGTAAGTCACCGAGATCTTGGTTCTTCACGACGGTCGAAAGAAGAACTCATCTCATCGTGATCCTTCAATACGTCAGAGACGCATCAAAGATAGACAAGCAACTAAGTCAAGTCACTTCTTATCTATATCGCAGCCTAAACCGACAACTCGTCCCTAAGTCGTCTCACCAGAACCTTTTTATATC
Source organism: Salvia rosmarinus (assembly GCA_036937905.1). Classification (NCBI taxonomy): domain Eukaryota; kingdom Viridiplantae; phylum Streptophyta; class Magnoliopsida; order Lamiales; family Lamiaceae; genus Salvia; species Salvia rosmarinus. The sequence continues at coordinate 82,408 of JAODLM010000583.1, read as the reverse complement.
TCATTAAGCTTGACCAATCATACGTACTTCGTGATCTTCTACACACCGTATGATCTAACTTATATACGAGATAAGGGGACACGATATATGCAATCAAGTATTCATTTCAGATAGGAGATTGTAATAGTGGTAACAGAAACATTGTATACAAGCTCAACCAAACTGCTTTCGATACAAATCCAACGGGATCAGCCCGATGTCGGGCGCCTATAGGATGGCCCCAAAGGAGCTAGAAGAGCTGAAAATCCAAATCCAAGAGCTTTTGGATCTAGGATTCATTAGGCGAGTGTTTCACCTTGGGAGCTTTGTTTTGTTTGTTAAGAAAAAGGATGGTTCTTTGAGGATGTGCATCGATTATAGGGAGCTAAATAAGATGACCCTAAAGAACAAATACCCTTTACCTGCATTGATGACTGTTTGATCAATTGCGAGGAGCGGGTGTATTCTCTAAAATTGATCTTAAGTCGATACCATCACTGAAAATACGATGCGAGGATGTACCTAAGACGCATTCGAACCGTATATGGCCACTATGAATTCATAGTTATGCCATTCGGATTAACCAATGCACCACCGTATTCATGGACCTCATGAGCAGTATTTCATCCATTTCGATAAATTTGTTTTGGTCTTCATAGATGATATCCTTATCTACTCAAAAATGAAGAGGATCATAAGGAACATCTACGGACGGTTTTGAAAACCTTGAGAATGAAAGACTCTTTGCTAAGTTTAGCAAATGTGAGTTTTGGCTGAAGGAAGTTATGTTCCTTGGACACATCGTGTCTGCTGAAGGCATAAAAGTAGATCCAGCCAAAGTAGAGGCCGTGCAGGAATGGAAATCACCAAAGACGCAGCACGAAATTAGAAGTTTCCTAGGATTAGCTGGCTACTATAGGAGATTCATCGAAGGATTCTCCAAGATTGCAAGGCCAATAACCCAGCTACTCCGGAAAGGAATCAAGTTCAATTGGACTGAGGAGTGCGAGACGAGTTTTCAAATACTCAAAGAAAAATTGACCAAAGGCACCGCCTCTAGCGGTCGAGCGGACAAAGTACGTGGTCTATCTGACGCATCTAAGACTGGACTGGTTGTGTTTTGATGCAAGAAGGAAAGGTGATAGCTTATGCATCCCGACAACTCAGACCCCACGAACTGAACTACCCAACCCACGATTTGGAATTAGCAGCTGTAGTTCATGCACTAAAATATGGAGACACCATCTCTACGGTGTGAGATGTGAGATCTTCACGGATCATAAGAGTTTAAGTATTTCTTGAACAAAGAGATCCGAATATGAGACAGAGAAGATGGCTAGAATTAGTAAAAGATTACGACGTGGTATTAACTATCACCCGGCAAGGCGAATGTGGTAGCCGACACCTGAGTCGTAAGAGCCATACCAAGTTAGGGATGTCTCTTTATACATGAGGAAAAACTCGTTGAAGAGTTTGGTAGAATGAGGATTGAATCCTGGAACCACCGAGACAATTGTGGTAGACGCTACACTCACACCGGCATCGACCTAAGAAAAGAATTGTCGAGGACAAAGGATGGAGGAAAAGTTGGAAAAGATCCGAGAAAGACTAAGGTCGAAGGATTCAAGAATTTTCAAGAGGCACCTGGATAACGCCTTATTGTTTGAAGGTAGGATATGCGCTCTGACGACGCAGAGCTTCGAACGAAATCATGAGTGAGGCTCACGATACGCCCTACACCGCGGTACTAAGATTAAGACGTACAGACCAAGGAAAAATTTTGGTGGGAAGGCGTGAAGCGAGACATAGCTTCTTTAGGTAACGCCTTTGTTTGTCAACAAGTGAAGGTCCTACACCAACGACCCTACGGAAGTTACAACCGTTAGAAATCCCGAATGGAAGTGGGACGATATAACGATGGATTTTACAAGCTTACCCAAATCGAGAAGAGGAAACACAACCATATGGGTAATTGTGGATAGACTTACCAAAAGTGCTCACTTTCATCTATTCAAAGCACTTATGGATCCGATAAGTCGCCCAAATGCGTTAAGGAAATTGTACGACTACATGGAGTGCCAAAATCTATTACCTGTGATCGAGACTCCAAGTTCACATCCGTGTTTGGATTAGCTTGCAAAGAGAACTGGGTACGAGATTAAACTTCAGTACAGCATTCCACCCACAAACCGATGGACAGTCGGAGAGAACGATCCAAACGCTAGAAGATATGCTTAGAACTGTAATTTTGGATCAAGGTGCAAAATGGGAAGAGATTTTACCTCTGATTGAATTTGCTTACAACAACAGTTATCAAGCGACGATCGGCATGGCCCCATACGAAGCCTTGTATGGCAAAAAGTGTAGATCACCACTTTATTGGGATGAAGTCGGTGAGAGAAAGGTCATAGGGCCTGATGCGGTGAACGAAATGATCGAAATCGTTCGACAAATTAGGATGAGGATAAAAGAGGCTCAGGACAGACAGAAATCTTACGCTGATACGCGTAGATCCGAGCTACAGTTTGAGGATGGAGACAAAGTATTTCTTAAGGTCTCTCCATCAAAAGGGATTGTCGTTCTTTGGCACGAAAGGAAAGCTTAGACCCGCTTCATAGACCTTATGAGATCCTAGAAAGGATAGGTCCAAGAGCTTATAGGTTGGCTCTTCCGCCAAACCTGGGAATGTCCATAATGTTTTCACGTGTCGCAATTACTTAAAATACGCTCACGACCCAAAGCACGTGATTCGCCAAGACGGCGTGATCCTCGAGCGGACATGAGCTATAAGGAAGAACCCACGGCCATACTTGACCACAAAGTCCAACAACTACGGAGCAAGTCGATTCCATTAGTCAAAGTGTTTGTGGAGACACCACTGGGCGAAGAAGCCACGTGGGAGCTTGAAGAAGCGATAAGAGAAAAATACCCCGATCTATTTTTCTAAAGGAATACAAATTTCGGGACGAAATTTTTCGTAAGGGGGGTGGAATGTAATATTCCAAAGAAACGAATATACGATTACGGTTTTCTAAACCCGTAATTAGGGTTTTACCGTATATTATCTTTTTACGACATCGAACCTTGTGTTTTCGATACGATATCGTTATAACGAATTCCTTTCATAATTCACTACGGATTGTGAATTAAAGGATTTAAATATTACGAAATGATTCGTCGATATATTTTAACGCCGACGTGATCGAACGCCGACTTTTCATGAAATTTTCTGAGCGGTGAAGCTTGGAATTAATTTCCATCTTAATTCCTTTATTAAAAGGATATATTTATTTAGTAAGTATGAACTTATCTGCGACCATTTTGAGATGAGTCGATTTTGAACGTTTGAGACGTTAACGCCAACGCCTGAGAGACGTTTTGTAAAATGAGTTTAATACTGTGAAATTATCATAATTAATTTCCTATTATTATTCTATATAATTTCAGTATTAATATTTATAAAATCGAATTTTCGCTTATTAAATTCGATATATTTGGTATTGAAATTTTGAAAACCCTAAGTTTATAAACTTTGGTTTTCACATGAAATGACACTATTAAATTATCCTATGGTATCTAAACTTTATAATATGATATATATGGGTATTATTAAGCTATGAAATCAGTTTTGGAACATTAAAACTCGATAGCTTATATTTATAATTTTCAAACATAATTTTGGAATTAGGGTTTCATATGCATGAATTAATGCTATAATTTTATCCTATGCTATTATTCAATATCTAAATCATATATTATGATGTATATATGTATATTTGGATCGAAAATGGCATGAGTATCAATTATAGGTGTGATTTATAATTTTTATCCTATTTCCGAAATTAAAATCCAGAATGCCCATTTTTGTGTTATTGGTTGATTTAATTATTTTATGGCATGTATTATATATCTATGACCTATAATATGATTAATACATAGTATTATAGTGTAACAAAATTAAAATCAGCTCCCAACACCCCCCATGCTACCGCCACCCTACGAACAAGAGTGCACTCCACCCTTTTTCTACCCAACGCACGGCTTAGCTTTTCACTTAGCTAATCATCACACTAATTGTCATCATTGAGCTGCAGATTTTGTGCCATTTCTTGGCCAAAATCGAGAGAGAGGGAGAGAAGTATAGGGGAGGACTCTTCCCATTCAAGCCATACACTCAACACACATTACAAACACTCAACACTCTCATTACTCTCTCCATTTTCCTCTCCCATTTTCTGAAAACAGTCGACAGCCCCCTCCCCATTTTCGAAAGCTTCATCCTCTTCTTCTTCTCCATTTCTTCTCCCTAAACCTTCACACCATACATTGTTCTTTGATTCTATACCATACCCAAGGTAAATAAGGCCATAGTATCGATTATATCCTCTTTTATTCCAGAAAAATCGAGCATGCTCTTGATATATTTATGTATGTTTCAATGTTATATATATGTATATATATGTTTTAAATGTTCTTGAGCATGAGATATATTGTTCTTGATGACTTTATTCCAAAATATATGTGAATATATGTTAGAAGAGCATAGATGGTTGTTATTAAATGGTTGAAATGTATCTAGTTAGTATATATGATTTTCAACCTTAATCTTGTTTTGAAATAAATTTTCAAAACTATAGAAAATGTTTAGTAATAACCGAGCATGTTCTAAGTATTTTAAGAATGAAATATTGATGTATGTTATGATTTAAGGCTATGGTATGTTAATTAAAATTTTGGAAAACCCTAGCCTTAAATTTTAAGAATGCCGTGAGCTTCATAAGTTCATACCTTGTGTATAATTTTATTTTAAGCTTGTGATGACATATTAATGCTTTAATGTATTGTTTATATGTTATATGTTTTAATTAGAATTTTGAAACCATATGCTTAAATTTTAATTAATACCGTGAGCATTAGGAAAGTATAGGTTGATGTATGATTTTATTTTTGAACATGTAATGGTGTTTTAATGCTTTAGTATATTATTTATGCATTGTGTGAATTAATTAGAATTTTTGGAAATCAAATACTATTTTAAATCAAATAAACCGTGAGCTTGTTGCTCTTGAAGGTGATGATTTAATTAGTTTTGATAAATATTATGATGTTATATTACTATACTATAGTGTATAAACATAGTATATAATTGTTGGAATTTTTGAAAACCAAAAACCAAAAACAATCAAAAAAGCCGAGAGCTTACAAGCTCATATGGTGATGATTTCAATTGGTTTGGTTGATATTATGATGTTACAATGTTATAATATAATGTTTAATCATGTTGGAATTTATTTAGAATTTTTTTAGAAATTAATTGCTAATTATTTGGTAATTACCAAGTTATTACCGTGAATATTGTTATATATTGTGAAATAAATGGTTATGATGAACTATGGGTTATATTGGTGAAGTATATTGATGTTGGGATATTATATTAATTATATATCAATTTTGGGAATTTTTGGATAATTATTCCTATTTATTTGAATTACCGTAAATATATATATGTATATATATAAATAAATAACAAATAATATCATATGAATTTTATGAATTCATATTCTGGACCACAGTGTATAATAATGCACTATATTAATTTAGAAAAATTTTCAAAGGTCATTTAGTATTTTAATCTAATTATCGAAAATTTTGATAATTTAAAAGGGTTTTAAAATCCTTTTAATTCAGTTTATTAATAAAATATATGTCTATTAATATTCGGACAGTTTTGAATTTTACAAAATTTTATTAACATAGATTGCTATGTTTGAGACAAACGCTCATTTAATAACGCTTTAAATACCAAAATACGCTTTTAATTATAAAAGGGTTATTAAAATGCGAAAATATTTATAAGTCCTCGATTTACAAGATAACTCGAGAAATAGGACTTTACGCTTTCAAATCAATCAAATTCGATTTTAAACAAAATTGTAAGAAATTACTTTTAAAAGTCAAAATCGCCGACTTTGTCGACGATGTTGACTTCGTTGACTTTTCAAGTCAAACGCGTGCGATTATACGCTTATAAATACGTCAATGCGCGTAAGATATACTAATTGAGTATGATACCTCATTAGTAAGAAAAGATTTCACAAATGAAATCCATATATCGAAAACGTGCTTATACGTTGAACGTATCTCGAGAACGAGAAAAGTCAATCGATATCGTATTAGAGACGTATTGAATCCACTATGAATTCAGTCTACATCGATATGAAATATCGAAGTTTATCTTAGTTTTCGAAAGTCTCGAAAGACTTGAGCGACGCACTAAAACCTCGCTTTTACAACGAACCATAGTCCAGTGGGCTCGCTTTTCTTACCTCACCAATGCGCTTTATCTTCAAAATGCTGGCCTTTTCACCCCACTAAAGCGTGAATTTACCGTTATTTCAAATGAGTTTATTTACAAGACTTATCCTGTTGCTTAACAAATGTTTTATGCATTACCGCCAAAATATTTCGCTTTTGTGTATGGATCCTATCTCATTATGCCCGGTGTAATTGTGGAGACGGTCGAACTATTATATCAATTGTTGTGGTAGACCCAACCTTTTAATGTCGGGTCCGTGCCGGATGATAAATGCACAGCTAGGATTGGCGTGAAGGTTGGAACTATACCGTGTTAACATATGCTTGGCGGTATCGTGTCTTTGCCGACGGATTACGGCGGCCACGGCGTCGTAGATGGGAGCCTCCTCTCGACGCTTATTATTTATTATTATGTATTGTGACTATGAGATACGGACCATACACACCAAGAAAATGCTCGCCGAGCTATGTTTACTGAACTGAATGATTTGGTAAGACAAGGCATTTTAACTAAAACCACTCGACTTACCCGATATTGGCAACAGAATCCAAATTCTATCAAATGTTTTCGGCATGAGTCCACTAAGTGCAAATTTCTTGTACTTAGCCCTACATGTTTGTTTTAAATGTGCGAGGTTGAGCTCGATGGTGATGATGGAGAATGTTTGAGAGTCCAAAGTCCTCGACCGATTTACTTGAATTTGTGGTTTATACCTCAATGCATATCGTCATATATGTATTCACACACTTTCCGCCGCTATACTCGAACTCCCTTATTTACGCTTTATGTTTATAAACTATTGAGGCCCATCGGATCGTGCCAAGTTTTGGGGTCCGATGGCTTAAACCTTTCAAATACAATATAACATCATCTCATATTCTGCTCGAGCATGTTAGTTTATTTTATGCATCCCTATTTTACCCATGTAACCCCTAAAATACTACTCCTAGATTAGTTGCCTCCATCCGGGTTGGTCCGGAGTGGGTCGTGACATTAGGCGTTTAAATAATCGGGTATTACATTCCACCCTTAAAGAAATTTCGTCCAAATTTACATACCTCGGAAGAGATCGGGTATTTTTCTTTCATTGCGTCCTCAAGCTCCCACGTGGCTTCCTTCGTCCATGATGTTTCCTGACAGACTGACTAGTGGAATCGATTTATTCGCAATTCTGAACCTCGTGGTCTAGAATAGCCATAGGTTCTTCATTATAGCTCATATCCGGATCGAGGATCACGTCGTCTCGATGGATCACATGCTTGGATCGCACACGCATTTTCCGAGTCAGGATACGTGAAAAACATTGTGTCGCTTCCCGCACTTGGCGGAAGAGCCAACCCATAGGCGATCGGGCCTATTCTTTCAAGGATTTCATAGGTTCAATAAATCGGGTCTTAACTTTCCCTTACTCCAAACCTTATTATCCCTTGGATGGAGAGACCTTTAAAAGACTTTGTCTCCATCCTCGAAATGTAGCTCGATCTTGGCAGATCGGTAAGACTTTTGTCATCATGAGCTTCCTTTATTCTTTAGCTAATTTGGCGTCGATCTCAATCATTTTGCTTATAGCGTCAAAGCCCAAGGATTCTTCTTCACCCACTTCATCCCAAAGAAAGGTGATCGCATTTTCTTCCATATAAGGCTCATACGGGGCCATATCGATCGTCGCTGATAGCTATTCTTGTAGCAAATTCGATGAGAGGTAAAACCTCTTCCCATTTTGCACCTCGATCCAAAACTACAGTTCTCAACATGTCTTCGAGTGTTTGATCGTCCTTTCCGATTGTCCATCGGTTTGAGGGTGAAAAGTCTTTGAAATTTAATTTTGTGCCCAATTCTTTTGCAAGCTAGTCCGTAATCTTGAAGTAAATTTTGAATCTCTATCGATGTGATAGTTTTCGGTACTCCATGCAGCATACAATTTCCTTCTCGCATACCGGGCTAGCTTATCGGACCGTGGGTAATCTGATTGCGTAAAATGTGCACATTTGGTGAGTCTGTCCACTACTACCCATATAGCGTTGTTCCTCTTAGACTTTTGTAAACCCGTAACAAAATCCATAGCTATATCTTCCCATTTCCACTCGGTATTGCCAAAGGTCAGTAGCTCGTAAGGACGTTGGTGTAATGCTTTTACTTGTCGACAAGCAAGATAGGCGCTTCTACAAAAGAGGCTATGTCTCTTTTCATACCTTCCCACCGTAACTTTTCTTTAAATCTTGGTACATTTTAGTACCGCCTGGATGGGTCAGTATAAGGTGTGTCATGTGTTTCACTCATGATTTCATTCCGAAGATTGTTGTTGTCTGGGATACACAACCTTCCTTCAAACAATAAAGCATTATCGGTGCTTCTTGAAAATTCTTCATCCTTCCGTCCTTACCTTGGCTCTCGCTTTTCTAACTTTTCCTCCATCCTTCGCTTCTTCAATGATTCTTTTCCTCAAGTCGACGTCAATGCGAGTGTAGCAATACAACTCGTGATCGCCTCTCGTGGTTCAACCAATTCAATATTCATCCTTTCAAACTCTTCAATGAGTTTTTCTTCATTTGTGAAGAGACATCCCAATTTGTTTTGGCTCTTTACGACTCAAGGCATCGGCCACAACGTCATTTTACCCGGTGATAGTTTATACCACGTAGTCTTTTACCAATTCGAGCCATCTCCTTTGTCTCATGTTTAGATCTCTCGTCGAAAAGTATTTTAAACTTTTATGATCGGTAAAGATTTCACATCTTACTCCGTAGAGATGATGTCTCCATATCTTTAAGGCATGCACCATCGCTGCTAGTTCCGCATCATGTGTCGATAATTCAATTCATGCGGTCTCAATTGTCGAGATGCATAGGCTATCACTTTTCCATTTTGCATTAACACACGCCTAATCCATTTTGGAAGCATCTGTAGACCACGTACTCTTTATCTCGCTCGAACCGCTAATACAGGGCGAGTTAACTTTTCCTCGAGCGTCTCGGAAATCGCCACACTCATCACCCATGTGAATTTAATTCCTTTTACGAGTAGTTGGGTTTTGGTCTTGCTATCTTCGAGAATCCTTCAATGAATCTCCGATAGTAACTCGCCAATCCCAAGAAACTTCTAATTTCATTTTGGTCCTCGGCGATTTCCATTCTTGGATCGCTTCTACTTTGGCCGGATCAACTTTAATCCTTCTACCGACACAATGTGTCCAAGGAACATTACTCCTTCACCGAATTCACATTTGCTAAATTTAGCAAAAGTTGTTCATTTCAAAGTTTGCAAGATCGTCCGGAGGTGTTCCTTGTGTTCGCCTTCATCCTTTGAATAGACGAGGATGTCATCTATGAAGACTAAGACAAATTTGTCTAAAAATGGTCGAACACCCTATTCATGAGGTCCATGAATACCGCCGGCGCGATTGGTCAATCGAATGGCACAACTATAAATTCATAGTGGCCGATCTCGCTCGGAAAGCGATCTGATACATCTTCAGCCGCACTTTAAGTTGGTGATAGCTGATTTGAGGTCGATTTTCGAGAACACGCTTAGCTCCTCTTAGTCGATCAAACAAGTCATCTATCCTTGGGAGTGGATACTTGTTTTTGAGCCATTTTGTTCGGGCCTCGGTAATCTATACACATCCTCAAGGAACCATCTTTTTCTTCACAAACAACACCGGTGCTCCCTAGGCGAAACACTAGTCCGATAAAACCTAGGTCAACACTCTTGGTTTGAATTTTCAACTCTTCCAGCTTCTTTTGGAGCCTTTCAGACGGTGCTTTTGACATCGAGCCGATCCGGTTCCAAGTCAATGGTAAACCCAGCTTGTCATCGTGAGGCAATCCCGGTAGATTTTCGTGAAAACATCCGAAAATTCTCGTACAATCTCTACATCTTCAACTTTTATCGTTGTTCGATCTTCTCCGTTCAAGTAAACAAGAAATGCATGGCATCCTTTCTTGTTTATCATACTTCCGCCTTCAACATGGATATAATCGAATTCTCTTCCCATATCGATTCCGTAAAGCTTGTAGCTTCTTTTCCGTGAAAATGGAATGAAATTTTCCTTTCTTTACACGTGATTGTAGCATGATTTTCAGCCAACCAATCCATTCCCAAAATTATATCTACGCCACCCATGGGTATTATGTTTAAGTTATTCGTCGTAACCTTAAGTGATCCTATGTTCAACTCTAGGTTTGAGCAAAACGAGTAATACCATAATCCCTCCTATGGGTGAAGAGATGTTCATATCCCGGTTTGCTTTCTCGGATCTAAGTTCCAATAGATCTACACATGTTTTGCTACAAAGAATGTGATGCTCCCGTGTCGAACAAAAGTATAACAGTACGCTGAGAAGTGTTCCCATACCGCCAGTTTCCACGGTTTTGTTCTTCTCGCCCCGGTGCAGAGCATATGCTCGCTTGAGCCTACCGAGGTGACGGGCCGCCTTTGTTGATTCTATTGTGGTCTGCTGCTGTTGGCGCTGTCACTGATTACGCCTGCTGTGGTGGTTATCGTTGTTGTTGTTTGTTGGAAACCCAATCGCTCTTAGGGGTTGGGCGTTGCGGGGATGATTCGCCTTCCCACTATCCCCTGCGTGCCAAGACAATCTGCTTGCGTAATGGCCCTTCATGCCACACTTGAAACAATTTACCAAACGACAAACCCTTTGTGAAATTTACGCCTTTTGGGCGAGGAGTTGTTCTCGCTCGATCCTGTGGTCCTCCGTCTCGAGGGTTAAAGACCGGTTTCTTCCATCCCTGCCCTTGCGGTATCGTGTTCCTCGCCACGGTCGCTTGTTATTAATATTCTCAAAACTTCTCGATTGTTATTCCTGCACTTTCTTCCCATTTTCTTTCCTTTGTCCCTTGTGTTCGATGTCCGTGGTGCGATTGATTTTTCTTACGCCATAGTCGCTTTCTATGTCCAAAGCTCGCCCAAGAGCTTTGTAAGTCGATCTCCACGGTCGGCTAGAGACATTCTTATCTCTCGATCTCAATCCGACTTCAATTTTTGCCATCTTCATATCCAGATTCACCGATCGGGGGTATATCTCGACATATCGCAGAAGATGCGATCATAATCTGTTACTGACATTTTCTCCTTTTCGATTATAAACTCATGTTCCTTTCTCTTCCGATAACTCTTCGAACATACTTCTCATCTGATACCCTCCCTTTAAACTCTTCCTGGTGAATTCATTCATATGATCCCATCAAAAATCTTTCGCCGGGCTTCCCACCAAAAGTCGGCAGTCCCGTCACTGAAAGGTAATACAGATAGCTGCCTCGCTACTGCAAACAAGAAAATCAAATATCCTTTCCATAGCCCTCGATCCATTGCTCGGCATCATCCGGCTTCCTTTTCCATCAAAGGATAGTGGGTTCGCCTAAGAATAATTCCTCGATCCCACGATCGGGTGGAGGTGGTAGTGGTTGGGGTATGTTCAGTGTTCGCAGTGCAGAATTCTTCCTCTCGCCTATTTCTTCCCCTTCCCTACCTCTTTGTGCAGATCCCGCCTCATGGCATTCTCGTTGTTTAAACATATAATAAATATTGAAAATCATTTTCACAATTAACATATATAATATCATCATACAATTTCTTTTGTAAGGCATCTTTAATTCAAGCTATTCATTCTTATCACACAATCATTTATGCCGCAAAAGCCCGCTTCGGGGTTATCATATATATATACATCAGAAGATTTGTGCCTCAAGGAGGACTATTTTGTACAACAGTTGATACAAAGAGATAATGTACAATAGATGGCATCTCTAAAGCTTAACCCGATCGAACAACATACGGGATTACAAGATAATACAAAATACAAAGTTCACTTCCTTTTCAAAACACAAAAGTAACCTACACACATACCGGACTATATACATACGGACTAAAACCTAGCTAAACAGTCATCGATGTATCACTCATCATCATATCGATCCTCCTCGTGATCCTCCTCGCCGTCAATCGCCATCGAGTCGCCATCCGAATCATCGTCCGAGTCGCCCTCACGGCGGTGTACTGGATGGTCCCGCCCGCCATCGCCAACCATAGGAATGTCGCGGATCGGATCAAGTCATCACGATCATCGAGACCTCATCCTGGCCGTCTGTCGATACGGCTCAGCTGGCGGTGCCGGCGCTGTCATAGGCGGCAAGATAGGAAGTGGTGCACGTGTGGGATGTCCAATCGACAGCGGGAAAACACTGGCATCCCCAATGCTCGGGCCGAGATGCCACGTCACATGAGCGGTCGGTCGCTTTGCTTCCAAATCTCTCGTAATCACGGATCAACCACTCGAGGAACCTCCAGTAGAGCCACTCCGGTGACTCGTCACGCCACGATATTCCTGAGGAGGTACGGTCCTCTCTGGCTACCCCAGATACTAAAGACGAGGTCGATGACTCACAAATCTCGTAGATCTCGCTACTGTGTCGTAGTCACCACCATATCGGTAGATGTAATCTCCGATATTTCCCGTGCATAGTCTTCCCAACAATCGGTAGCCGCATCGAGGACGCCTCACGCCATCAAGTCCGTCACCCATGCTCGTGCGCCCTCCAATGACGCAGTAGTGCGTGAGGAACTCTCCGAGATCATCTCCCAAAGACATCCGATACTCACGGTACATCTATGAATGATCTCTGCAGGGTGGCACTCGTCCAAGTCTGCGCCTAGTAGTGTGTCGAGTCTCGGCCATCTCGTCATGCATAAACGAGCATAAGAAAACTAAATAAGGATAATCGATGCATAGATAAAAAATAAACTTAACGCTCGCTAAGCAAAAGAATAAACCTGGACAGTCTATAAAGCGTATAAACAATCCAAACACCTCGATAAATAGATAAATGTTATACGAAAATTGTTCTCATATACAACACACGCTTGTAGCTTTCCTACCATACTAAGAAACATACCGCCTAGCAAGATAAACAAAATCTTATCATATAACTAAATTCTAGTTCTATAAAATTATGAGCTAGCTTCTACTGGCTCTCGTGATTTCTGGAGAAATAAACAGGGGATCTTTCCTTCATAAGAAATATAGTACAGTCCGTTAGGAGTACATAGGAGAAAACCGTGCGCAATTCGGAGTCCAAACGAAGGAGAACGGACCAAAATAAAATCACTGCGCGAAGCAGTTCGCCTTTGCCGAGGTGAACTGTCCGGGGTGGACTGTACTGATTCTCGTGAATTTTGGAGAAGGAATCAGGGGTTCGATCCGTCATAACAAATAAAATAAATTGCGTTAGGAGCACGAGGCGGCGAGCCGCTTGCAAATCGGAGTCCGAACGAAAAGAACGGATCCAAACAAAAACACTGCGCAGCAGAAAAATTTTCTGCGCTGTCAAGAGATCGTAGGCAATGCCGATATCGAGGTCGCATGCCGTTGCCGAGACGGACTGCCGAGGCCGAGGTGACGAGGTGACTGAGGTCAGCTGGTCTGTCGAAAAGAATCGCGAATCTTGAAATAATGGTCGATTACGACAAAGGCGGGCTCGGCGTGTCGAGGTCGACTTCAAGTGGATTTGCCGGTAAAATACGGCCATGAATTGTCGAGATACAATCTTCAAACTCGAAGTGGATGTCGAGGTTGACACCAAATAAACTCCTGTGTCGATGCCGGGTGAATCAATTGAAGTCGCAAGAATGCCGAGGCGCATTGGTCACCGAGTCGAGGTAAACTCGGGTCGACTTCAAACGAGGTGGAAAGCCTTAGCTTTTCAATTTGAGCTCGATTCTTTGTTCTCGAAAGAAAAGGAGAAGAGTTTGTACATTTGTCCGTCTATGTTCTTTTCAAAGAGGATCATGCATCTTATTACGCCTATGTTCCATTCGTGATGACATAGGCATTAATCAAAATCAACATTGAGAAAAGATGAATAAATATTCGACTATGACGAACATAGTTCGCTTTAAACATACGCATTTCTTGCGAAATTTTTTAATCAATAATCAATAAATAATCATGGTTATTTACAACCTTTTCATTTCATTTGTCGATAATGTTCTATCAACACAAATCATTTGTCGATAATGTTCTATCGATGTAAATCATTTTCATAAATCTCAAACTTTTCTTTTCAAAGATGAGAAAATAATTTACCTTTTTCCCGGTCGAAATGGATGTGATGGAGTGTTGAGCGTAGTCGATGATTTCTGAAGTCTAGTGACTCAATCTAGACTTAACTTTTGAAAGAAAGTTTTAGGGTTCGAGAGCAATCGCCTCGATACCACTGTCACGACGCCTAATCCAAAGGACAGATTAGAGAGGCGAGCTTGAATGAAGAATGCAAATCAATTGATAAAAATAATCAAAAGATTTCGAATAACATTTATCGAATTTCAATAATCAAACCTTATTTACAAGGCAAAAGCAATTCAACCCTTATTCACAAGGCAAAAGTCATATACAAATGTAAAGGCTATGAGTTCCTTTAACAAAGGGTTCGATAATTGATGTATACAATCGTCACAATAACATACAAAATATTCGTAATATGCAATGAAAGCATGTGAATGCATATATGACGATATGCACCCAATGGTTCTTTCTTTCAAACATAATAAATACCAAAAGACCCACTACTCAACATCTCCGCCCATCACCATCACTCACTCAATCTGCACATTTAAAACAAATATGTGGTCGAGTACAAATAATGCACTCGATGGCTCATGCCAAAATAATTTATCAAGTTTGAATTACTCGCCACATCACAAGAATAACACCTAGGTTTTAATTTGGAATACTCGTGCTTACTAAATATTTTCCATCATTTTCAATAAATATAGCTTGGCAAGCATTTTCCACGTATGTATGATCCACATCCGCCACAACACCCTCACTACCGAGAGAGGCCTCCTCTCCTGACGCGCCGTGACCGCCGAAAGCACCCTTTCAAAGACACAAATACAAAATAATTAGTGCACAAAATCCAGGCCATCTCAGCACAGGATACGAATTCTCCATCATTCTTGGGGGTACTTCCAAGAATACGAATTCAAACATGTCATAAAGTGGGGGCTACCCAACATTATGCATCAACAATCATGGATCGATACATACATAAAACATAAACATTTTGGGCAGGTAATTAAATAAACCAGTTCATAATTATTTGCTTGCAATAAAGTATCATAAATAAATTATTTGGTAAAATTCTACCAGTTTGAGTATAGTAAAGCCCACCTTTACTTTTGAACGTCGATTCTCGATACGCGTTTTCTTTTCTTGTTGCTTGTGAGCTTTCACATCCCACCTTTACGCAAAATATACGTTTAGTACGTTGGCACGCTTTTCGAGATTTTCAAAGTTCATTCAACTTTGATAAATAAATTTATAATTCAAAGTTTCGATGATTCTTTATACGTCTTAATACGCTGAAACGATGCGATATCAATAAAATAATTCTCGATATCGAGAGAGGCGAATACGATCTACGCCCCATTTTAACCTTTTAAGTTAAACAATTAACGATAATAACGTTATTCAATAAAGTGATTTCAATAATGAAATCTTTTCTCACAATCGAGATATTCGGATAAAAGTAATACGTTTTCACGTATTAACGTATTTAACGAACGATTTCAGACGTTAATTTCAAAGTCAACCATTTTGACTTTTCTTAATAAATTTTCAATAAAACATATTTTAATCAATATAAATCGATTTTCAATCAATTTCTTTTCATAAAGCTTTAATCTTCGATTTTTCACGCAAATCGATAAACTTAATTAATATTTTCTTTCAATATTAATCTTTTAATACTTTAAGCATTAATTATGCTTTTAACGTTATTTAATATAACGTTTCTTCGTAAACATAATATTCTATGTTTAATTATTCTCGAAAATTTTTAATATGTCTAAATTAATTTGAGACATATAATAAATTATTGTTCATGATTATAAAGGATTTAAATCCTTTATAAAAGCACTATAGCTCACGCTATATGCTACAATTCTCAAACTTGTTCCAAAAATCCTCTAAATTCATATAGTGTATTATTTTATACCATGATCATTAATATGCATTAATATCACTATAGAAATTTTCAACACCACCTATATACATACTATAGCTCTCAAAATCCCTCAATAATAATCAAACAATTTTTATAAAATCCTATAAAATTTCACTATGCTTATATGCTATCATATAGCACTAATACATCATAATGTTATGTAATAACACAAAATAACCCATTAAATCCTAACACCTAAGTCTCGGCCATCTTGAATAAAATTAGCTATGCATGTCCAAAAATTCTAATAAATTCCTACATCACCTAAATAATACCCTAGCTCAATAATATGCTATTATATCAAGCATATAAAAATTATATACCATAGTTCCAAGGCCTAGCATTCTCGGCAGTTTTGGTATATCAACCAAACAATTTCCAAAATTTCCTAAATTGATACCATGCACTCCTACAACACTATAGATCAACAATCCAACATCAAAATCATCCTAGCAAAAATCGAGCATCACTAGAATAATTTAAATAAATAGCTGTTTAGTAAATAAATAATCTATGCACATACTAACATATGTAACATAATTTCTAAGCAACATGCTAGCATGATTTATCGCATAATTAATACATGCTAAAAATAATTATTTAAACCGTAGGATTATTGAAAAGTTAGGTTTTATCAAGCTTGTTCGATATCTAACCTCGTTATCGAGTCGATCGGTTGTAGGATAGATCAAACTCAAACAAATTGGGAAGGAAGGAAGAAGAAATGTTTGGTTTTCTTCGGAGAGTTTACTGGCGAGAAGGAAAGAAAGAAGCTGAATGCTTGAAGTGTGATATGTTTTGTGTTTCAAGACTAAATATATACTTAAGTAATAAAACAATGAAAGAAACAACACACTCACAACTCTCTCTCTCGGCTCTCACAATACACAAATGAATTATATTGGTCAAAGTTGATTATGTCATGCAAAAATATCCCTTACACATTCATTAACTCTTGCATAGCTTTAATAAAGCTTTTTGGGAGAAACAAATGAAATTTTGTTTCATGCTCACACACTGCCGTCGCCCACTGTAGAGGGGAGAAGAAAATTTTCAGATTTTTTTTATGTTTCTTGCATGTACAAAGATATTACACTCTATCCCAAATTGTTTAATACATCATCAAAGCTTTCCAAGGTCAATTAAATCGCCTCTCTCACAATTTAATCCCACTTGCATGAATTACTTGGTTAGAGTGCAATTAGATCACACTTGTATCAATTAATCCATAACATAGCATGGAGTAGCAAAAAAACGTGAACCTCCTATCAGGCACCAAAGTTCACTGCACTTTCATTTCCTTAAGTGCTAATATTTTCTTTTCCATGTTAATTATACATATATACCATAATATATGTTTTAGATGATAAATTTTATCATAGGAAAAATTATTGGTATCATTTCATGCAAGAAAACCCTAATTTTGAATTAGGGTTTTCAAAATTAAAGGCATTGTCCAATAATTAATCCTTAATGTTCTAGCATTATTTTAATGCTAAATAATACTCTAATTACATAAAATAATCATAGGAATTTAAATACTATAATTCCTTGATCATTAGACTTGATTCTCAAGTCATCTCTAAACGTTAACGTTTGAAACGCCTCAAACGTTAAATATCGACTCATCTCAAAATGGTCGTAATAAAGCTGTAATCACTTTATTAATTTATTCTAATAATAATGGAATTAAATTCTAAGCTTAAAACTTAGAAAATATCACGAGCATTTAATTATCGATACGTGTCGACGTTAAAATTATACCGTTGAAATACGTTACACATTCGTATTTCTTAATTCATATTCATTCATGAATTGTACATAGGAATTTATTATTCCAGAAATATCGAAATCGTTATTCGATAATTTATTAATCAAATTATTATAATAATATTCTAATTTACGAAATTAATATCGTAATTAGGCGTTTAAATAATCGGGGTATTACAAAAATTCCTTCCAACCTCAAATGTCAAACTACACGGCTCTTACAAGCATCCCACAATCCAACTTGATTCCTTTAATTAATTTCTTGCTTTGTGTGTAGTAAAATCCTACTACAACAATTATAACACAACATAATAGAAGATAACAAAATTGTCTTCAATTATTTCTACTATTACACATTCACGGCACCTTTGCAAAAATAGGTACCAACATTTGATTTTCTTTGCATTTTATAGCTATATAACATAATATTTGTCTTAGATAATATATTAAATCATAGGGAAAATAATTAAGATGATTTCATGTGTTAAACCCCAATTTCGAAAATTAGTGTTTTCGAAAATAGCTATCTTTATTCAATATTCATTCCTTAATTCTCTAGCATTATTTTAATGATAAATAATGCTCTTATTACATAAAATAATCATAGGAATTTAAATATTATAATTCCTTGATCATTAGACTTATTTTTTAATTCGTCTCTAAACGTTGACGTTCGAAACGTCTCAAAACGTTAATAATCGACCTATCTCAAAATGTTCGTAATAAAGTCGTAATCACTTTATTAATTCATTTCATTAATAATGAAATGTCATTCTAAGCTTCGTCACTTAGAAAAATTCACGTAATATTAACCTTCGATATTCAATCGACGTTAAAATATTACTGCCGAAAGAATTTTATAAATATTTTCCTTGATTCACTAATCATTAGTGAATATGATATAATAATTCATTATATCATAAATAATCGAAATCCATCTTCGATAAGTTACTAATTCGATTATCGAGACGAAACCCTAATTTATGATTTTTATTATCGTAATTAAGCTTTAAAACTTCGGGGTATTACATTCTACCCCCCTTAAAGAAATTTCTTCCTGAAATTTGCATACCTCAAAAGTATGGGGTATCTTAACATCATAATATTTTTAAGCTTTCCACGTGGTTTCCTTTTGTCCATGGTTTCTCCATTGGACCTTCATTAAAGACCCAAACTTGATTCTCAATCGTTGAATCGTACGATCAAATAGTCGTAGATTTTCATCACAACTCATATTTGAGTTAAGGATCACGTCATTATGGTGGATCACGTGTTTTGGGTCATATTCGATACTTCCATAACTATGGCACGTGGAAAACATTACGTACATTCCCCAAATTTGGTGGAAGTAGCAATCTATAGGCCACTAGGCCTATTATTGCTAGGATCTCGTAAGGTCCTATAAAACGTGATCTCAACATTCCTTATACCTTGAACTTTATAATTTCCCTCGATGGAGAAATCTTAAGGAACTTTATTTCGGCATTCAAATGCGATTCAGATCTACGCGTGTCGTCAGTAAGACTTTTGTCTGTCATGAGATTCTTTTTTTCTTTGCCTCATTTGGCTGATATCTTGATCATTTCATTTATGTCGTCAGGACCTTATACTTTCTTTCACCAACTTTATTATAATAAAGTGGTGGTCGGTACTTCTTTCCACGTAACTTCTCATATGGCTATATTGATCGTTGCTTGAGAGCTATGGTCGTACGTGAACTTAACAAGTGGTACTACATGTTCCCACCTGCACTTCGATTTAACGTTAATATTCTCATCGTATCCTTAAACGTCCATATTGTCCTTTTTGATCGTCCATCTATCCGTGAGTGAAAATTATGCTAAGGTTCAATCTCGTGTCGAACTCCTTTTATGTGAGCTAGTTCAAAATCTAGGGATAAACTTGGAGTCTCTATCTGAAGTGATAGGTTTTGGTACCCCCTGCAAAGATACGATTTCCTTTATGTACGACTGAGCTAACTTATCAGATCCATGAGTCATCTTAATAAGCAGAGATGAACATATTTGGTGAGTCAATCCACTACTACCCATATAGCAGTGTTACTTCTTTATGACTTTGGCAAAACTCGTCATAAAATCCATTGCTCTGTCATTCCATTTTCATTTGTGCATCTCTAGAGATTATAACCTCTTATAAGGTCATTGATACAATGCCTTCACTTATTGGTAACCGAGACAATGCTCGACAATGTGATTATATCTAATTTCATTCCTTAACATCTAACTTTTCTCGTGAATCATCAAATATCTTAATGCTGCCTGGGTGGGCGGTATGAGGAATATCATGAGCTTTATTCATGATTTCATTTCTAAGCTTACTATTGCTTGAAATATATATAACCCTTCCTTAGACAATATGACATTATCCGGCGTTTCTTTAAAATCCTTCAGCCCTTCATTCCTCTTCTTAGCTCGTATTCTTTCATATCTTTCATCTTTCCTTTATTATTTTATTATCCCTTTTTCTCAAGTCTGATGTAATTGTGAGTGTGACAATACAGCTCATGATCGTCTATGGTTACTCAACTATTTCTAGATTCATTTTCTTGAACTCCGATGAGTTTTCCTCTTTTTTTTTTATTAGGATATACAATAACTCAGACTGAATTTTACAACTTAGGGCATTAGATATTGCATTAGCCTTTCGTAAGTGATAATCTTTATCACAATTGTAATCTTTTACTGATTCGAGCCATCTTTTCTATCTCATATTCAAGTCTCTTGCTCGAAGAAATAATCCACACTTTTGTGGTTTGTGAAGATCTTACAATTCATTCCTTATAGAAAATGTCTCCAAAATTTTGGTACGTATACTACTACTGCTATTTCCAGGTCATGAGTTGGGTAATTCCATTCGTGAGGTCTAAGTCATTGTGATGCGTAAGCTATTATCTTTCTCACATTAATACATGGCTTCACTTTCATTTGTCCATGTAAATTTTATTCCTTCGGAAGACACCATGTGTCTAAGGAATATTACTTCTTTAAGCCAAAATTCACAATACTAAACATGGCAAAATTTGTTCGGCTTTTAATGTCCCTAAGATGGTCCTCCGATGTTCTTTATGTTCTTTCTCGTTCTCCAAATAGATAAGAACATCATCCATAAGGATTTAGACAAAATTATCTAAATACGTGTGGAACACTCGATTTTTGAGGTTCATGAACAGGGTTGGTACATTAGTTAGTCCGAATGGCATAACTATAATCTCATAGTAACCATATCTTATTCGGAACAATTCGTTTTCATACTTCAGATACCATTTTCAACATGAACCTTTACCTACATAAGTCTCATATTACCAAAGTTTTCTATGTCTCTGAGTGGCCTTCGTCAGAATCGTACTCCTCATTTGAAAATTTACCTTTCTCCAGGTACGTTTTTGCCTCATATATCCGACGATTTATCTCTTTCACAGAGCCAGGGGTTACACTGCTCCCTGTTTCTTCTTTGATGCCAGAAGTTTGTGTTGTTTTTTTATCACAAAGTAAGGTCTAGTTGATAGCGGTAATTCCCCTAATCCTCGAGGCTTATAAGATCCCGCCCTTTCACCATTCCCCGCCTCTTTCGGTATAATTAACGGCACAGACGGGCAAGCGCCTCGAACATCGTGGTACAACCATTCCTTTATATCATACCGTAACTTGCGGGGACCAGGACAAGTACTCATAGGTGCCGTTCCATACGCATTATATGTATACTTGAGCCAGTTGACAAATGCTGGTAAACCTGCCCAAACCTTGAAATTTTCTACATGGAGAATATATTCTCTTGATACTTCTTTCGCAAAATCCTGCCAGTCTGTTGGCAAACGACGGATAAGTTGTTGGATACCATCCTCATTTGTCAGTCCATAGTTACGAGCATCCATTCAAAGGTACAAAAATTCCTCCAAAACTGTCCTAATTCCATGTCTGGTTTATAATAAAAGAGTCGATACGCCTGTGAGTTCTAAGCTTGTAGGCCTTGTGGTTAACTTCACCCGTAATACTCCCTTTTCAACACAACTCGATATTGCTCTTAATTAATTCGTGGAAGCAATAGTGGGTCCAAATTTCGTGGCGTAGAATCTCAAATGAAGAGACTATGCCCATGTCTCTAATCACGTGAGTGACATCCATTTTCAAACTTGCTGTTTCTTGAATTATATCTACGTTTCACATAGATGTTATGATCCAAATCATTTGTTAGAACCTTTGGCGATCATAGGTCCAATCCTAAGTTTGAGCAACACCTGCGACGACTATAATTCTCATATAGGTGAAGAGATTTCCATTTCTTGATTCGTTTATCCTGAATTGTGTTCTATCGTTTCTACACATACTTGTGCAATGTTAGAATGTGAAGGACCTATATCGAAAAAATATTATAGGTATTCGAGAAGTTTTTCATACCTATCGTGCCTTCCGGTTTTTATTCGCTCGCTTTCTAGACGCAGTATAGCTCGGTCTCACGGTGTTCCCGCTCATTCAAGTAAACATCTATTTCATATTTTATTGTCCTTGTCCTTGGGACATTATGTTTCCTTGCTATGGCCTTCATTACTTGCTCACCATATCCTTCCTGCATCGAGACAGTTAGTTTTTATCAATAGCGTTTTGTGGCTAGGTCTACATCCACCTATCTTTGATATCGATATCTTGATAATTAAATCTTATCGTAGAGATCATGATGTCTCTATCACTATCATTCATTCCTGATCTAGTATGAATGATTCAATTCCCTTTTTCACCTTACCGATCTTAGGAATATATCTCTCATATATCCTTACTTTAAACTCTTTCCGAAAAAATCCTTATACCGCATTTAGCGCCTTCATTTGTAATATCCTTTTAGATATACATCATTTTTCTTAACCTTTATTGATTTATCATGCAATTTCAGATAGGATAAAATCCTTGGTCCACTAGGGACGTATCGTACTTTTACCTTGACGTCCTCCATCTTTACTATCTTCTCGACATTCTATGCTTACTTTACTTCAATGTCAGAGATACTTAATATCCCACTTTACTGATCGTCACAAAAGTATGAGGGGTACTTTCCAATTGGATTCACCTTAAAGTCTCTCAATGTGAATTTCTTCCTTTGTTCTCTTGGATGTATTTCCTTCACAATGTCTCTAGAAACTACCTTCCTTGTTAATTACTAAGACACACAAGATAAGCATTTTGTGTCTATATAACTTAGAGTACTAAGATTCATTTCAAATAATGAATATATTTCATAATCCGTTTCTTTACTTCAAGGGAATTACCTTACTTATCGAAATCATAATTGCTTCAAGCTTATATCATATTGTGGCTATCTCATAATTGTATAGCTCATAATTTCTTTTGCTATTTATGACCTTTGTCCCTTTTTCGAGCATGGTATCTGAAAGTAATATTACTTTCATTATACTTCGGTTCTCACTTTCAGGACTAGAATCGTCATCATTGTCATATAGCTTGGTAAGGTAGTACATTTGTACACCATAACATAAATTCTAAGCATCCCATTACCATATCTCGACTTTGGAGATATTTCCTCCATACTTGATTTACATGCTAGGGCTATCCTAGCTGTTCACACATCTCAATGATTATGATTCCTCAATCTCATTATCATTTGTTTAACCAAGTCTCAATTACTTGGAATCGATTGTACTCAAGCATAATCTCATTGATTAAGGTATAAAGCGAGAGATTTGTTAACTGAGATGCTATCATTTCCTTATATATATATATCCTTTGAAAAGAATATTTTTCATGCATCTTCATTCTTTAAACATGTCCAACCTACTTACGAGGTTTTAAGGACAAACAACTATCTTAAAGATAAGTTGTAATCTCTCTCGTTATGACATAATAAGGGGAGATTATATCCCACGAATATCATATGCTTTCCTTTACTTCTAGTCTTGCATTCAATGCTTAAAGAGTATCTCATTCATAACTTCCATTATCATAACAATCATATGAAGATATAACTTTACTGTTATCAGTACTTGGTAAGCCCTTCAAGGGTCATTGCATCAATGTGCATATAGGGGACAATATATCTAATCTCATCGAGATCTTCCTTACATCATAACTTTTTGATGTCCATCACTTTACTGGTGTGAAACTTTTAGGTGACTAAAATAAGTCAACCTACATCATACCTGATGTTTATCACTTTACAAATTCGAACTTAGGTGACAAGGTAAATCAACCTTTATCATACTCATTGGTTTCAAAGATCGAAGAAAATTCATCATGTGAACTTACAAGAGATATGGATTCGCAATCCAAAATAACAAATTTTACAATTTGAATCCATATGTTCTTTGAACTGAATAATTGGGATCTAGGATCCAAAGACTAGAATGACGACTACTGAGATTTCTTTGGTCATATGGGCTGGCCAGACCCGTCACAAATATCTTCTCAGTCACACAAGGGCTTGGTTTCAAAGAATACTTTATAAATCTTTGGGTTATAAATTTCTTTCAGAAAAAGTGAGAACTCAAGTGATTTCTCAATTTGATCTAGGTCACAGAGTTAAACTCAATGACAGAAATTGGTATGAATAGAATTTGAAACCTCATATACTCATAATAGGTCGTCATCAAAGGTTCTCATATATGTCATAGCTTTACTTGTACTACTGGAAATCTTACTTTCAAGTAACATTCTAAGATTCTTATCATACTGTAAAGTTCTCATTCTATAAAACCATAAACTAACATCAACTGATTCTCGAAATTCGGAGAAGGAATCAGGATTTGGTCCTTCATAATAAATAAAGTACATTGCGTTAGAGTACGTGGGAGAAAATCATGCGTAATGCGGAGTTCAAACGAAGGAGAACGGTCAAAACAAAAACACTGCACAGCAGAGAAAAACCTACCGAATTCATTCTATTTTTGAAAACTCACATTGTTTCGTTTAATCTTTGCGCTCGCTCCAAAGATCCATCTTTTGCTTTCGATCTCGAGTCTAACTTTACTCATATCATTGAACTAACTTTTCGATTTATCTCATCAAAAATTTTCTACCACATCGTGGTATCTTCTTTTGTAAAAATTCACAACACTTGCATCAATTTATTCTTCGATCACATTTCTACTTCGTTTCCAACGAAAAAGTCATAGTCGATTTGGAGTTCCATCACGCGTGAACGTCCAAATAAAAAGACTATACTCATATCACTTATCGCATAGTGACATTTATCATCTTGACATCATTTCCATTTCTGCTCGCAAAATTTCTTCTCATCATTCATTTCGAGATTCTCATTTCGATCTCGCTTTTGTTCTCGGGATGGAATAAAATTCTCATAATTTACCCTTCTATGTTCTTTCATAAATGGGATCATGCGCCTTAAATATCTACGCTCTTTTGGGATAACATACCCATAATCATAAACAACTTTAAGATTTGAAATAAAATTTCAAATATTTATAACATAGCTCATTTGTACTCATGTACTTCTTTGAGTTTCAAGAATTCCACATATCATTTTGACATATAAATGTCCATTTTTGAGCATTTTCATACATTAATAACTATAAATATTTATTGAATTTCATGAATTCAAACATTTCATTTTTTACATATCTTTGTCAAAACTTTCTCGTATGACATTACCATACGTTGGTAGCGAACCAATAACTTTCCTTTTCATCTCAATATCCTCCTCATATAACATTATCATTTCATCATATATTGGTAGCGAACCAACAACTTTAATATCATTTCATCACTCTTCTCTTCACAAAATAATATTTCATTTGTAACATTTGCAATAACTTCCACCTTCAATCAATTCTCATAACTTTCATTTCTCTTGAAAAATCATTTTCCACTTTCGAACTTTTCGTTTTCAAAACCGAGAAAATCATTTATCTAGCATATATCAAATCCTTAGTTTTCCTTAAATATGCAGTCCCATTCCTGCATATTGTTGGAATCCTTTGAGCTTTCCTTAAATATGCAGTCCCTTACCTGCATATTGTGGGAATCTCTTTTTTTTTTTTTTTTTTTAAACATTTGAGAAGAAAATAATTTACCTCATTCCGGTTGAGCTTGATGTGATGGAATATTGAGCACAGTCAGTTGATCTCTAGAAGTCTAGTAACTCAATCTAGACTTAACCTTAAAGGAGATTTTGGATTCAAAGAGCGAACTGCTCTGATACCACTTTGTAACAGCCCTCTAATCCTAAGGATGGATTAACGAGGACTAATACTTGGAACAGTAATCAAGGAACGTGAAAGACAATTAATCATAGAATTGTGGGACTAAATTCGAGTAAACTAAGAAGCTTCGACCATTATATACAAGACATACATAATTTACATATGAAGAGAGACCTACATATTCTTAACAAAAGAATTCAAATGATCTGAAGGTAATCAACTGTCAACATCAAAAGCTAACTTAGTGTTCTATTGCAGCGGAAAAGCATGTGAATACACATATGACGATGTGTAGTCAAGGTTTCTAACATATCATTATCAAAAGGGGTTCTGGCTGCTCAACACACCTCCATCCATCATCTGCTCAACCTGCACATTTAAAAACAAACATGCAGGGCTGAGTACAAGAATGCACTCAGTGGACTCATGCCAAAACATTTTATAAATTTTAAATTACACTGCCTCATCACAGTAACACACGAGGTTTCATTTGAAATAATTGTGCTTACTAAACATTTTCTCATCATTTTCCATAAACGTTGCTTGGCCAAGCATTTTCCTTGTATGTATGATCCATATCCATTTCCTTTCATCACAACATTTCCATAAACTCATCTCATAAATTCCATCTCATAAAATCATCTCACGCAGTAGAGGCCTCCCCACGAACGCCGCGGACCGATCGAACACCCTTTCAAAGACACAAATACCAAATAGTGCACAAAATCCTCGCCACTCCCAAGACAGATACAAATTGTCAATCATCCTTATGGGTACTAACAAGGATACGAATTAAATATTTCATAAGTTGGGAGCGACCCAACAATATTCATCATTTGATCATGGATTGGATATATACATAAAACATAAACATTTTGGGCAGGTAATTAAATAATCATTTCCTCATCATTTCTTGCAAAATAACCATCGTAAATAAATAATTTGATAAGCATTTATCATTTTGAGTATAGTAAAGCCCACCTGGTACGCAAGCTTTCTATAAATAATTTCTTTCTACTCCAACGATCACGTCCGCGTCCCACCTTTACGTAAGAAGCTAATTTAGTACGTTGGTCACGTATTTCGAGATTTTCAAAGTTTAATAAACTTTGATAACGTTCTAATATAATGCTTCGCATCTTTCAAATAAAATAGTACGTCGTTTCATCGCATATCTTAACTAATAACTTTTCGTACTTCGATAGAGACGTAATATGGTCTACGGTCTCATATTAACCATTTAGGTTAAACGTTGAACTTATACCAATGTCTTTCGATAAAATGATTTCAATTATGAAATCTTTTCTCTCAAAAGAGATATCCTTATAAAATTTAATACGCTTTACACGACATCGTATTTATTCAACGATATCATACGCTTAATCTTAAGTCAACGATTTTGACTTTTCTTAACATATTTTCCACATTATTCACATATATGTTATCAAACTTTCATCTAAATCGAATTTCAATCGATTTCTTATCATATAATCATAAATCTCGATGTTTCACGTTAATCGATAAACATGATCAATACTTTCCTCAAGTATGATCTAACTTGTACATTACATATTATTTTTCACATCTAACGTTATTTAACATAACGTTTAGTCAATAAACATAGTACACTATGTTTCTAAAATCCCATAAATTCTTAATAGGTATAAAATATATTCTAAGGATATAATATGTGATTTTTCTTGATAAAATGGATTTAATACTCTAAATCCTTATACTTAAGCTTTCGGCCCCTTTCAACAATTTTCTAAAACTTCTCCAAAAATTCTTATAAAATCACATAATGCTCTATATTATCATAGTATCAATAATATGTATTAACATTAGCTATATGAAAATTGGACATCATTTCTCCTACACTTAAGCTTCTCAATTTTTTTCCTAAAATGAACAAATCATTTTCTAAAAATCTAGTAAATTCATATAGCACTTACTTTAGGCTCTACAACATTAATATGTTATGATATCACTTAAATATAATTTGTGCACTAACATATGAATTCCACATAATTTTCGGTAATCCCTAAACAATCACAAACAATTCTCAAAAATTTCCAACAAAACACGATGAGTTCCATTACTAATATATATCATTAATCCATCAACAATTTAACATTAAAAATTTTCGGTCACCCCCATAAAAATTATAACATGCTTAGGCTTTAATTTAAACACTACATATGTTCATTCTTAACATAGTAAACATAATTAACAAATCACTAAGCATGATAACATAACTCATCATATTAAAACATTTATAACATAAGCATTATATTAAAATCAAACGGTTGGAAATCAAAAATTTTAACGATAACTAAAGCTCGCTTCGATGCCTAACCTTTAATCGGCTTGGATTATTTGTGCAAAGGATTTATGTATCAAGGTTTGGGATTTAAAAATTGAAGAACCTCTTTCTTTTCTCTCTTTCACTCACGGCAGTAGCAAGGTTTTTGGAAATGAGAATGCTTTGTTTGATAAACCCATCACTAATCACTTAAAGGAATAAAACAAATATTACACTTAAATCCTCCCTACATCTCGCGGTAATAATAGAGATGAGAAGTGAGAGATGGTTTGTTTTATTTGTCTTAATACTTTGTACACCAACTAAAGGAATAGAATTGATTTGTACACTTATTCATTGCCTTCAACTCTCGGTCATGCTCACACATACAAAGCAAGACATTTATTTACTATGGTGACTCACTCAATATAATACATCATCACTTAGCCATAGTAAATGACCATCACCTCAATGCATAAGTGAAACAAAAATATCCTCACTTTATTCATCTTGTACGTCGGCCATTCCATGCAAAAGGGAGGATTTTTTAAATTTTTCTTGTCTTATACTACATATACAAATATCTTACACATTACCAAATGCAAGCATGTCATCAACAAGAGTTTCAAAATTCCTTCCAACCTCAAATGTCAAACTACACGGCTCTTACAAGCATCCCACAATCCAACTTGATTCCTTTAATTAATTTCTTGTTTTGTGTGTAGTAAAATCCTACTACAACAATTATAACACAACATAATAGAAGATAGCAAATTGTCTTCAATTATTTCTACTATTACACATTCACGGCACCTTTGAAAAAATAGGTCCCAACATTTGATTTTCTTTGCATTTTATAGCTATATAACATAATATATGTCTTATATAATTTATTAAATTATAGGAAAAATAATTAAGATGATTTCATGTGTCAAACCCTAATTTCAAAAATTAGGGTTTTCGAAAATAGCTATCTTTATTCTATATTCACTCCTTAATTCTCTAGCATTATTTTAATGATAAATAATGCTCTTATTACATAAAATAATCATAGGAATTTAAATATTATAATTCCTTGATCATTAGACTTATTTTTTGATTCGTCTCTAAACGTTGACATTCGAAACGTCTCAAAACGTTAATAATCGACCTATCTCAAAATGTTCATAATAAAGTCGTAATCACTTTATTAATTCATTTCATTAATAATGAAATGTCATTCTAAGCTTCGCCACTTAGAAAAATTCCCGTAATATTAACCTTCGATATTCAATCGACGTTAAAATATTACTGCCGAAAGAATTTTATAAATATTTTCCTTGATTCACTAATCATTAGTGAATGTGATATAATAATTCATTATATCTTAAATAATTGAAATCCATCTTCGATAAGTTACTAATTCGATTATCGAGACGAAACCCTAATTTACGATTTTTATTATCGTAATTAAGCTTTAAAACTTCGGGGTATTACATGATATTATCTTAGTTTCATGTGTTTTGGCCGGGTAAGAGTTTACGTGATGTAAACGTGATGTGGATGAGATATGGTCGATGATGATGTGATGTGGAAGTGATTGTCGATGGAACGAAGGGCACGTGCGGGTGTGATAAGGAACCATTGACGTGGTATGATGTGATGTGATCGATATGATCATGAATGGATGATGTGATCTATGTGTTTACATATAAATATGTTATTGATTGAAAATCTTGTTTATTCTGATAAACGAGTGCTTGTAAGTGAATCCTTTATTTGCTTACGTGATTATTGTTATAAATATCCATATCGATGTTGATATGTGTTGAAAGTGAATATGTGTCTCGAGACATGATTACCCGTATGACCGGGAAGAAAAGAAACGTGAATATTTGTTGTTATTTTGATGAACTAACATGTAGGTTTATGGATATTCAAAGGCCCCGCATAACGCTGGTTAAGATCCCATGAATGGATGAGCGGATCCATAAGTTCGAGAATGTACCGAGAATGTCCATGAGCCGTTGGGAGTGTTTCTGGGGAGATTTGTTGGGTTGTGGAGAAAGGTTCGTGATAGTGGGAAAGTATCTGAGCACGAGGCTTGCTATCGGATGACGAGAGGCTACCGATAGGTTGGCAACCATGGGCGAAGGCAAGGTACGTGATGTTACGTGATCCTATCACCGACACCTTACCTGGATTTCACCGAGTTCGCCGCTCGAGTGTGGAGACAAAGGACCGATCATCGAGGCATACCATCCGAGGCGATGTGATAGCAAGGCATGTTCGATGGCCGATCCGATTGATGACGTAGATGATGTTCTCAAGAGCCTTTGGGAGGCGACCCATCGCTAGACAATCACTAGTTCATCAGATACACCAGCCACTACACCTCCATCTACGATCCTCACCTTCGGATGGACCAGAATGATTTGAGGCGGGACCTTCCTGTGAGAGATGATCTACCCGACCGTGGCAAAGAAGAGGCCTGTAATCGTAATCATAGTGCCACCAAACAAGATCGTCGGGTTGGCCTCTCGGAAGGAGATTTCGAGGAGGAGGAAGACCCTTGAGGATTTAGGGCGAGACGAAGGAGGAATCGAGAGGACCCGTGATCCGAGATAGCGGATGACTTCGAGATGAGGTCGAGCATGTTGAGGAAGATATTCACCGAGACTCAAAGCGATCGAGCACGGCTGGACGAGATCATACCCACGAGACTTGCTTCCATGCAGATCGCTTTACAAGCAAAGCAATTAATCCAAGCCCTGATAGGAAGGGAGAGAGGATGAGGAAAGGCAGAATGGAACCATTGAGATGAGCGGAGAGTAGTGGACGGATATGGAGGACAGAGATCTAGGTGGTCAGTGTGTACAGTGACAGTCGCAGAGTCTGCTATAAGCATGGAAAGAGCGGCATCTTTTGGTATTAACCGGAGTTAGATTCTTTTGCTCATATCTGACCTTTTTGACCGACATACCTTGATCTTGTATTTTGACAGTCCTTCATGGACACTGGATAATACTGATACTAACGCTGTCTATGACAGGATGTTTATGCTTGGGGCTTATATGTGATATGGGCTATGCCATGATGATATATGATCTATGTGATGTGTGATGATGATGTTATGTGGAATGCATAATGATGATGTGTTGACAGGTTGCATGTTTATATGTGATCGTGATATGTGGCATATGTGATGATATGTGGTTATGGGTGATGATATATGTTATGCGATGATACCCGGTTATCTATGCGAACGTGTTTCTAATGTTTCAACGTCGGTACAGAATGCCGAGAACAAGGAACCAGAGGAACAATAACGTGGAAGAAGCCCAAGAACCACCTTTGGTTCAGCGGCACGCGATTGAGAGTTTTCACAGGAAGAATCCCCCTACGTTCGACGGTCTCGGCGAACTGATCGACGTCGAGAACTAGATACAATCCACAGAAAGGATCTTCGAATACATCGGCTGCGAAGAAGCAGAAAAGCTGAATTGCACAATCTTTCAGCTAACCATTGAGGCTGATTTCGGGTGGGAATCCGTGAGGAGAACCCTAACACCAGGACAGTGGGAAAGGTATACGTGGGAATATTTCAAGGAAGAACTCATGGAAAAGTACGTGCCTGGCGTTTACAGGCAGAGAAGGCAAAACAAGTTCTGGAATCTTCGTCAAGGGTGAAGGACGGTCACCGAGTACGATCACTCGTTCAATCATCTATCGCGTTATGCTACGTGCACAGTGGCTCGGACCGAGAGGCGAGGCAGAGGTTCGAGAGAGGACTCCACCGTAGATTGGAATTTTGCTCGTCAGTCAGGGAGATCATACGTATGCGCAGTCCTTGAACCGAGCTTTAAACATTGTGTCAATGTTGCCCAAGGAGAGAACGATGCCACCTTGACAGCCAAATTGATTTTAGGAAGAAGAAGAGGAAATGGGAAGATCGAGGAAGAGGCAATCAGTGTTCCAAGGAACCATAGCGGTCCGGTTCCGAGGAATGGGGTATTCGTGAGGAGAGAGGCAACCTTGGGGAAGGAATTTCCAACCCATGCGGCGGCCAAGTGTGGAAAACCTTGTGCCGTAAATGCCGTAGGAATCATTTGGGCGAGTGCGAGCAAGGTAACGCTGAGTGTTATCGTTGTAGGAAGTCCGGATATTACGCTTGAGATTGTCCATTAGGAGGCCAGCCGTGCGCCGCCAAGGAGACAAAGATCCACTCGCAGAGGCGAGAACCCAGCTCGCCGAGGGACGAACCACGTAATGTGAGGTCATCCGAGACCAAAGAAACCAAAGGCCACCACGACAAGCAAGGTGTACGCCTTGAATCGAGCGAACGCTGACAAGCTCCCGGAAATCTCGTAGGTATAATCCATATGAGTGATATATCCGCCGCTTTATTTGATACGAGCCCTCACATTCTTTCGTTTCGAGAATCACGTGTGAGAGGTTGGGTTTGATACCCAAGGAATCACAGAGTACCACAATTAGCATTCCTTCAGGGAAGTGCTAAGGGCAAAAGAGATATGCCCAACCGTGAGGTAGAAATCAGTGAGCGAAGGTCTATGTCAACTTGCATGTCATCGGAATAGAAGATTTCGATGTCATCTTTGGCATGGATTGGTTGGAAAAGCACAGGGCAACTATACGTTGTCTCAAGAGAGAAGTTGCTTTTCAAACAGCCAAAGGAGTGGAAGTTTGTTTCCACGGCAAAATGATGGGTGTTTACGTGATCTACGATCTCAAAGACCGGCGTTGAGGATGATCGAGGAAGGAAGTGTCAAACTTTCTTGGTAATATTGACGAGGCACGATGAACCGCACAAACAGCTGCAAGAGGAGCTAATGGTGTATGAATATCCGGACATATTTCCCGAGGACTTGCCAGGCTTGTCGCGCGATAGACAAGTGGAATTCACTATTGATCCGGAACCGTGAGTAGCGCCAGATCAAAGGCACCATACTGAATGGCACCTAAAGAATTGCAAGAACCGAAAGATTCTGCGAAGTTGTTGGATCTAGGTTTTATCCAACCCAACAGATCACCGTGGGGCGCCGAGCCTATTCGTCAAGAAGGGATGGGTGAATACGGATGTGCATTGACTATAGAGAGCTGAATAAGCTGACGATCAAGAATAGATATCCTCTTCCAAGGATCGACGATCTGTTTGACCAGCTCAAAGGAGCTAGTGTTTTCTCTAAGATCGATTTGAGGTCAGTCTACCATCAGCTGAAGATCGTGAAGGAGACGTTGCAAATCTGCGTTCATAACAAGGTATGGGCACTACGAGTTCATTGTGATGCCGCTTTTGTTTGACCAATGCGCCCGAGCCTTCACGGATCCGATGAATCGAGTTTTCCATCAAGATTCGGATAGTTTCATCTTTGTTTTATCGATGATATTCTCATCTATTCCAAGAATGCGAACTGCATAGAGAACACCTCCGCACTGCTCGGAAACGTTACGGCGGAGAGTTGTATGCCAAGTATAGTAAGTGCGAAGTTTTGGCTCGGAGAGTGATGTTCCTTAGACATATCGTGTTTGCGAAGGAATCAAAGTCGACCCAGTGAAGGTTGAAGCAGTAAGTAACTGGAAGGTTCCGACTAATGCCAATGAGGTTCGAAGCTTTCTAGGCTTGGCAGGGATATTATAGACATTTCATCGAAGGGTTTTCGAAGTTGGCGAGGCCGATGATGCAACAGCTCAGGAAAGGAATCAAGTTTTCATGGTCAGAAGCTTGTGAAGCAAGTTTCCAAGAGTTGAAGAAGAAGCTAACAACCGCTCCAGTGTTAGCCGTGCCGGAAGGGAACGATGGGTTTGTGGTCTACACCGATGCATCCAAGCTTGGTCTGGGTTGTGTTCTTATGCAGAATGAGAAGGTTATAGCTTACGTGTCTCGTCATTTGAAACCGCACGAGTTGAGCTATCCAACTTACGACACAGGTTAGCGATGTCGCTTCATGCGCTGAAGATTTGGAGGCACGATCTCTATGGAGTTAAGTGTGAGATCTTCACAGATCACAAGAGCCTCAAGTACTTCTTTGAACAAAAGGAGCTGAACATGAGGCAAATGAGATGGCTAGAGTTGGTGAAGGATTATGATTGCTCTATCAGTTATCACTCGGGGAAAGCCAATGTCGTAGCAGATGCCCTTAGTCGCAAGTCGAGAGCGAAGTTGGGATATCTTCTTATGCAAGAGAAAGAGCTTATTCGAGATTTTGAAAAGCTCAACCTAGAAGTGATTCACCCATCGGAATCAGTGCAAGGATTCATCGCAGACTTTGAAATGAACCGGACACGAGAGAAGCCATCATGAGGCGAGGAGAGGCAATTCTTGGAAAGGATGCGTTTGAAAGCAAGGCTAGAAGATAGCAAGGGGTTCACGGAAGCAAAAGACAACGCGCTATTATTCCGAGGAAGGTTATGTGCCACTTCAATAGGGAATTGAGAGATAAGATCATGAGTGAAGCTCATGAGGCACCATATCTGACTCATCCAGAAGCACCAAAATGTACAGACCTTAAGAGGAACTTTTGGTGGGAAGGGATGAAAAAAGGATGTAGCCGCATTTGTGGGCGTTGTTTGGCTTGTCGGCAAGTGAAAGTTGTGCACCAACTTCCGTCGGGTTTGTTGCAATCGCTACCAATCCCAGAGTGGAAATGAGAGCATATCGGAATAGATTTTGTGGTGAGTTTTCCAAGGTCAGCGCGCGGAAACACCGCCATATGGGTTGTCGTCGATAGACTGATGAAGTCAGCTTATTTCCTACCGATTCGGATGACGTACGGGTTAGATAAGCTTGCTCAGCTTTACGCCAGAGAAATCGTACGGTTACATGGTGTGCCGATATCGATTACGTTAGATCGTGATCCGAGATTCACATCAAGGTTTTGGAGGAGTCTGCTGGAAGCCATGGGGACTAAGCTGAATCTCAGTACAGCCTTCCATCCTCAGACAGACGGTCAGTCGGAAAGGACGATTCAGGTCTTGGAGGATATGCTGCGAGAGGTCGTAGCCGACAGAGGAGGAAATTGGGAAGAGATACTACCTTTGGTGGAGTTTGCCTATAACAATAGTTATCAGGCCACCATAGGAATGGCTCCCTATGAAGCGTTGTACGGAAGGAAGTGTCGATCGCCACTTTATTGGGACAAAGTGGGCGAGAGAAAGATCTTAGGACTAGAGATGGTTCAGTAGACGGTCGAGGTTATCGATCAGATCAAGCGAAGGATCAAGGAAGCTCAGGACAAGCAGAAGTCCTACGCGGACAAGCGTCGTACGGATCTTCAGTTCATGGTCGGAGATCGCATCTTCATTAAAGTTTCCCCAACGAGAGGAGTCGTTCGTTTTGGGAAATGAGGTAAGTTGTGACCGAGGTTTGTTGGACTTTTCGAAGTTCTCAAGAGAATAGGCCCCGTTGCCTATAGGTTAGCTTTGCCGCCTAGCATCGGAGATGTGCACGACGTGTTTCACGTTTCTAGTTGAGAAAGTACGTGTTCGACCCAAAACACGTGATCAAGCATGACCAAGTTGTTCTTGCTCAGGATCTGAGTTACGAAGAAAGACCAGTGGCTATCTTGGAACGAGAAGTGAAGGAGTTGAGGAACAAGCAGATTCCTTCGGTGAAGGTGTTTTGGAATCACCATGCAAGAGGAAGCTACATGGGAGTTGGAAGACAAGTTCGTGGCTCGAGACCCGAGTTGTTTCCGCCACATGTTTGAAATTTCTGGGATGAAATTTTTCGAGGAGGAGGTGTAATACCCCGCCTTTTCTAAGCATCGTGTTTGTATGGCATGTTTTTCGATAAAGGTCAAAAGGTTGACTTTTGTTTTGGTGATGCGACCGTAACGAAACCTCGTGCGCTGTGAAGAGTGTCTTATGACGAATTCATAGATACTAAGTATCGTGTGTTTTCACCACCCACGAAGGTTCGCACTCGTGGAAGTTATCAGAAAACCTGACTTTTCATGGGTCTTTTAAAAGCATATCTTGTTTATAGTCGCTAGTGTCCGCATTTTATTTCATGTCCATGGGTACTAAGTTTACTAAATTTGGAGTCCGTTTGCAAAAGTTGCGTCGCTTTTGTATTTTGAAAAAGCACATACAGAAAGAATGATGTTTGTGACAGCATCGCTTCCTATAAATAGGAGGCTAGGCCTTCATTTTCAACGCTCATTTCCTTCGTCTCTCGTGTTTACTGACGAGCCGAGCAGCTCAGATGCGCATGCGAGCGCTGGAGGAGTGGGGATCGAGCCGGAGGCTCGGCGGTGGCGCCATTCGCCGCCGCCACCACCGCCAACATCCCTCCCAGCAGCCCTGCTTTTCTGTTTTTATCCTTTTCTTGTTTTGATTCCGCATTTTAGTAGATCGATAGCATAGAACCGGGATTCTAAAGGACACAAGGAAAACGGCGGAGGCCGCCAATTGCCCAAGACCGCCGCCTTGAGGCCGCCGCCGCCGTTGTCGTTGTCACCGTTTGGTGGCCGACGGCCACCTTTCGCTACGGGTCCTTTAGGTTTTGAGTTCCGGCTATGCATTCTACTAAAGTACCGATTCCGCTTTTCTGCTTTTTCGCGTTTCTACTTGTCGGGATGTTTTCCGCTGCTTCGAGTTTTCTAAAGGAAGACATGCCCTGTTATCCATTTTCAACGTAGTTTGTCATTCCATGTTCATCGTTATGCATATTGCTTATGTTTCCATTTTCATGCATCGATTTTGGATGGTTTAACCTAGATCCGAGGATAGGCATCGATTTTTTGAAGGTTCTTCACGCTAAGATTTGAGTCAACTCGCATGTATGCATATTTTAAAAGTACCCTATTATAGGTCTCGATGCCTGAATATATTTCCTTACGCATCGAGTTGATTTGAAACCCGAGTGCCAAATATGGGTTCGTAAAGTCGAAACCCTAGTTTGCTACGATCTTCGTTTGATCACGATGTTGCTTTGCTTTGTGGGATGTGACCCCAAAAGTTGTTCCGTTTTGTTACCGTGTACCTACCAAAGTCGATCGGTGAAGTCATCGGATCCGTAGACATCTCCCTGTTGACGTTGGTCTGCATTCAAGTTGGGTTATATATGCTTATTTTGAGTTATTTACTCGATATTTCAAAATAAAACATGTGCGCCGTAAAATGTTTTGATGAAGTTATTCGTCTTCTCGATCCGAGATATGGTTCTATCATGGTTGCGCACGGATCTCTATTCAGCGGGTTGATCACCATCTCGAGTATTGATCGTAGGGGATAGACCCCAACACGTGGTTATGGTTCGGGCGGATAGACACCGAAGTCCACACGAAATGGTAATGAGGTGGTTATGGTTCGGACGATTTGACCCCGAAGTCCACACCGAGTTAGCCACCGCATACGCCCGGGCGCTGGCCGAATCGGATATGTTCCGGCCGAGATATTATGGGCCGATCGGATATGTTCCGGCCGAATGAATGAGATGTGATGGTGGCGAGGATACGCCCGAGCCGTGGTTCTTGGTTCTATGATGGGAGTAACAACATAACGGATCGTGTATCGAAAAATGAAAATCTATTTTGCTTACTTAGAAGTGGATTTACGCTTTAAAACCTTCTAAGGTAAGTGCTCAACACGCATCATGATTCTTTTGATTTATGATAAAACCCACCGAAAGCGCTAGTACTCACCCCAAACTCTTTTTCAAATCTTTTCACGTATGGAGGAGGGCTGGACGGGCGACGCCGAGGGGTGGAGTCATGGGTTCTTCATGCTATGTTTCAGCGATGTTGTGTTATATACGCACTCGATATTGATGTATTTTTGTCCCTTATTTTGCTTTCTAATTGGGAACAAGATTTGTTATGTTATTATGTCAGAGTCTCGACATGAG
The DNA here is from genome assembly GCA_036937905.1 of Salvia rosmarinus. Classification (NCBI taxonomy): domain Eukaryota; kingdom Viridiplantae; phylum Streptophyta; class Magnoliopsida; order Lamiales; family Lamiaceae; genus Salvia; species Salvia rosmarinus. Next base: position 43,990 of record JAODLM010000583.1, on the reverse strand, counting down.
ATGTCGTGTGGTCGACCTGGTCTAGTCAACGTGGTGTAATGCTATTTTGTTTCCTCAGATTACTTGTTATAAACCAAGATCATGTTCTTCGAGGTTATGATATCGATATTATTCTGTTGGTGGATTGTTTGCGCACCTCCCTTCGTGGATATGTCCTAGTTATAGAGGAGATGCCCGATTTCATGGTCACATCTTCTTATCATGTATGTTATATGTATCCCCTTCTTCCCCGCTTTAACCCCCACCCTAATCACACCCCGCATCCGCGCCTTCCTGAATTAGGCGTGATGAGGGATGTAATACCCCGTCCTTCCTAAGCCAAGTTTGTATGGCACATTTTTCGAGAAAGGTCAAAGGTTGACTTTTGTTTCGATGATGCGATCGCCACGAAACCTCAAGGCTAGAATAGTGTCTTATGACTAATTCAGACACTAAGTATGCAGGTTTTCGACCACCCACGAAGATTTGGCACTACGAGGAAGTTATCAAAAACTGACTTTTCATGGGTCTTTTAAAAGCATATCTTGTTTATAGTCGTTGTCCGGTATTTTATTTCGAGTCCATGGGTACCAAGTTTGCTAAATTTGGAGTCCGTTTGCAAAGTTATGTCGCTTTTGCTGAAAGGATCATTACAAGAAGCAAATGCTAAGCCCCTACTTTTTCCTATAAATAGGAGGCTTGGGCCTTCATTTTCAACGTTCATTTCCTTCTTCTCTTTGTGTTTACGGACGAGCCGAGCAGCTCCAGTGCACGCTGCAAGCACGGAGAGTGGGGATCGAGCCTGGGAGGCTCGGCGGCGGCGTCCTTTTCTTGTTATGATTCCGCCTTTTAGTAGATAGCATAGCATAGAACTCGGGTTTCTAAAGGGACGAGGCGAGGAAACGGCCGGAGGCCAGCCATTTCGGCTAAACCGCCGCCGACCGCCGCCCCCTTGGCCTCCGATTTGGTGGTCAATGGGCCACCCTTTGGCTATGGGCTCTTTAGATTTTGAGTTCCGGGCTATGCATTCTACTAAAGTACCGATGCCGTTTTTCTATTTTTCGTGTTTCTGCATGTCGGGATGTTTTCCGTTGCTTCGAGTTTTCTAAAGGAAGTACATGCCCGGGTTATCCATTTTCAACATAGTTCCTCATTCCATGTTTGTCGTTATGCATATTGCTTATGTTTCAATTTTCATGCATCGATTTGGATGGTTTATCCTAGATCTGAGGATAGACATCGATTTTTGAAGCTTCTTCGCTTCTAAGATTTGAGTCAACTTACATGAATGCATATTTGAAGGTACCATATTATAGGTCTTGATGCCCTGAATATATTTCCTTCGCATCGAAAGTTGATTTGAAAACCGAGAGTGCCAAATGGGTTCGTAAAGTCAAAACCCCTGCTTTGCTTGATCTTCGCTTGATCACGATGTTACTTTGCTTTGTGGGATGTGACCCAAAAGTTGTTCCGTCTTGTTACTGTGTACCTACCAAAGCGATCGGTACCATCCGATCCGTAGATATCTCCCGGCCGACGCTATGGCCTGCTCAGGTTGTTATATATGCTTATTTTGAGTTATTTACTCGATATTTCAAAATAAAACATGTGCGCAGAAAATGTTTTGATGAAGTTATTCTCGCTTCTCCGATCCGAGATGTGGTTCTATTATGATTGTGCACGGATCTCTATTCGCGGGTTGATCACCATCTTGAGTATTGATCGAAGTGATAGACCCAAGACGTGGTTATGTTTCGGGCGGATAGACCCCAAGTCCACACTAAAATGGTAATGAGGTGGTTATGTTAATTAGGGTTTTGTGAATAATAGAAATAAGTAATTTATCGAGCTCATTTCGATAATCCATATCTGAGATTTTCATATTATATCCATAACGATTAGTAAATTAAGGAATATATATATTATTCCTTGAGGCGTTTTCAACGTTGATTAAATTTTGATAGTTAGTCTTCGTTATTTTCTAGCGGAAGCGAATTTATTCATAAGTGAAGAACTAATAAGGTGATTACGACTTTATTATCAGCGTTTTTAGGCGATTCGAAAAATTAGTATAACGTTTAAGAATTACAATATGGACGTCTTATGATTATTTTGTGAAACAATAGCATAATTTTATATAATCATTCATTAAACTAATTTTATTTATTAAAGGAATGAAGATTGGACAATTTATTCTTATTTTCTAGCTATAGTTCGAAAATTTCATCTTAGGACATATAATTGTTCTTATTTATTTTTCTATGATTTATTCTATCATCTAAGGCCTATATTATGTCACATTTCTATTAAATGAAAAAATAAAGAGAGTATATTATAACTATAGTGGCCGAAAATTATGTGCAAGTGTTAAAGAAAGAAAAAGTTTTACCTTTTGTTAGAAAGTGATGTGTAATTATTTTGAAAATGAAAGGTATTTAATTTAGAGATAAGATAAGATGATTAATTAATAAGGTGATAAGGTATTATTTGTTTGGTAGTGAGGTGTGAAATTTTAAGAGATAAGTTAGTGTATTTTGTTGACTTTTATAGATATTTTTTAAAGCTTGATATTAGTGTATATATCATCAAAAAATAAAAATACTTCATTCTGTCCCTCCATATACGAAAATATTGAGAAAAAAATGAGAAGAGTTCTTAAAAATTTCTCTTCAATTTTAAGTTAGAAAATCGATTTCTTAGCGATCGACTCGATTAAAGGTTAGAAATTATACAAGCTTCTTAGATATACAAAATATTAGAAATCCATCCATGAAAAATGAAGTTATATGCTTTTGTTATTTCATGTGATATTTGAGAATTTTTAAATTTTAAGTTGTTAATTAAATATGTTTATATGATGGTTGTAGCATATATTATGAATTTAGTACAAAGTTGAGCATGTTAAATTTTTCTTATTATAGTTGAGATATATGAAATTATATGTTGGTGATAATGAATTTTGATTGTTGTTTTGAGCATGAATTGATAATAGTTAGTATTGTTTAAGTATGTATGAATTAATTCATAATTTTTGGAAAATGTTAGAAATTATTTTAAAATAATTTCAAAAATCTTAAGGTATGATTTATTTCTATGATTTTGTATGATGGATATTAGTGTATAGTGTTGATGTATGATGAGAATAATGTATAGTGTAAATTAATTAGAATTTTGAAAATTATTTAAGTATTTTTCAAATTTTTGAAAACTATAGCATGAAGGGTTTGATGTCAAATTTTCTATGTCTAATGTTATTAGATATTAATGATCCTATGTTAATATAGTGTGTTATGTGAATTTATAGGAATTAATGGAAAAGTTTTGTAAATTGTTCCAAAAGTCGAAAATACTAAAGTTAAGTTTAGAGTTTAAAATTTATTTTATTAAATGTGATCACATATTTAGGCCCAGAATATGTTTAAGATATGTTATGAAATTATATGATTTTAAAATGAGGTATAATACTTTTACGTTGAAGCGTTTTGTTAAGTGATGTGATATTTTGAAATATAAAGTGTTATACTTAAACTAGTTTCATCCATATGTATATTTGGGCATGATTGATTGTTAAAGTGAAATTATGAGATTTATTGGAATATGATTAGTAATAAATTAGAATTAGAGTATATATGTAAGTTAATTGTTCTAAAGATGAATTTGGAGAAATGCGTATTTTGAAGTTGAAATGACTTGATAGGAGTATGAATGTATGAAGCATGTTAGTACGTGAGTAGAGTTATGTTTAACGCACGAGTTATGTTTCACGCTAGTATAAATATGGGTTTCTACGAATAGATATACTAGGGCGTGTGAGACAAATTAGAGATATATGATATCTCTTTTGAAAGATTGATTTCATAATGGAAATCATTTTGTCGAAAATAACTATCTGAGTTCAAATGATTGACCTAATTTATTAGTGCAGTGCGAGCAATGTTTCGTCTCGGTTAGAAATGAGAGTTTATAAGTTAAATTTCCAATGAAAATCGACGGCGTTCTAAAGTAGTTTCTTACGTAGGTGGAGTACGAAGGTGTGCAGAAAGTAAAGGAAAAAACTTCGTTTTGAGAAGGAGAATATACCGGTGGGTTTTTCTCCTCAAGTATAAAATCTGACCAAATGTTTATTTATTATGCTTTGTTTTGAGAAATGATGATGAAATACTGTCCAAAATGTTTATGTTTTATGCATGGATCTATCGGTGTTGGTTCGCAGCGTAAGTTTAATCAATCGGATCCTATGCTAGAAGGAGAATTACTAGCAAGGATTAACGTGTACACTAAGGTAGCGTACTTCTTGAAAGGTTTGCTTTCGGCCGATTACGGTGTTTGTGTCTGAAAGGTTTGCTTTCGACGGTCCATGCGTTGTGGAAGGAGGCCTCCTTCTCTGCATAAGATGAGATGAGATATGGATCATACAATAGAAAATATGTATGGCGGACAAAGTTTATGGAAAATTAAAGAAAATGTTTAGTAAGCACGAGCATTTCAAATAAAACCTTGTGTTCTTGATGGGACAATGTAATTGAGTTACGATAAATGTTTTTGGCTACTTGAGTCTTTGTACTCGACCCTGCATGTTTGTTTTAAATGTGTAGGTTGGTGGTGATGCGATGGAGCGGTGTTAGCGATGAAAACTTTTGTCGATAGTAGAACCTTGAGTGCGCGTCATCTATGTGTACTTCAAATGTTTTCCTCTGCGAGAACACTAAGTTATATTTGAGTGAGAACTAAATTCCAAGATCAGTTGAACCCTTTTGTTAAAGATCGATGGTTAGTCTCCCGTATGTAAATTATGTTTGTAATCTCAAATGCTTTGAAGTTAAGTATTCTTGATATGTCTCGATTCGATATCCTTTCTTTCTCTTCTGTTATTTCAAGTAATAGTCCATGCTAATCCGTCCTTAGGAATGAGTGGACATTATAAACTATTCCACAATCACTGCGAGGAGAGGAAGATTTCATTCAATTTCGGAAAAAGATTCTGAGTTTCCACGGAATCGACATGGGAAGAAGGTACCAATTATATCCGCTCTGGTAGGAGAATAATGAACAAGAAAGGATGTCGAGCATATCTTGTCTACCTAAGCGGAGAGAAAGCGAAATAAAGGTAGAGAAGTGGAAATTATTGAATTTCAAAATGTTTTCCCGATAATTTACGGGATTACCCTCGATAGGCGGTAGAATTCACTATCGACACGGAACCGGATCAGCCCGGTCGAAAGTGTCGTGAGAATGGCTCAAAAGGCTGGAAGAACTAAAATTCAAATTCAGAGTTGTTGGATCTAGGTTTTATCAAACTAGTGTATCGACTTAGGGCACACTTTGTTTGTCGAAAAGAAAGATGGCTCTTTGAGAATGTGCATAGATTATCGAGCCGAATAGTGACACTTAGAACAAATATCACGCGAGGATAGATGATTTGTTCGATCGGTTAAAGGAGACAAGTGTGTTCTCGAGATCGATCTCAATAAGGCTACCATCACTCGAGTGCGACGGAAGATGTGCCAAAGCGACTTTCCGAACAAGATATGGCCACTATGAGTTTTAGATATGCCATTCAGACTAACAAATGCACCGTGTTCATGGATGTCATGAATAGAGTGTTCCACCCGTACTTAGATAAATCTATCTTAGTCTTCATAGATGATATCCTCGTCTATTGAAGACGAGGAAGAGCATAAAGAACACTGAGAAGCGTCTTGTAGACATTAAGGCGAACAACTTTTGCAAGTTCGAAATGTGAATTTTGGCTTAAAGTAATGTTCTTGGGCACATCGTGTCTTGAAGGAATCAAAGTAGATCAAGGAAAGGTTGAAGCGGTCGAGAATGGAGTAGCGACCAAAATGAAATCGGGAGTTTCTTGGGATTGGTGGCTACTATCGGAGATTCATTGAAAGATTCTCTAAGATTCAGGCGATGACACGGCTACTCAGAAAAGGAATCAAATTTACATGGAATGATGAATGTGAGGCAGTTTCCAAAACTCGAGGAAAAATTAACTAGTGCACCGTCTAGAAGTTTGAAGTAAACTAAGGTATGTGGTCTATCGATGCTTCAAAAGCGGACTAGGTTGTATGCTAATGCAAGAGGAAGGTGATAGCCTATGCATCCGACAACTAGACCACATGAATTGAACTACCAACTCATGACTTGGAACTAGCGTGACGATGGTACGCGTCTTGAGACATACTACATAAGGTGAGGTGTGAGATTTTCCTGAGACCACAAAGTTTGAAATACTTCTTGAGCAAAGAGACTTGAACATGAGACAAGGAGATGGCTTGAATTAGTAAAGATTACGAGTGATAAATTATCACTCGGGAAAGGCGAATGTAGTAGTTGATGCCTTAAGTCGTAAAAGTCGGTCAAATTGGGATGCTCTTTCTGAGAAGAAAAACTCATTGAAGAGTTTAAGAAAATGAAGATAGAAATAGTTGAACAACCGAGGCGATCATGAGTCGTGTTGCCATACTCACAGTGACGTCTAATGTGGGAAAGGATAATAGGAGAGCAGGAGAAAGATGAAAAATTGGAAAGAATAAGGGTAAAAATGAGACGAGAATGGAGAAGGATTTTAAAGCGCGATAATGCTATATTGTTTAAGGAAAGGTTATGTATTCAAACAATAATGAACTTGGAAATGAAATCATGGTGAAGCCATGATACTCTTATACCGCTCGCAGGTAGCAGACTATGTCGAGTTTGCGAGAAAAGTTTTGGTGGGAAGGAATAAAAGCGAGATGTAGCCTCGTTTGTCGGCGCTATCTTATTTGCCGACAAGTGAAGGCATTGCATCGCAACCTATGGAAAGTTCTGACCTGGAGATCCCAAATGGAAATGGGATGACATAGCAATGGATTTTGTGATGGGATTGCCAAAGTTGTAAAGAGGTAACTTGCTATATGGGTAGTAGTGGATCGACTCAAAGCACATTTACGCGATTCGATTACTCATGGATGCGATAAGTTAGCTCGATTGTACATAAAAAATCGTGCGCTACATGGGGTACCAAAATCCATCACATCGGATAGAGATTCCAAGTTCACTTCTAGATTTTGGGTTAGCTTACAAAAAGTTGGGCATGAAGTTGAACTTTAGCACACTTTCCACCATAGCGGATGGACAATCGAAAGGACAATATAAACACTTGAGGATATGTTGAGGGCGGTAGTATTGGATCGAGGTGTAAGTTGGAACATTTTTTGCCACTTATTGAGTTCGCCTACAAATAGCTATCGAACGCGTCGATATAACCCCATATGAAGCATTGTATGGAAAAAGTGTCGATCACCACTTTATTGGGATGAAGTAGTGAGAGGAAAGTTTTAGGGCTGACACGGAAAGTGAGATGATTGAGATTATCCACCGGATCGGGCAAAGAATAAAAAGCTCGGGATAGAGCGAAATCTTCGCCCGTCGCGAGATCGAGCTGCATTTGAGTGCGGAGATAAAGTTTTACTTAAGGTCTCTCCATGAGGGAATTATAAGGGTCGAATTAAAGGCAAGTTGAAACCACGTTTTGGACCTTACGAGATCTAGAAAGAATAGGCCTAGTGCTATAGATTGGCACTTCCAGATCTGGAATGTACATAATATTTTCCACGTGTCGCAATTAAGAAAGATGCGTGTATGATCCAAAACACGTTATCCATCATGACGACATGATCCTTCTTGATTATGAGTTATGAGGAAGAACCTACGACTATTTTAGATCATAAGTTCAACGGAAAACAAGTCTATACCTTTAGTGAAAGTCCTATGGAGACACCATAGCGAGAGAAGCCACGTGGGAACTTGAGGATGCCAGCGGGAAGAAGGGGATATAAAACATCGATAAGAAGATGTGACCATGAAATCGGCGACATCTCCTCATAACTAGGACATATCACGAAGGGAGGGGTAAGCAAACAATCCATGCGAATTATATCGACACCATAGCATCATGAGCGTGACCTTGATTTGTAATAAGTGATCAGAAATCAAAATAGCATTATACCACAGTGACTAGACGTGAACCACATAGCATCTCATATCGAAACTCACGGACATAATAACCGAGCCTTATTCCCATCGAGAAAGCAAAATAAGGACAGAATACATCAACATCGAATCGTATATATAACTAACTAAAGCAAAATGAGTACTAGCGGCACTTAGTTAGGGTTTTATCATCATCGAAAGAATCGTGATGCGTGTTGAGCACTTACCTTAGAAGGTTTAAATGTAAATCCACTTCTAAGTAAGCAAAATAGATTATTTTTTGATACCTAATCCGTTATTCTTTGTTTTCTCATCATAGAACCAAGAACCACGGCTCGGGCGTATCCCAGCCATCACATCTCGTTCGGCATGGAACATATCCGGCCCACTCCAATATCTCGGCCGGAACATATCCGTCGGCCCGCGGGCGTATCGACTGCTAACTCGGTGTGGACTTGAGGTCAAATCCCGTTAGAACCATTCATTACGTTTATTGTGGACTTGGGGTCTATCGCCCGAAACATAACCACGTCTTGGGTCTGTCCTTCGATCAATACTCGAAGATGGTGATCAACCGCGGAATAGAGATCCGTGCCAATCATAATAGAACCACGTCTCGGATCGGAGAACGATAGTACTTCACAAACATTTCTTGCGCACATGTTTTATTTTGAAATATCGAGTAAATAACTGAAATAAATATATAATACTGAGCAGGCCATAGCGTCGGGGAGATATCTCGGATCGGATGATGCACGATCGCTGGTGGGGTAACAAAGCGGAACAACTTTTGGGTCACATCCACAAAGCATGTCGTGATCAGCGAAGATCGAGCAACGGGGTTTTGACTTTACGACCCATTTGGCACTCGGGTTTCAAATCACTTTCGATCGAGAGGAAATATATTAGGGCATCGAGACCTATAATATGGTACCTTCAAATATGCTTCATGTAAGTTGACTCAAATCTTAGAAGCGAAGCTTGAAAATCGATGTCATCCCAGGATCTAGGATAAACCATCCAATCGATGCATGAAAATTGAAACATAAACAATATGCATAACGACAAACATGGAATGAGGAACTATGTTGAAAATGGATAACCGGGCATGTCTTCCTTTAGAAAACTTCGAACGGAAAACATCCGGACATGCGAAACTCTGAAAAATAAAAGCAGCATCGGTACTTTAGTAGAATCATGCGAACTCAAAATCTAAAGAGCCCTAGCGAAGGGTGGCCATTGACCACCAAATCGGAGCGAGGGGGTCGTGCGGTTTAGCGAAATGGCTGGCCTCCGGCGTTTCCTCGTACGTCGCTGAAACCGGTTCTATCTATGCTATCTACTAAAGCGGAATCATAACAAGAAAGGCCTTGCGCCTCGAGCTCGATCCCAACTCTCCAGTGACTTGCGTGCACTGGAGCTGCTCGGCTCGTCCAGTAAACACAAAGAAGAAGGAAATGAGCGTTGAAAATGAAGGCCTCATGTTATAGGAAAAAGTAGGGGCTTCATGCTTCTTGTAATGATCCTTTCAGCATAAAAGCGGCAAACTTTTAAACCGGACTCAAATTTAGAATTGGTACCCATGGACTCGAAATAAAATCTGGACTGCTGACTATAAACAAGATATGCTTTTAAAAGACCATGAAAAGTCGTTTTTGATAACTTCCTCGTAGTGCCAAATCTTCATTGGGTGGTGAAAACTTGCATACTTAGTGTCTGAATCGTGAACACTATTCTAGCTTGAGGTTTTCGTGGCGATCGCATCATCAAACAAAAGTCGACCTTTGACCTTTCTCGAAAAATGTGCCGTACAAACTTGGCTTAGGAAGGACGGGGTATTACATCCCTTCACGCCTAATTCAGGAAGCGCGGATCGCGGGTGTGATTAGGGGTGGGGGTTAGAAGCGGGGAAGAAGGGGATACATATAACATACATGATAAGAAGATGTGACCATGAAATCGGGCGTCTCCTCATAACTAGGACATATCACGAAGGGAGGGTGCAAACAATCCACCAGAATAATATCGATATCATAACCTCGAAGACATGATCTTGGTTTATAACAATGTCTGAGGAAACAAAATAGCGTTACCCACATTGACTAGACAGGTCGACCACGAACATCTCATGTCGAGACTCAACATAATAACATAACAAATCTTGTTCCCAATTAGAAAGCAAAATAAGGGACAAAAATACATCAATATCGAATGCGTATATAACACATCAGGAAACATAGCATGAAGAACCCAGACTCCACCCTCGCGTCGCCGTCGCTCACTCCATACGTGAAAGATTTGAAAAAGAGTTTGGGGTGAGTACTAGCGCTTTCGTGGGGTTTATCATAAATCAAAGAATCATGATGCCGTGTTGAGCACTTACCTTAGAAGGTTTTAAAGCGTAAATCCACTTCTAAGTAAGCAAAATAGATTTTCATTTTTCGATACGATCCGTTATTTATTCTCCATCTAGAACCGAGAACCACGGCTCGGGCGTATCTGCCATACGCATCTCTTCATTCGGCCGGAACATATCCGATCGGCTAATATCTCGCCGGAACATATCCGATCTACAGCGCCGGGCTTATCATGGCTAACTCGGTGTGGACTTGAGGTCGAATCCGTCGAACCATAACCACCTCATTACCATTTCGTGTGGACTTAGGTGTCTATCCGCCCGAACCATAACCCGTGTTGGGGTCTATCCCTTCGATCAATACTCGAGATGGTGATCAACCCGCTGAATAGAGATCCGTGCCTACCATGATAGAACCATATCTCGGATCGGAGACGTGTAATCATCAAAACATTTCACAGGCTCGTGTTTTATTTTGAAATATCGAGTAAATAACTGAAATAAGCATATATAACCACTGAGCAGACGACAGCGTCAGGGAGATGTCTACGGATCGATGACTTCACGTCGCTTTGGTAGGTACGGTAACAAAACGGAACAACTTTTGGGGTCCGTCCCACAAAGCAACAACTCGTGATCAGCGAGATCGTAGCAAACTAGGGTTTCGACTTTACGAACCCATATTTGGCACTCGGGTTTCAAATCAACTCGATCGGAAGGAAATATATTCGAGGCATGAGACCTATAATAGGTACTTTTAAAATATGCATACATCGAGTTGACTCAAATCTTAGCGTGAAGAACCTTAAAAATCGATGCTATCGCGGATCTAGGTTAAACCATCAAAATCGATGCATGAAAATGGAAACATAAGCAATCATAACGATGAACATGGAATGACAAACTACGTTGAAAATGGATAACTTGGGCATGTATCTTTGCTAGAAAACTCGAAGCGAAAACATCGACCAGTAGAAGCGAAAAGCGACGGAATCGGTACTTTAGTAGAATGCATGCCGGAACTCAAAACCTAAAGGACCGTAGCGAGGTGGCGTCGGCCGCAATGACAACACTTCATGGCAGGCGGGCGGTCTTGGGCAGGATGTGGCCTCGCCGTTTCCTTGTCCCTTTAGAATCCCGGTTCTATGCTATCGATCTACTAAAATGCGGAATCAAAACAAGAAAGGATAAAACAGAAGCAGGGCTGGGGAGGGATGTTCGGCGGTGGTGGCGGCGGTATGATGCGCGCAGCCTCCGGCTCGATCCCCACTCACTGGCTTATGCGTACAGGCTGCTCGGCTCGTCAGTAAACACGAGACGAAGGAAATGAGCGTTGAAAATGAAGGCCTACCCTCTATTTATAGGAAGCGAGATGCTTGCATTCTTCATGTGCCTTTAAAATAACGAACTTTTACAAGCGGACTCAATTTAGTAAACTTAGTACCCATGGACATGAAATAAAATGCGGACATGCGACTATAAACAAGATATGCTTTTAAAGACCCAGTGAAAAGTCAGGTTTTAGATAACTTCCGGACGAACCTTGTGGGTGGTCGAAAACACATATAATCTATGAATTAGTCATAAGACACTCTTCGCACGAGGTTTCGTACGGTCGCATCACCAAAACAAAAGTCAACCTTTTGACCTTTATCGAAAAACATGCCATACAACACGATGCTTAGAAAAGGCGGTTATTACCTCCTCCGAAAAATTTCATCCCAGAAATTTCAAACATGTGCGTGAAACAACTGCGGAGTCTGAGCCTGAACTTGTCTTCAACTCCAGTATACTATACCGCATGGTGATTCAAACACCTTCGAGGAATGCTTGTTCCTCAACTCGGCTACTTCTCGTTCAAGATAGCTAGTCTTCTTGCTTTCGGATCACGAGCAAGAACAACTGGTCATGCTTGATCACGTGTTTGGGTCGAACACGTCTTTCTGTAGAAGCGTGAAACACGTGGTACCGTCTCCGATGCTTGGGAAAGCCTAACATGAGCAGCGGGGCTATTCTCTTGAGAACTTGAAAGTCAACAAACCTCGGTCACAACACCTCGTTTCCCAAGCAGCGACTCACTCTCGTTGGAAACTTTAATGAAGATCGATCTCACGACCATGAGCGAGTCGATGCATGCGTCGCGTGGGACTTACACTTTCTGAGCTTCCTGATCCTTGGCTGATCGATCGATAACCTCGGCTCTCTTGAACCATCTCTGTCCTAAATCTTTCTCTAGCCCGCTGTCCCGATAAAGTGGCGATCGACCTCCTTCCGTACTGGCCTTCATAGGGAGCCATTCCATGGTGGCACGATAACTATTGTTATAGGAAACTCCAAAGGTAGTATCTCTTCAATTTCCTCACTCATCGACTCGACCTCTCTGACATATCCTCAGACTGAATCGTCCTTCCAGTGACCGTGCATGCGGGGATGGAAGGTTCTTGAGATTGACTTAGTCCCCATGGCTTCGAGACTCTCCAAAACCTTGATGTGAATCTCGGATCACGATCTAACGTAATCGATATCGGCACACCATGTAACACGATTTCTCGGCGTAGGGCGAAGCTTATCTAACCGTCGTCGTCAGAATCGGTGGGAAATAGGCTGACTTCATCGGTCTATCGGCGACAACCCGTATGGCGGTGTTTCAGCGCGACCTGCAAACTCCCAAAATCTATTCGATATACTCTTTTCCACTCTTGGGATTGGTAGCGATTGCAACAAACGTGACGGGTTGGTGCACAACTTTCACTGCGACAAGCGAACAACGTTCCACAATCGATGCGTACATCTTTTTCATCCCTTCCACAAAGTTCCTCTTAAGGTCTCTGTACATTTTGGTACTTCTGGATGAATTGTATATGGTGCCTCATGAGGCTTCACTCATGATCTTATCTCTCAATTCACATTGGTGGCACATTAACCTTCCCGGAATAATAGCGCGTTGTCTTTGCTTGTGAACCCTTGCTATCTTCTAGCCTTGCTTTCAAGCGCATCCTTTCAAGTTCTCTCTCGCCTTCTCATGATGGCACTCTCGGGTCGGTTCAATTATCAAGCTGCGATGAATCCTTGACTTGAGATGGGTGAATCAACACAGGTTGAGCTTTTCAAAATCTCGAATAAGCTCTTTCTCTTGCATAAGAAGATATCAACCGCTCTCGACTTGCGACTAAGGGCATCACTTTCGACATTGGCTTTCCGGTGATAGCGATAGAAGCAATCATAATCCTTCACTCTAGCCATCTCGATTTGCCTATTGACTCCTTTTGTTCGAAAAGTACTTGGGGCTCTTGTGATCTGTGAAGATCTCACACTTAACTCCATAGAGATCGTGCCTCCAAATCTTCAGCGCATGAGCGACTCTGCTAACTCAGTGCGTAAGTTGGATAGCTCAACTCGTGCGGTTTCAAATGACGAGACACGTAAGCTATAACCTTCTCGTTACATAGAACACCCAGGACCAACTTGGATGCATCGGTGTGACCCAGAACCCATCGTTCCTTAGCGGCAATGACTGGAGGCGGTTGTTAACACTTCTTAACTCTTGAAACTTGCTTCTGACTTCGACCATGAAACTTGATTCCTTTCACGAGTTGTTGCATCGTGACCTCAGACCGAAAACCCTTGATGAAATGTCATAATATCACCTTAACTAAAGCTTTGAACCTCATTGGCATTAGTGGAACCTTCGATTACTACTTGACCTTGTTTGGGTGACTTTGATTCGTACGCAAACACGATATCAGTGAACATCACTTCTCACGAGCGGAAACTTCGCACTTACTTGTGGCTACAACCTCTCTGCCGTAGCGTTTCGAGCAGTGCGGAGGTGTTCTCTTGATACAGTCATTCTTGGAATAGATGAGAATATCATCGATAAAACAAAGATGAAACTATCCGGATCTTGATGGAACTTCGATTCATCGGATCCGTGAAGGCTAATGGCGCATTGGTCGAACAAAAGCGGCATCTGATGAACTCGTAGTGCCCATACCTGTTATGACGCGTATTTTAGCAGTCTCCTTCACGATCTTGATGATGGTGGTGACCTCCGTCGATCTTAGAAAAACACTAGCTCCTTTGAGTGGTCGAAACAGATCGTCGATCCTGGAAGAGGATATCATTCTTGATCGTGATTCATCTCTATATCGATGCACATCCGTATTCACTCGCCTTCTTGTGGAATAGGCGCGCCACGGTGATCTGTTGGGTTGGATAAAACTAGATCAACAACATTTGCAGCTATTGGGTTCTTGCAATTCTTTGGGTGCCGTTGTATGGTGCCTTTGATCTTGGCGCTACTCACGGTTCCGGATCGATAGTGAATTCCCTTGTCTTGCGACAAACTGGCATCCTCGGAAATATGTGGATATTCAACACCATTAGCTCCTCTTGTTGTTTGTGCGGTTCGCCGTGCCTGTCGATATTACCGAAAGTTTGTGACTTCTTGATCATCCTCGCGCCGGTCTTTGAGATCGTAGGCACGTAAACACCCGTCATTTTGCCGTGGAAACAAACTGGCTGTTTGAAAGCAACTTCTCTCAGAGACAGCGTATAGTTGCCACTGCTTTCCAGCAATCCATGCGAAGATGACATCGAAATCTTATTCGATGACATGCGAGTTGACATAGACTAACGCTCGCGATTTCTACCTCACGGTTGGGCATATCTCTTTTGCCCTTGCACTTCCCTGAAGGAATGCTAATTTCAGTACTCTGTGATTCCTTGGGTATCAAACCAACCTCGCGCGTGATTCTCAAGCGAAAAATGTGAGGCTCTGTCAAATAAGCGGCGGATATATCACTATGGATTATACCTACGAGATTTCCGGAGGCTTCTTGCCTTTTGATTGCGTACGCACCTTGCTTGTGGTGGCCTTTGGTTTCTTGGTCTCGGATGACCTCACATTACGTGTTCGTCTCGTGGCTGGGTTACGCCTCGGGCTGGATCTTTGTCTCCTGGCGTGGCAGCCTCTTGGACAATCTCAAGCGTAATATCCGGACTTCCTACGCGATAACTTTCAGCGTTACCTTTTTCATGAAATGATTCCTACGGCATTTACGGCACAGGTTTTCCACGCACTTTTGCCGCATGGGTTGGAAATTCCTTCCCCAGTTGCCTCTCACGATACCTCGGAACCGACGGACCGCTATGGTTCCTTGGAACACGACCTGATTCTCTTCCGTCCTCTTCCTCTTCTTTTTAAGGTGCATCGTTCGGAACATGTGACCAATGTTTAAAGCTCGGTTCGAGGCTGCCATACGTATGATCTCACGGTGACGGAGCAAAATTCCAATCTACGGTGGTCCTCTCACCTTGCACACGCGCTCGGTCCGACCAGTGCGTAGCATGTGATAGATGATTGAGCAGTGATGGTACTCGGTGACCGTCCTTCCGCCAGCGAAGATTCGAGACTTGTTTGTTTCTGCCTAAGCGGCCGAGCGCCTCCATGAGTTCTTCCTTGAAATATTCCGTATACCTTTCCTTTGTCACGGTGTTAGGGTTCTCCTCACGGTTCCACTGAAATCAGCCTCGATGGTTGGCGAAAGATTGTGCAATTCAGCTTTTACCTTCCCGGCCGATGTATTCGAAGATCCTTTATGGATTGTATCTAGTTCTCGGGTCGATCGGTTCGCAGGGACGTCGAGCGTGGGGGATTCTTCATGAAAACTCTCAATCGCGTGCCGCTAGACAAAGGTGGTTCTTGGAAAGCTTCTCGTTATTGTTCCTCTGGTTCCTTGTTCTCGGCATTCTTGGCGTTGAAACATTAGAAACACGTTCGCGATAGATAGGGTATCATCGCAACATATATCATCCCCACATATCATCACATATGCCCATATCACGATCACATATAAACATGCGACTGTCGACACGTCATCATTATCATTCCATAACATCATCATCACGCATCACATAGATCGTATATCATCATGGCATAGCCCTATCACATATAATGCACATAAACATCCACATGAGCGGCGTTAGTATCGATATTATCGGTGTCCATGAGGGCTGTCAATCTGATCAAGGTATGTCGGTCGAAAAGGTCGGGATATGGCGAAAATCTAACTCGAGTTAATACAAAAGATGCCGCTCTTTCCATGCTTATAGCGAGACTCTGCGGATCATGTACTGCACCACCTAGATCTTCCTCCATATCAGACCTACTCTCGCTCTCTCAATGGTTCCATTCGCCTTTCTCTTCCTCTCTCCCCTATCGGGGCTTGGATTAATGCTTTGCTTGGTAGCGATCTGCATGGAAGCAAGTCTCGATGGTATGATCTCGTCAGTGTCTCGATCCTTTGAGTCTCGGTGAATATCTTCCTCAACATGCTCGACCTCATCAGTCATCCATTCTCTCGGATCACGGGTCCTCTGATTCCTCTTTGTCTCATAAATAACTCCGGTCTTATCGCCGCAATCTCTTCCAGAAGGCAGCGATCTTGTTTGGTGGCACTATGATTACGATTAAGGCCTCTTCTTTGCCACGGTCAGGATCATCTCTCACTGGAAGGTCATGCCTCAAATCATTCTGGTCCATACAAGGTGAGGATCGTAGATGGAGGTGTAGTGGCTGGTGTATCTGATGAACTAGTGATTGTCTAGCGTATGTTTGCTCCCAAAGGCTCTTGAGGAACATCATCTACGTCGTCAATCGGATCGGCCATCGACATGCCTTGCTATCACATACGCCTCGGATGGTATGCCTCGATGATCGGTCCTGTCTCCACACTCGGCGGCGAACTCGGTGAAATCAGTGGGTGTGCGGTGATAGGATCGACGTAACATCCGTACCCTTGCCTTCTTGCCCATGGTTGCACCTATCGGTAGCCTCTCGTCATCAGATAGCAAGCCCGTGCTTCGAGATACTTTCCACTATCACGAACCTTTCTCCACACCCAACAAATCTCCCGGAAACCTCCCAGCGGCTCATGGACATTCTGGTACATTCGCGAACTTATGGATGCTCATCCGTTACATGGGATCTTAACCAGCGTTATGCGGGCCTTGAATATCCTAAACCTACATGTTAGTTCATCAAAATAACAACAAATATTCACGTTTCCTTTTCTTCCCGGTCATACGGGTAATCATGTCTCGAGACGTATTCACTTTCAACACATATCAACGCGATATGGATATTTATAACAATAATCCGTAGCGAATAAAGTTCACTTCTGACACTCGTTTATCGGAATAAACAAGATTTTCAATCAATAACATATTTATATGTAAACACATAATCCATCATCCATTCATGATCATATCGATCCGTCACGTCATACCACGTCAATGGTTCACTATCCAGCGCAGGACCCTACGTTCCATCGACAATCACTCATCACGTCATCGTCGACCATATCTCGTCCACATCACGTTTACATCCGTAAACTCTTGACCAAAACACATGAAACTAAGATAATATCATGTAATACCCGAGTTTTAAAGCATTACGATAATAAAATCGTAAATTAGGGTTCCGTCTCGATAATCGAATTAGTAACTTATCGAAGATGGATTTCAATTATTTAAGATATAATGAATTATTATATCACATTCACTAATGATTAGTGAATCGAGGAAAATATTTATAAAATTCTTTCGGTAATATTTTAGCGTCGATTGAATATCGAAGGTTAATATTAAGGAATTTTTCTAAGTGGCGACTTAGAATGACATTTCATTATTAATGAAATGAATTAATAAAGTGATTACGACTTTATTATGAACATTTTGAGATAGGTCGATTATTAACGTTTTGGGGCGTTTGAATGTCGGCGTTTAGAGGCAGATCGAAAAAAAGTCTAATGATCAGAATTATAATATTTAAATTCCTATGATTATTTTATGTAATAAGCATTATTTATCATTAAAATAATGCTAGAAAATTAAGGTGAATATAGAATAAAGATAGCTATTTTGAAAACCTAATTTTTGAAATTAGGGTTTGACACATAGAAATCATCTTAATTATTTTCCTATAATTTAATAAATTATATAAGACATATATTATGTTATATAGCTATAAAATGCAAAGAAAATCAAATGTTGGGACCTATTTTTCAAAGGTGCCGTGAATGTAATAGTAAAATAATTGAAGACAATTTGCTATCTTCTATTATGTGTTATAATTGTTGTAGTAGGATTTTACTACACAAACAAGAAATTAATTAAAGGAATCAAGTTGGATTGTGGGATGCTTGTAAGGCGTGTAGTTTGACATTTGAGGTTGGAAGGAATTTTGAAACTCTTGTTGACTCTTGCATTTGGTAATGTGTAAGATATTTGTATATGTAGTATAAGACAAGAAAATTTAAAAATCCTCCTTTTGCATGGAATGGCGGCGTCAAGATGAATAAAGTGAGGATATTTTTGTTTCACTTATGCATTGAGGTGATGGTCATTTACTATGGCTAAGTGATGATGTATTATATTGAGTGAGTCACTAGTAAATAAATGTCTTGCTTTGTATGTGTGAGCATAGTAGAGAGTTGAAAGCGATGAATAAGTGTACAAATCAATTCTATTCCTTTAGTTGGTGTACAAAGTATTAAACGAATAAAACAAACATCTCGTTCCACTCTCATATTACCGCGAGATGTAGGGAGGATTTAAGTGTAATATTTGTTTTATTCCTTTAAGTGATTAGTGATGGGTTTATCAAACAAAGCATTCTCATTTCCAAAACCTTCTCTAGTGAGTGAAGAGAAAAAGAAAGAGGTTCTGATTTTTAAATCCCAAACCTTGATACATAAATCCTTTGCAAAATAATCAGACGATTAAAGGTTAGGCCATCGAGCGAGCTTTAGTTATCGTTAAAATTTTTGATTTCCAACCGTTTGATTTTAATATAATGCTTATGTTATAAATGTTTTTAATATGATGAGTTATGTTATCATGCTTAGTGATTTATTAATTATGTTTACTATGTTAAGAATGAACATATGTAGTGTTTAAATTAAAACTAAGCATGTTATAATTTTATGGGGTGAGAAATTTTTAATGTTAAATTGTTGATGGATTAATGATATATATTAGTAATGGAACTCATACGTGTTTTGTTGGAAATTTTTGAAATTGTTTGTGATTGTTTAGGATTACGAAAATTATGTGGAATTCATATGTTAGTACAAATTATATTTAGTGATATCATAACATATTAATGTTTGGAGCCTAAAGTAAGTGCTATATGAATTTACTAGATTTTGAAAATGATTTGTTCATTTTGGAAAAAATTGAGAAGCTTAAGTGTGGAGAAATGATGTCCAATTTTCATATAGCTAATGTTAATACATATTATTGATACTATGATAATATAGAGCATTATGTGATTTTATAAAATTTTGGAGAGTTTTAGAAAATTGTTGAAAGGGGAAAGCTTAAGTATAAGGATTTAGAGTATTAAATCCATTTATCGAGAAAATCACATATTATATCCTTAGAATATATTTTATACCTATTAAAATTTATGGGTTTAGAAACATAGTGTACTATGTTTCTGACGAACGTTATGTTAAATAACGTTAGATGTGAAAAATAATATGTAATGTACAAGTTAGATCATACTTGAGAAAGTATTGATCATGTTTATCGATTAACGTGAAACATCGAGATTTATGATTATATGATAAGAAATCGATTGAAATTCGATTTAGATGAAGTTTGATAACATATATGTGAATAATGTGGAAAATATGTTAAGAAAAGTCAAAATCGTTGACTTAAGATTAAGCGTATGATATCGTTGAATAAATACGATGTCGTGTAAAGCGTATTAAATTTTATAAGGATATCTCTTTGAGAGAAAAGATTTCATAATTGAAATCATTTTATCGAAAACGATTGAGTATAAGTTGACGTTTAACCTAAATGGTTAATATGGGACCGTAGACCATTAAACGTCTCTGTCAAGTCTGAAAAGTTATTAGTTAAGATATGCGATGAAGCGGCGTACTATTTTATTTGAAGATGCGAAGCATTATATTAGAACGTTATCAAAGTTTATTAAACTTTGAAAATCTCGAAAATCGTGACCAGCGTACTAAATTAACTTCTTACGTAAGGTGGGGCCGGACGTGATCGTTGGAGTGAAAGAAATTATTTAGAAACTTGTGCTGTGGGCTTTACTATACTCAAAATGATAAATCTTATCAAATTATTTATTCGATGGTTATTTTGCAAGAAATGATGAGGAAATGATTATTTAATTACACCTTAAAATGT
Organism: Salvia rosmarinus; assembly: GCA_036937905.1. Taxonomy (NCBI): domain Eukaryota; kingdom Viridiplantae; phylum Streptophyta; class Magnoliopsida; order Lamiales; family Lamiaceae; genus Salvia; species Salvia rosmarinus. The sequence goes on along the minus strand of JAODLM010000583.1, from coordinate 23,448 downwards.
TTATGTTTTATGTATATCGATCCATGATCAAATGATGAATATTGTTGGGTGGCTCCCAACTTATGAAATATTTAATTAGTATCCTTGTTAGTACCATAAGGATGATTGACAATTGTATCTGTCTTGGGATGGCGAGGATTTTTGTGCATGTTGGTATTTGTGTCTTTGAAAGGGTGTTCGATCGGTCGCGGCGTTCGTGAGGGGGCCTCCTCTACAGTGTGAGATGATTTTATGAGATGGAATTTATGAGATGAGTTTATGGAAATGTTGTGATGAAAAAATGGATATGGATCATATACTGAGGAAAATGCTTGGCAGACAGCGTTTATGGAAAATGAGAGAAAATGTTTAGTAAGCACAATTATTTAAATGAAACCTCGGTATTATTCTTTGATGAGGCGGTGTAATTTAAAATTTATAAAATGTTTTGGCATGAGTCCCTTGGTGCATTCTTGTACTCGACCACGCATATTTGTTTTAAATGTGCGGGTTGAGCGAGATGATGGATGGAGGTGTGTTGGCGCGAACCGCTTGATAATGATATGTTAGAAACCTTGACTACACTACGTCTATGTGTATTAGTTCTTTTCATGCAATAGAACACTAAGTTAGCTTTTGATGTTGAGATTGATTACCTTGGATCATTTGAATTCTTTTGTTAAGAATATGTAGGTCTCTTCATATATAAATTATGTATGTCTTGTATATAATGGTGAAGCTTCTGGTTTACTAAATTTAGTCCACAATTCTATGATTAATTGTCTTTCACGTTCATGATTCTTGTTCCAAGTATTAGTCCTCGTTAATCCATCCTTAGGATTAGAAACATTACAAAAGTATGGTATCGAGCGATTCGCTCTTTGAATCCAAAATCTCCTTTAAGGTTAAGTCAGATTGAGTTACTAGACTTACAGAGATCAATGGTGCTCAATATTCCATCACATCAAGCTCAACCGGAATGAGGTAAATTATTTTCTTCTCAAATGTTTAAAAAAAAAAAAAAGAGATTCCCACAATATGCGGTGAGGGTGCATATTTAAGGAAAACTCGAAGGATTCAACAATATGCGAGGAGGGTGTGATTTAAGAAAATAAGGATTATTATGCTAGATAAATGATTTTCGGTTTGAAAGCGAAAAGTTCGAGTGGTGATTTTGAAATGAAAGTTATGAAATTTTGAAGGTGGAAGTTATTGAATGTATTATTGAAGTGAAAATGATATTAAAGTTGTTGGTTCGCTACCAATATATGATGAAATGATAATGTTATATGAGGAGGATATTGAGATGAAAAGGAAAGTTATTGGTTACTTCTGGCGTGATGGTAATGTCATACGAGAAAGTTTGACAAAGATATGTAAAAAATGAAATGTTTGAATTCATGAAATTGATAAATATTTATAGTTATTAATGTATGAAAATGCTCAAAATGGACATTTATATGTCGAAATGATATGAATTCTTGAAACTCAAAAGTACATGAGTGAATGAGCTATGTTATAAATATTTGAAATTTTATTTCAAATCTTAAAGTTGTTTATGATTATGGGTATGTTATCCCAAAAGAGCGTAGTATTTAGGCGCATGATCCCGTTTTTGAAAGAACATAGAAGATGAAATTAGAATTTTATTCCATCCAGAACAAAAGCGAGATCGAAATGAGAATCTCGAAATGAATGATGAGAAGAAATTTTGCGGCGAAATGGAAATGATGTCGAGATGATAAATGTCACTATCGATAAGTGATATGAGTATAGTCTTTTTATTTGGACGTTCGCGTGATGGAACTCAAATCGACTATGACTTTTATTGGCAGTAGAAATGTGATCGAAGAATAAATTGATGCAAGTGTTGTGAATTTTACAAAAGAAGATACCACGATGTGGTAGAAAATTTTGATGAGATAAATCGAAAGTTAGTTCAATGATATGAGTAAAGTTAGACTCGAGATCGAAAGCAAAAGATGGATCTTTGGAGCGAGCATAAGATTAACGAAAACAATGTGAGTTTAAAAATAGAATGAATTCGGTAGCGGGTTTTCTGCTTTGTCAGGTGTTTTTGTTTTGACCGTTCTCTGCGTTTGAACTCCATATCGCATGATTTTCTCCTCACGTACTCCTAGCATGATGTACTTTATTTATTATGAAGGACCAAATCACGATTCCTTCTCGAGAATTCTGAGAATCAGTTGATGTTGTTTATGGTTTTATAGAATGAGAACTTTCTGATGTATGATAGAATCTTAGAATGTTACTTGAAAGTAAGATTTCGATGGTACAAGTAAAGCTATGACATATATGAGAACCTTTGATGGCGACCTATTATGAGTATATGAGGTTTCAAATTCTATTCATACCAATTTACGTCATTGAGTTTAACTCTGACTGGATCAGTGAAATCACTTGAGTTCTCACTTTTACGAAAAAATTTATAACAGATTTATAAAGTATTCTTTGAAACCAAGCCCTTGTGTGGTGAGAAGATATTTGTGAGTGCAGCCAGCTATATGACCAAAGAAATCTCGGTAGTCGTCATTCTAGTCTTTGGATCCTAGATCCCATTATTGATTCGAAGAACATATGGATTCAAATTGTAAAATTTGTTATTTTGGATTAAATCCATATCTCTTGTAAGTTCACATGATGAATTTTCTTGATCTTTGAAACCAATGAGTATGATAAAGGTTGATTTCTTGTCACCTAAGTTGAATTTGTAAAGTGATAAACATCCGGGTATGATGTGGGTTGACTTATTTTAGTCACCTAAAGTTTCACACCGATAAGTGATGGACATCAAAAAGTTATGATGTAAGGAAGATCTCGATGAGATTAGATATATTGTCCTATATGCACATTGATGCAATGACCTTGAAGGGCTTACCAAATCTTGATAACGATAAGTTATATCTTCGTATGATTGTTATGATAATGGAAGTTATGAATGAGATACTCTTTAAGCATTGAATCGAGACTAGAGTAAAGAAAGCATATGATATTAGTGGGATATAATCTCCCTTATTATGTCATGTGAGAGAGATTACAACTTATCTTTAAGATAGTTGTTTGTCCTTAAAACCTAAATAAGTAGGTTGGACATGTTTAAAGAATGAAGATCATGAAAAATATTCTTTTGAAGGATATATATATATAAGGAAATGATAGCATCTCGGTTAACAAATCTCTACTTTATACCTTAATCAATGAGATTATGCTTGAGTACAATCGATTCAAGTAATTGAGACTTGGTTAAACAAATGATAATGAGATTGAGGAATCATAATCATTGAGATGTGAACAGCTAGGATAGCCAACATGTAAATCAAGTATGGAGAAATATCTCAAAGTCGAGATATGGTAATGGGATGCTTAAATTTATGTTATGGTGTACAAATGTACTACCTTACCAAGCTATATGACAATGATGGATTCTAGTCACGAAAGTGAGGCAGAAGTATAATGAAGTAATATTGCTAGGATACCATCTTCGAAAAGGGACAAAGGTCATAAATAGCAAAGAAATTATGAGCTATACAATTATGAGATAGCCACATATGATATAAGCTTGAAGCGATATGATTTGATAAGTAAGGTAATTCCTTGAGTAAAGCGGATTATGAAATATATTCATTATTTGAAATGAATCTTAGTACTCTAAGTTATATAGACACAAAATGCTTATCTTGTGTGTCTTAGTAATTAACAAGGAAGGTAGTTTCTAGAGACATTGTGAAGGAAATACATCCAGAGAACAAAGGAAGAAATTCACATTGAGAGACTTTAAGGTGAATCCATTGGAAAGTACCCTCATACTTTTGGCGATCGGTAAAGTGGGATATTAAGTATCTCGACATTGAGTAAAGTAAGCATAGAATATCGAAGATAGTAAAGATGGAGGACGTCGAGTAAAAACGATCGTCCCTAGTGGACCAAGGTTTTATCTATCTGAAATGCATGATAAATCGATAAAGGTTAAGAAAAATGATGTATATCTAAAGGATATTACAAATGAAGGCGCTAAATGCGGTATAAAGTTTTTAGGAAAGAGTTTAAAGTAAGGATATATGAGAGATATATTCCTAAGATCGGTAAGGTGAAAAGAGATTGAATCATTCATACTAGATCGGAATGAATGATAGTGATAGAGACATCATGATCTCTCGATAAGATTTAATTATCGAGATATCGATATCGAAGATAGGTGGATGTAGACTGCCACAACGCTATTGATAAAAGCTAGCTGTCTTGATGCAGAAGGATATGGTGAGCAGTAAGGCCATATGAGGAAACATAATGTCCAGGACGAGGACAATAAAATATGAAATAGATGTTTACTTGAATAGGCGGAACACCGTGACCGAGCTATACTACGTCTGAAAGCGAGCGAATAAAAAACCGAGGAAGGCTGATGGGTATGAAAAACTTCTCGAATACCTATAATATTTTTTTCGATATAGGTCCTTCACATTCTAACATTGCACAAGTATGTGTAGAAGCGATAGAACACGATTCGGGATAAGCGAATCGAGTAAATCTCTTCCTATATGAAATTATAGTAATCGCGGTGTTGCTCAAACTTAGGATTGGACCTATGATGCATGAAGGTTCTAACAAATGATTTGGATCATAACATCTATGTGAAGCGTAGATATAATTCAAGAAAGCAGTTTGAAAATGGATGTCACTCGCGTGATTAGAGACATGGGCATAGTCTCTTCATTTGAGATTACCTCTGAAATTTGGACCCTTATTGCTTCCACGAATTAATTAAGAGCAATATCGAGTTGTGTTGAAAAGGGGTATTACGGGTGAAGTTAACCACAAGGCCTACAAGCTTAGAACTCACAGGCGTATCGACTCTTTTATTATAAACGGACATGGAATTAGGGCAGTTTGGAGAATTTTGTACCTTTGAATGGATGCTTTAACTATGGGTGACAAATGAGGATGGTATCCAACAACTTATCCGTCGTTTATACGGTAGCGGGATTTTGCGAAAAAGTATCGAGAATATATTCTCCATGTAGAAAATTTCAAGGTTTGGGCGGGTTTACGGCATTTGTCAGTGCTCAGTATACATATAATGCGTATGGGCACCTATGAGTACTTGTCTGGTCCCGGACAGTTACAGGTATGATATAAAGGAATGGTTGTACCACGATGTTCGAGGCCTTGCCCGTCTGTGCGTTAATTATACGAAAGAGGCGGGGAATGGTGAAGGGCGGGATCTTATAAGCCTCCGAGGATTAGAATTACGCTATCAACTAGACCTTACTGTGATAAAAACAACAAAACGGCATCAAAGAAAGCAGGGGCGGTGTAACCACAGCTCGTGAAAGAGATAAATCGTCGGATATATGAGGCAGCGTGCACGGAGAAGGTAGAATTTTCAAATGAGAATGCGATTACGTGAGGCACTGGAGACATAGAAAACTTTGGTAATATGAGACTTATGTAGTAAGGTTCATGTTGAAAATGGTATACGAAGTATGAAAGCGAATTGTTCGAATAAGATATGGTTACTATGAGATTATAGTTATGCCATTCGGACTAACTAATGTACCACCACATTCATGAACCTCAAAAATCAGTGTTCCACGTATTTAGATAATTTGTCTAAATCCTTATGGATGATGTTCTTATCTATTTGGAGAGCGAGAAGAACATAAAGAACATCGGAGGACCATCTTAGGGACATTAAAAGCGAACAAATTTTGCCATGTTTAGTATTGTGAATTTTGGCAAAAGTAATATTCATAGACATGGTGTCTTAGGAAGAATAAAATTTACATGGACAAATGAAAGTGAAGCCATGTATTAATGTGAGAAAGATAATACACGCATCACGATGACTTAGACCTCACGATGGAATTGACTCATGACACGGAAATAGCGGTAGTAGTATCGTGCGAAATTTTGGAACATTTTCTATAAGGAATGAATTGTAAGATCTTCACAAACCACAAAGTGTGGATTATTTCTTGAGCAAGAGACTTGAATATGAGATAGAAAAGATGGCTCGAATCGGTAAAGATTACAATTGTGATAAAGATTATCACTTACAGAGTCTGATATCTAATGCTAAGTTGTAAAATTGATCGAGTTATTGTATATCCTAATAAAAAAGAGAAAACTCATCGGAGGTTCGAAAAATGAATCTAGAAATAGTTGAGTAACCATAGGCGATCATGATGTTGTCACCTCCAGATTACATCGAGACTTGAGAAAAGGGATAATAAAATAATAAAGGAAAGATGAAAGATATGAAAGAATACGAGCTAAGAAGAGAATGAAGGGTGAAGGATTTTAAAAGCAGGATAATGTCATATTACAAGGAAGGGTTATATATATTTCAAGCAATAGTACTTAGAAATGAAATCATGAATAAAGCTCATGATATTCCTCATACCGCCAGACGGCATTAAGATATTTGATGATTCACGAGAAAGTTAGATGTTAAGGAATGAAATTAGATATAATCACATTGTCGAGCATTGTCTAGGTTACCAATAAGTGAAGGCATTGTATCAATGACCTTATAAGAGGTTATAATCTCTAGAGATGCACAAATGAAAATGGAATGACGAGCGATGGATTTTATGACGAGTTTGCCAAAGTCGTAAAAAGTAACCTGCTATATGGGTAGTAGTGGATTGACTCTAAATATGTTCATCTCGCTTATTAAGATGACTCATGGATCGATAAGTTAGCTCGATCGTACATAAAATCAATATCTTTCGAATGCAAAACCTATCACTTGAGATAGAGACTCAAGTTTATCCTAGATTTTGAACTAGCTCACATAAAGGAGTTCGACAGTTGAACCTTAGCATAATTTTCACTCACGGATAGATGGACGATCAAAAGGACAATATGGACGTTTAAGGATACGATGAGAATATTAACGTTAAATCGAAGTGCGGTGGGAACATGTGGTACCACTTGTTAAGTTCACGTCGACCATGGCTCTCAAGCAGCGATCGATATAGCCATATGAGAGTTCGTGGAAAGAAGTACCGACCACCACTTTATTATAATAAAGTTGGTGAAAGAAAGTATAAGGTCTGACGACATAAATGAAATGATCGAGATATCAGCAATGAGGCGAAGAAAAAAATCTCATGCAGGACAAAATGTACTACAGCGTGGTCTGACACATTTGAATGCGAAATAAAGTTCATAAGATTTCTCCATCGAAATTATAAAGTTCAAGGTATAAGGAATGTTGAGATCACGTTTTATAGGACCTTACGAGATCACAGCAATAATAGGCTAGTGGCCTATAGATTCTCTTACTAAATTTGGGAATGTCGTAATGTTTTCCACGTGCCATAGTTATGGAAGTATCGAATATGACCCAAACACGTGATCCACCATAATGGCGTGATCCTTTCAAATATGAGTTGTGATGAAATCTCGACTATTTGATCGTGCGATTCACGATTGAGAATCGAGTTTGGGTCTTTAATGAAGGTCGATGGAGAAACCATGGACAAAAAAACCGTGGAAGCTTAAAAATATTATGATGTTAGATACCCCATACTTTTGAGGTATGCAATTTAGGAAGAAATTTCTTTAAGGGGTAGAATGTAATACCGAAGTTTAAAACAATTACGATAATAAAATCATAAATTAGGGTTTAGTCTCGATAGTAATTAGTAACTTATCGAAGATGGTTTCGATTATTTATGATATAATTATTATCATATTCACTAATGATTAGTGAATCAGGAAAATATTTATAAAATTCTTCGGTAATATTTTAGCGTCGATTGAATATCGAAGGTTAATATTAAGTGAATTTTTCTAAGTAGTGACTTAGAATGACATTTCATTATTAATGAAATGAATTAATAAAGTGATTCGACTTTATTACGAACATTTTGAGATAGGTCGATTATTAACGTTTTGAGGCGTTTGAGCGTCAGCGTTTGAGGCAATTAAAAATAAGTCTAATGATCAAGGAATTATAATATTTAAATTCCTATGATTATTTTATAGTAATAAGAGCATTATTTATCATTAAAATAATGCTAGAATTAAGAATGAATATTGAATAAAGATAGCTATTTTGAAAACATAATTTTTAAATTGGGGTTCTTTACATGAAATCATCTTAATTATTTTCCCTATGATTTAATATATTATCTAAGACAAATATTATGTTATATAGCTATAAAATGCAAGAAAATCAAATGTTGGTACCTATTTTTGCAAAGGTGCGAGTAGATTATAATAGTAGAAATAATTGAAGACAATTTTGTTATCTTCATTATGTTGTGTTATAATTGTTGTAGTAGGTTTTACTACACACAAAGCAAGAAATTAATTAAAGGAATCAAGTTGGATTGTGGGATGCTTGTAAGAGGTGTAGTTTGACATTTGAGGTTGGAAGGAATTTTGTAATACAGATTATTTAAGCGCCTAATTCGATATTAATTTCGTAAATTAGAATATTATTATAATAATTTGATTAATAAATTATCGAATAACGATTTCGATATTTCTGAATAATAAATTCCTATGTACAATTCATGAATGAATATGAATTAAAAATACGAGATATGTAGCGTTTTAGGTATAATTTAACGTCGATTACGTATCGATAATTAAATGCTAGTGATATTTTCTAAGTTTTAAGCTTGGAATTTAATTCCATTATTATTAGAATAAATTAATAAAGTGATTACAGCTTTATTCGACCATTTGAGATGAGTCGATATTTAACGTTTGAGGCGTTTCAAGCGTTAACGTTTAGAGATGACTTGAGAATCAAGTCTAATGATCAAGGAATTATAGTATTTAAATTCCTATGATTATTTTATGTAATTAGGTATTATTTAGCATTAAAATAATGCTAGAACATTAAGATTAATTATTGGACAATGCCTTTAATTTTGAAAACCACAATTGAAAATTAGGGTTTCTTCACATGAAATGATACCAATAATTTTTCCTATGATAAAATTATCATCTAAAACATATATTATGGTATATATGTATAATTAACATGGAAAAGAAAATATTAGCACTTAAGGAAATGAAAGTCTGAGTGAACTTTGGTGCCTGATAGGAGGTTAGCGTTTTTTTGCTACTCCATGCTATGTTATGGATTAATTGATACAAGTGTGATCTAATTGCACTCTAACAAGTAATTCATGCAAGTGGGATTAAATTGTGAGAGAGGCGATTTAATTGACCTTGAAAGCTTTGATGATGTATTAAACAATTTGGGATAGAGTGTAATATCTTTGTACATGCGAAAACATAAAAATCTGAAAATTTTCTTCTCCCTCTACGATGGGCGGCGGCGGTGTGTGAGCATGAAACAAAATTTCATTTGTTTCTCCCAACTTTATTAAAGCTATCGAGTTAATGAATGTGTAAGGGATATTTTGCATGCATAATCAACTTTGACCAATATAATTCATTTGTGTATTGTGAGGCCGAGAGAGAGAGTTGTGAGTGTGTTGTTTCTTTCATTGTTTTATTACTTAAGTATATATTTAGTCTTGAAACAAAACATATCACCTTGACATTAAACTTCTTTCCCTTCTTTAGTAAACTCTCCGATGAAAAACGAAACATTTCTCCTTCTTTAATTTGTTTGAGTTTGATCTATCCTACAACCGATCGACTCAGATAGCGAGGTTAGATATCGAACAAGCTTGATAAAACTAACTTTTCAATAATCCTCGGTTTAAATAATTATTTTTAGCATGTATTAATTATGCGATAAATCATGCTAGCATGTTAAACAGAAATTATGTTACATATGTTAGTATGTGCATAGATTGTTTTTACTAAACAGCTATTTATTTAAATTATTCTAGTGATGCTCGATTTTGCTAGGATGATTTTGATGTTGGATTGTTGATCTATAGTGTTGTAGGAGTGCATGGTATCAATTTAGGAAATTTTGGAAATTGTTTGGTTGATATAAAGCTGCAGAGAATCTTGAGCCTTGGAACTATGGTATATAATTTTATATGCTTGATATAATAGCATATTATTGAGCTAGGGTATTATTTAGGTGATGTAGGAATTTATTAGAATTTTGGACATGCATAGTAATTTTATTGAGATGGCGAGACTTGGTGTTAGGATTTAATGGGTTATTTTGTGTTATTACATAACATTATGATGTATTAGTGCTATATGATAGCATATAAGCATAGTGAAATTTTATAGGATTTTATAAAAATTGTTTGATTATTATTGAGGATTTTGAGGCTATAGTATGTATATAGGTGGTGTTGAAAATTTCTATAGTGATATTAATGCATATTAATGATCATGGTATAAAATAATACACTATATGAATTTAGAGGATTTTTGGAACAAGTTTGAGAATTGTAGCATATAGCGTGAGCTATAGTGCTTTTATAAAGTTTTAAATCCTTTATAATCATGAACAATAATTTATTATATGTCTCAAATTAATTTAGACATATTAAAAATTTTAGAATAATTAAACATAGAATATTATGTTTACGAAGAAGCGTTATATTAAATAACGTTAAAGCATAATTAATGCTTAAAGTATTAAAGATTAATATTGAAGAAAATATTAATTAAGTTTATCGATTTGCGTGAAAAATCGAAGATTAAAACTTTATGAAAAATTGATTGAAAATCGATTTATATTGATTAAAATATGTTTATTGAAAATTTATTAAGAAAAGTCAAAATGGTTGACTTTCGAAATTAACGTCTGAATCGTTAGTTAAATACGTTAATCGTGAACGTGTTACTTTTATCTGAATATCTCGATTGTGAGAAAAGATTTCATTATTGAAATCACTTTATTGAATAACGTTATTATCGTTAATTGTTTAACAAAGGTTAAAATGGGCGTGAGATCGTATTCGTCTCTCGATATCTGAGAATTATTTTATTGATATCGCGTCGTTTCAGCGTATTAAGGCGTATAAAGAATCATCGAAACTTTGAATTATAAATTTATTTATCAAAGTTGAATGAACTTTGAAAATCTCGAGCGTGCTGCGTCTAAGCGTATATTTTGCGTAAAGGTGGGATGTGAAAGCTCCTGACAACAAGAAAAAGCGTGTCGAGAATCGGCGTTCAAAAGTAAGGTGGGCTTTTATACTGCGGTAGAATTTTACAAATAATTTATTTATGATACTTTATTGCAAGCAAATAATTATGATGGTTTATTTAATTACACCCAAAATGTTTATGTTTTATGTATCGATCCATGATTGTTGATGCGTAATGTTGGGTAACCAGCTATGACATGTTTGAATTCGTATTCTTGGAAGTACCCAAGAATGATGGAGAATGTATCTGTCTTGAGATGGCTGGATTTTGTGCACTAATTATTTTGTATTTGTGTCTTTGAAAGGGTCTTTCCGGTCGCGGCGTCAGAGGAGGCCTCCTCTCGGTGAGGTGTTGATGGCGGATGTGGATCATACATACGTGGAAAATGCTGGCGAGCTATATTTATTGAAAATGGAAAATATTTAAAGTAGCAGTATTCAATTAAAACCTAGGTATTCTTGTGATGTGTGAGTAATTCAAACTTGATAAATTATTTTGGCATGAGCCCTAGTGCATTATTTGTACTCGACCACCATATTGTTTTAAATGTGCAGTTGAGTGAGTGATGGTGATGGGCGGAGATGTTGAGTAGTGAGGGTCTTTTGGTATTTATTATGTTTGAAAGAAAGAACCATTGGGTGCATATCGTCATATATGCATTCACATGCTTTCATTGCATATTCGAATATTTTGTATGTTATTGTGCGGTTGTATACATGATTATCGAACCTCTTTAAAGGAACTCATAGCCTTTACATTTGTATATGACTTTTGCGCTGAATAGGGTTGAATTGCTTTTGCCTTGTAAATAAGGTTTGATTATTGAAATTCGATAAATGTTATACGAAATCTTTTGATTATTTTATCAATTGATTTGCATTCCTTTATTCAGCTCGATTCTCTAATCATCCTTTGGATTAGGCGTGACAGTGTGGTGTCGGCGATTCTCTCGAACCTAAAACTTTCTTTCAAAGTTAAGTCAGATTGAGTCACTAGACTTCAGAAATCATCGACTACTCAACACTCCATCGTCCATTTCGACCGGAAAAAGGTAAATTATTTTCTCATCTTTGAAAGAAAAGTTTGAGATTTATGAAAATGATTTACTCGATAGAACATTATCGACAAATGATTTGTGTTGATAGAACATTATCGACAAATGAAATGAAAAAGGTTGTAAATAACCATGATTATTTATTGATTATTGATTAAAAAATTTACATGAAATGCGTATGTTTAAAGAACTATGTTGTCATAGTGAATATTTATTCATCTTTTCTCAATGTTGATTTTGATTAATGCCTATGTCATCACAGATGGAACATAGGCGTAATAAGATGCATGATCCTCTTTGAAAAGAACATAGGCGGACAAATGTACAAACTCTTCTCCTTCTTTCGAGAACAAAGAATCGAGCTCAAATTGAAAAGCTAAGGCTTTCCTCGTTTGAAGTCGACCCGAGTTTACCTCGACTCGGTGACCAATGCGCCTCGGCATTCTTGTGACTTCATTGATTCACCACGGCATCGACACGGGAGTTTATTTGGTGTCAACCTCGACATCACTTGAGTTTGAAGATTGTATCTCGACAATTCATGGCGCGTATTTTCGCTACGGCAAATCCACTTGATGGACCTCGATTCGCCGAGCCGCCTTTGTCGTGTCGACCATTATTTCAAGATTGGCGATTCTTTTGACAGACCAGCTGACCTCAGTCACCTCGTCACCTCGGCCTCGGCAGTCCGTCTCGACAGCATGCGACCTCGATATCGGCATTGCCTACGATCTCTTGAACAGCGAAAATTTTTCTGCTGCGCATGTTTTTGTTTGGATCCGTTCTTTTCGTTCGGACTCCGATTTGCAAGCGGCTTTTCGCCTCGTGCTCCTAACGCAATTTATTTTATTTGTTATGACGGATCGAACCCTGATTCCTTCTCCAAAATTCACGAGAATCAGTACAGTCCACCCGGACAGTTCACCTCGGCAAAGGCGAACTGCTTGGCGCATGATTTTATTTTGGTCCGTTCTCCTTCGTTTGGACTCCAGTGCTGCGGTTTTCTCCTATGTACTCTAACGGACTGTACTATATTTCTTATGAAGGAAAGATCCCTGTTTATTTCTCCAGAAATCACGAGAGCCAGTAGAAGCTAGCTCGTAATTTTATAGAACTAGAATTTAGTTATATGATAAGATTTTGTTTATCTTGCTAGGCGGTATGTTTCTTAGTATGGTAGGAAGCTACAGCGTGTGTTGTATATGAGAACAATTTTATTATAACATTTATCTATTTATCAGAGTGTTTGGATTGTTTATACGCTTTATAGACTGTCCAGGTTTATTCTTTTGTAGCGAACGTTAAGTTTATTTTTATCTTGCATCGATTATCCTTATTTAGTTTTCTTATGCTCGTTTATGCATGACGGATGGCGGAGACTCGACACACTACTAGGCCAGACTTGGACGAGTGCCACCTCTGAGATCATTCATAGATGCAGTGAGTATCGGATGTCTTGGGAGATGATCTCGGAGGATTCTCATACTACTGCGTCGTTGGAGGGCGCCGAGCATGGGTGGCGGACTTGATGGCGTGGGCGTCCTCGATGCGGCTCTGATTGGTTGGGAAGACTATGCGGGAAATATCGGGAGATTACATCTACCGATATGGTGGTGACTACGACACAGTAGCGAGATCTACGAGTTTGTGAGTCATCGACCTCGTCTTTAGTATCTGGGGTAGCCCAGGAGGACCGTACCTCCCTCAGGAATATCGTGGCGTGAGTCACGGGTGGCTCTGGAGGTTCTCAGTGGTTGATCCGTGATTACGAGAGATTTGGAAGCGGGAGCACACCGCTCATGTGACCGGCATCTCGGCCGAGCATTGGGGATGCAGTGTTTTCCGTCGATTGGACGTCCACGTCGCCCCACTATCTTGCCTATGGTAGCGGCACCGCGGTGGCCGTGTCGACAGCGGCGGGATGAGGTCTCGATGATCGTGACTTGATCCGATCCGCGACATTCCTATGGTTGGCGATGGCGGGCGGGACCATCCAGTACACCGCCGTGAGGGCGACTCGGGCGATGATTGGATGGCGACTCGATGGCGATTGACGGCGAGGAGGATCACGAGGAGGATCGATATGATGATGGTGATCATCGATGACTGTTTAGCTAGGTTTAGTCCGTATGTATATAGTCCGTATGTGTGTAGGTTACTTTTGTGTTTTGAAAAGTGAACTTTGTATTTTGTATTATCTTGTAATCCGTATGTTGTTCGATCGGGTTAAGCTTTAGAGATGCCATCTATTGTACATTATCTCTTTTGTATCAGTTGTACAAAATAGTCCTCATGAGCACAAATCTTGATGTATATATATATGATAACCCAGGCGGGCTTTGCGGAAATGATTGTGTGATAAGAATGAATAAGCGAATTAAAGATGCCTTACAAAGAAATTGTATGATGATATTATATATATTGTGAAAATGATTTTCAATATTTATTATATGTTTAAACAACGAGAATGCCATGAGCGGGATCTGCACAGAGGTAGGGAAGGGGAAGAAATAGGCGAGGAAGAATTCTGTGCGAACACTGAACATACCCCAACTACCACCTCCACGATCGTGGGATCGGGAATTCTTAAGCGAGAACCCACTATCCTTTGATGGAAAGGAAGCCGGATGATGCCGAGCAATGGATCGGGGCTATGGAAAGGATATTTGATTTTCTTGTTGCAGTAGCGAGGCAGCTATCTGTATTACCTTTCATGCGGGACACGCGACTTTTGGTGGGAAGCCCGGCGAAAGATTTTCGGATGGGATCATATGAATGAATTCACAGGAAGGTTTAAGGGGCCTATGAGAAGTATGTTCGAAGAGTTATCGGAAGAAAAGGAACATGAGTTTATAATCGAAGAGGAGAAAATGTCAGTAACAGTTATGATCGCATCTTGCGATATGTCCGAATATACGATCGGTGAATCTGGATATGAAGATGGCAAAAATTGAAGTCGGATTGAGATCGAGAGATAAGAATGTCTCTAACCGACCGTGGAGATCGACTTACAAAGCTCTTGGGCGAGCTTTGGACGTGAAAGCGCTATGGCGGAAGAAAAATCAATCGGACCGACGCCGAACCAGGACAAGGAAAGAAAATGGGAAGAAGTGCAGGAATAACAATCGAGAAGTTTTGAGAATATTAATAACAAGCGGTGGCGAGGAACACGTACGCAGAGGGCGGGATGGAAGAAACGGTCTTTAACCCTCGAGCAGGAGGACCACGAGGATCGAGCGAGAACGCTCCTTGCCCAAAAGGCGAAATTTCACAAAGGGTTTGTCGTTTGGTAAATTGTTTCAAGTGTGGCATGAAGGGCCATTCAAGCTTGATTGCAGAAGTGCCTTGCAGGGGATGATGGGCGAATCGTCTGCGCATGGCACCCCTAAGCGATCTGGTTTCATTCGGCAACAACAGCGATAACCACCACAGCGTGTCGTGACAGCGCGCGGCGACACAATAGAATCAACAAAGGCGGCCCACGTCGACCTCGGTAGGCTCGAGCGAGCGATATGCATCTGCCGGGCGAAGAACAAAACCGAAACTGGCGGTTGGGAACACTTCTCAGCGTACTGTTATACTTTTGTTCGATGAGGAGCATCACATTCTTTAATAGCAAAACATGTGTGATCTATTGGAACTTAGATCGAGAAAGCAAACCGGGATATGAACATCTCTTCGCCATGGGGAGGGATTATGGTATTACTCGTTTTGCTCAACCTAGAGAGTTGAACATAGGATCATAAGGTTACGACGAATAACAAACATAATACCCATGGGTGGCGTAGATATAATTTTGGGAATGGATTGGTTGGCTGAAAATCATGCTACAATCACGTAGAAAGAGAAAATTTCATTCCATTTCACGGAAAGAACTACAAACTTTACGGAATCGGTATGGGAAGAAATTGGATTATATCATGTTGAAGGCGGAAGTATGATAAACAAGAAAGGATGCCATGCATTTCTTGTTTACTTGAGCGGAGAAGATCGAACAACGATAAAAGTTGAAGATGTAGAGATTATGCGAGAATTTTCGGATGTTTTCGAAAATCTACGGTTGCCTCGATAGACAAGCTGGGTTACCATTGACTTGGAACCGGATCGGCTCGAGTCAGCACCGTCTGAAAAGGCTCCAGAGCTGGAAGAGTTGAAAATTCAAATCGAGCTGTTGAACCTAGGTTTTATCGAGACTAGTGTTTCGCCTGGGAGCAGGTGTTGTTTGTGAAGAAAAAGATGGTTCCTTGAGGATGTGTATGATTACAGAAGCCCGAACAAAATGGCTCAAAAACAAGTATCCTCCAAGGATAGATGACATTTGATCGACTAAGAGGAGCTAAGCGTGTTCTCAATCGACCTCAAATCGGCTATCACCAACCAAAGTGCGGCTGAAGATGTATGCGCTTTTCGAGCGAGATCGGCCATATGAATTTATAGTTGTGCCATTCGATTGACCATCGCGGCGGTATTCATGGACCTCATGAATAGGGTGTTGACCATTTTAGACAAATTTGTCTTAGTCTTCATAGATGACATCCTCGTCTATTCGAAGGATGAAGGCGAACACAAAGGAACACTCCGGACGATCTTGCAAACTTTGAAATGAACAACTTTTTGCTAAATTTAGCAAATGTGAATTCTGGTGAAGAGTAATGTTCCTGGACACATTGTATGTAGAAGGATTAAAGTTGATCCGGCCAAAGTAGAAGCGGTCGAGAATGGAAATCGCCGGGACCTGAAATGAAATTAGAAGTTTCTTGGGATTGGCGGTTACTATCGGAGATTCATTGAAGGATTCGAAGATGCAGACGAAACCAACTACTCGAGAAAGGAATTAAATTCACATGGGTGATGAGTGTGGTAATTTCGCGACTCGAGAAAAGTTAACTCGCCTGTATTGCGGTTCGAGCGAGATAAAATCGTGGTGCTCGATGCTTCAAAAATGGATTAAGTTGTGTGTTGAAAATGGAAAAGTGATAGCCTATGCATCTCGACAATTGAGACATGAATTGAATTATCGACACGTGATGCGGAACTAGCGATGGTGCATGCCTAAAGATATGGAGACATCGTCTACTGGAGTAAGATGTGAAATCTTTACCGATCATAAAAGTTTAAAATACTTTTGACGAGAGATCTAAACATGAGACAAGGAGATGGCTCGAATTGGTAAAGACTACATTGTATAAACTATCACGGGTAAAAAGACGTTGTGGCGATGCCTTGGTCGTAGACGAAACAAATTGGGATGTCTTTCTGGTGAAAAACTCATTGAAGAGTTTGAAAGGATGAATATTGAATTGGTTGAACCACGAGACGATCACGAGTTGTATTGCTACATTCACGTTGACGTCGACTTGAGGAAAAGAATCATTGAAGAGGCGAAGGATGGAGGAAAAGTTAGAAAGCGAGCGAGTGAGACGGAAGGGTGAAGAATTTTCAAAGCACGGATAATGCTTTATTGTTTGAAGGAAGGTTGTGTATCGAGACAACAACAATCTTGGAATGAAATCATGAGTGAAACACTGACACCCTTACTCTGACCCGTCGAGCGGTACTAAAATGTACGAATTTAAAGAAAAAGTTACGGTGGGAAGGTATGAAAAGAGACCAGCCTCTTTTGTAGAAGCTACTTCCTTGTCGACAAGTAAAAGCATTACACAGCGTCCTACGAGCTTCTGACCTTTGGCGATACCAGTGGAAATGGGAAGATATAGCTATGGATTTTGTTCACGGGTTTACAAAAGTCTAAGAGAACAACTATATGGGTAGTAGTGGACAGACTCACCAAATTACTTTTCGCGATTGATTACCCACGATGCGATAAGCTAGCCTATGCGTAAAATTGTTACTGCATGGAGTCGCAAAACTATCACATCGATAGAGATTCAAATTTACTTGAAATTGGACTAGCTTGCAAAAAAATTGGGCACAAAATTAAATTTGACCTACTTTTCACCTCAAAGATGGACAATCGGAAAGGACGATCAAACACTCGAAGACATGTTGAGAAGCTGTAGTTTTGGATCGAGTGCAAAATGGGAAGGGTTTACCTCTCATCGAATTTGCCTACAAGAATAGCTATCATGGACGATCGATATGGCCGTGTGAGCCATATGGAAGAAAATGCGATCACGCTTTCTTTGGGATGAAGTGGGTGAAGAAGAATCCTTGGGCTTTGTGTATAAGCAAAATGATTGAGATCGTGCATGGTGTGAAAGAATAAAGGAAGCTCATGATGAGACAAAAGTCTTACGCTGCTGCGAAGATCGAGCTACATTTGAGGATGGAACAAAGTCTTTTAAGGTCTCTCCGTCGAAGGGATAATAAGGTTTGGAGTAAGGGAAAGTTAAGACCCGATTGTTGAACCTTATGAAATCCTTGAAAGAATAGGCCCGATCGCTCTATGGGTTGGCTCTTCGCCAGTGCGGACGTCACAATGTTTTCACGTATCCTGACTCGGAAAATGCGTTGCGATCCGAGCATGTGATCCATCGAGGCGTGATCCTCGATCGGATATGAGCTATAATGAAGAACCTATGGCTATTCTAGACCCTGAGGTTCGACATTGAAATAAATCGATTCCACTAGTCAGTCTTTGTGAAACATCATAGACGAAGGAAGCCGCGTGGGAGCTTGAGGGCGCAATGAAAGAAAAATACCGATCTCTTCAGGTATGTAAATTCGGACGAAATTTCTTTAAGGGTGGAATGTAATACCCGTTATTTAAGCGCTAATGTCACGCCACTCGGACCAACCGGTGGAGGCGACTAATCTTGGGAGTAGTATTTTAGGGGTTACATGGGTAAAATAGGGATGCATAAAATAAACTAACATGCTCGAGCGAATATGAGATGATGTTATATTGTATTGAAAGGTTTAGAGCCATCGGACTAAAACTTGGCACGATCAGATGGGCCTCAATAGTTTATAAACATAAAGCGTAAATAAGGGAGTTGAGTATAGCGGCGGAAGAGTGTGTGAATCATATATGGATATGCTTGAGGTATAAACCACAAATTGAGTAAATCGGTCGAGGACACTTTGGACTCATCAAAACATTCTCCATCATCACCATGAGCTCAACTGCACATTTAAAAACAAACATGTGGCTAAGTCTGAAATTTGCACTTAGTGGACTATCGAAAACATTTGATAAATTTGGATTCTGTTGCCAATATCGGGTAGTCGCAGGGTTTTAGTTAAAATGCCTTGTCTTACCAAATCATTCGGTTATAAACATAGCTCGGCGAGCATTTTCTTGGTGTGTATGGTCAGTATCTCATAGTCACATTAATAATAAATAATAAGCGTCGAGGGAGGCTCCGTACTGGCGCCGTGGCCGACGTAATCCGTCGGCTACGGTCCTCTACGCGGCATATGTTAACACGGTATAGTTCAACCTTCCAATCTAGCAGGCATTTATCATCCGCACGGGACCGAGCATTAAAAGGTTGGGTCTTACCACAACAATTGATATAATAGTTCGACCGTCTCACTACGGGCATGAGATAGGATCCGTACAAGCGAAATATTTTGGCGGTAATGCGATAAAACATTTGTTAAGCGTTGTGGGATAAGTCTTGTAAATAAACTCATTTGAAATAACGGTAAATTCACGTTTAGGTGGGGTGAAAAGGCCAGCTTTGAAGATAAAGCGCGTTGTGAGGTGAAAAGGAGCCCGCGGACTATGGTTCGTTGTAAAGCGGGTTTATGCGTCGCTCAAGTCTTCGAGACTTTAGAAACTAAGATAAACTTGATATTTCATATCGATGTAGACTGAATTCATAGTGGATTGATACGTCTCTGTCATTATCGATTGACTTTTCGTTCGCCGAGATCGTTGGCGTATAATGCGTTTTTAGATATATGGTTTCATTTGTGAAATCTTTTCTTACTAATAGTGTCATACTCAATTAGTATATCTTCACAGCGTCTTGGCGTGTTTATAAGCGTATAATCGTGCGTTTGACTTGAAAAGTCAGCGAAGTCGACAGTCGACAAAGTCGGCGATTTTGACTTTTAAAAGTAATTTCTTACAATTTTGTTTAAAATCGAATTTGATTGATTTGAAAGCGTAAAGTCCTATTTCTCGAGTTATCTTGTAAATCGAGGACTTATAAATATTTTCGCATTTTAATAACCACTTTTTATAATTAAAGCGTATTTTGGTATTTAAAGCGTTATTAAATGAGCGTTTGTCTCAAACATAGCAATCTATGTTAATAAAATTTTGTAAAATTCAAAAGCTGTCCAGAATATTAATAGACATATATTTTATTAATAATGAATTAAAAGGATTTTAAAACCCTTTTAAATTATCAAAATTTCGATAATTAGATTAAAATACTAAATGACCTTTGAAAATTTTCTAAATTAATATAGTGCATTATTATACTGTGGTCAGAATATGAATTCATAAAATTCATATGATATTATTACTATTTATATATACATATATATATTACGGTAATTGAATAAATAGGAATAATTATCGAAAATTCCCAAAATTGATATATAATTAATATAATATCCAACATCAATATACTTCACCAATATAACCCATAGTTCATCATAACCATTTATTTCACAATATATAACAATATTCACGGTAATAACTTGGTAATTACAAATAATTAACAATTAATTTCTAAAAAATTCTAAATAAATTCCAACATGATTAAACATTATATTATAACATTGTAACATCATAATATCAACCAAACCAATTGAAATCATCACCATATGAGCTTGTAAGCTCGGCTTTTTGATTGTTTTTGGTTTTGGTTTTCAAAATTCGACAATTATATACTATGTTTATACACTATAGTATAGTAATATAACATCATAATATTTATCAAAACTAATTAAATCATCACCCAAGAGCAACAAGCTCACGGTTTATTTGATTTAAAATAGTATTTGATTTCAAAAATTCTAATTAATTCACTGATAATAAATAATATACTAAAGCATTAAAACACCATTACATGTTAAAATAAAATCATACATCGACTATACTTTCCTAATGCTCACGGTATTAATTAAAATTTAAGCATATGGTTTCAAAATTCTAATTAAAACATATAACATATAAACAATACAAATTAATATGTAATCCAAACTTAAAATAAAATTATACACGAGGTATGAACTTATGAAGCTGGCGTTCTTAAAATTTAAAATTGGGGTTTTCAATTTTAATTAACATACCATAACTTAAATCATAACATATCATCAATATTTCATTCTTAAAATACTTAGAACATGCTCGGTTATTACTAAACATTTTCTATAGTTTTGAAATTTATTTAAAGCAAGATTAAGGTTAAAATCATATATACTAACTAGATACATTTAACCATTTAATAACAACCATCTATGCTCTTCTAACATATATTCACATATATTTTGGAATAAAGTCATCAAAACGATATATCTCGTACTCGAGAACATTTAAAACATATATATATATATATAACATTGAAACATCGTAAATATATCTGAGGCATGCTCGATTTTTTGGAATAAAGAGGATATAATCGATACTTATTTACCTTGGGTATGGTATAGAATCGAAGAACAATGTATGGTGTGAAGGTTTAGGGAGAAAAATGGAGAAGAAGAAGGGATGAAGCTTTCGAAAATGGGAGGGGGCATCATTTGTTTTGAGGAAAATGGGAGAGGAAAATGGAGAGTAATGAGTGTTAGTGTTTGTAATGTGTGTTGAGTGTATGGCTTGAATGGGAAAGTCACCACTATGCTTCTCTCATATCTCGATTTTGGCGAAATGGCACAAATCTGACTCAATGATGATTAGTGTGATGATTAGAGTGAAAATAAGCCGTGCGTTGGGTGAAAAAGGTGGAGTCTCGCTTGTTCGTAGGGTGGCGGCGCGTGGGGGTGTTGGGAGCTGATTTTAATTTTGTTACACTATAATACTATGTATTAATCATATTATAGGTCGTAGATATATAATACATGCCGTAAAATAATTAAATCGACGATAACAAAAATGGGCATTCTAGATTTTAATTTTGAGAAATAGGATAAAATTATAAATCACACCTATAATTGATACTCATGCCATTTTAGGTCAAATATACATATATACATCATAATATATGATTTAGATATTGAATAATAGCATAGGATAAAATTATAGCATTAATTAAATGCATATGAAACCACAATTCCAAATTATGTTTGAAAATTATAAATATAAGCTATCGAGTTTTAATGTTCCAAAAACTGATTTCATAGCTTAATAATACCCATATATATCATATTATAAAGTTTAGATACCATAGGATAATTTAATAGTGTCATTTCGTGAAAACCAAGTTTATAAACTTGGGTTTCAAATTTCAAATACCAAATATATCAATTTAATCGAAAATTCGATTTTATAAATATTAATACTGAAATTATATAGAATAATAGAAATTAATTATGATAATTTCACGAGTATTAAACTCGTTTTACAAGCGTCTCAGGCGTTGGCGTTAACGTCTCAAAGCGTTCAAAATCGACTCGTCTCAAAATGGTGCGATGAGTTCATACTTACTAAATAAATATATCCTTTTAATAAAGGAATTAAGATGGAAATTAATTCCAAGCTTCACTCGAAAATTTCATGAAAAGGCGGCGTTCGATCAGCGTCGGCGTTAAAATATATTGAGAATCGTAATATTTAAATCCTTTAATTCACAATCCGTAGTGAATTATGAAAGATTAGTTATAACGATATCGTGTCAACACAGGTTCGATGTCGTAAAAAGATAATATCGGTAAAACCACAATTCGGGTTTGAAAGCCGTGTCGTATATTCGTTTCTTTGGAATATTACATTCCACACTTCTGAAAAATTTAGTCGAAATTTGTATTCCTTTAGAAAAATAGATCGGGTATTTTCTCTTATATTCTTCAACTCCTTGGCTTACTTTTAGTGGTGTCCCTGACACTTTGATATAGGAATCGACCTCTAGTAGTTGTTGGACTTTGTGGTTGAGTATGGCGTGGGTTAACTTCATATAACTCATATAAAACAAGGATCACGTCGTCTTGGCGAATCACGTGCTTTGGGTGGTGAGCGTATTTTAAGTAATTGCGACACGTGAAAACATTATGGACGTTCCCTAGGTTTGTGCGGAAGCCAACGACTATAACCTCTTGGACCTATCCTTAGGATCTCATAGGTCATGAAGCGGGTCTAGCTTTCCTTTTCGGCCCGAACGTGATCCGCGTTGATGGAGAGCCTTAAGAAATACTGTTGTCTCATTCTCAAGTATTTCGGATCCAGCGTATCGGCGTAAGATTCTATGCGTCACAGGAGCCTA